>CM055209.1:14650799-14983299 GCA_029224185.1 Karalla daura | reverse complement strand
GAGGGAGAGAGACAGAGACAGAGAGACAGAGACAGAGAGGGGGAGAGAGGGGGAGAGAGAGAGAGAGGGACAGAGAGAGAGAGAGAGAGGGAGAGAGACAGAGACAGAGAGAGAGAGAGAGGGGGAGAGGGGGAGGGAGAGAGACAGAGAGAGACAGAGAGAGAGAGAGAGAGAGAGAGAGAATTTACATTGCATAACGTGCGTAGTCAGCAGTTACAGCATGGAGCAAAAAGGGACCTAGAATAGTTGAATGGAGTATTTATGGAATATGGCCTCAGATGCTATTTTACAGCCCTTTCTCGATCTATTTTCTTTTTTTAGGCATGGGAGAATTACAGACCATTTCCGGACCCACCTGCCGCCCTTTCATGCTCATCTGGCAACCACACGTAGGCTTTCATTTACTTTACCCGAGCGATTGCGGGAGTGACACAGCCACGGAGTGCGTACGCATCCAACTTATGAACAGACTGAACTTCCACAGTCAAACTCCACGATGGAAATGTTGACGTCGCCAATTCCATTACAGCTGGGAAACCTCCTCCGTCCGAGTGAAGCCGCTGAAAGGCTCCGGAAGAGCTCTCAGACCCAGAGCAGACCCGGAACGGTCTCGAATTCACGTCGGACACCGCGATCGCAACAGAAAGACACAAGTGGAAGTGAGAGGAACGAGACGGCAGCGGGGGGCGAGGGAGGGGAACAAGGGAGTGAGGAATGTGTGCCTGGAAAGAGGAGTCAGGGGGACGAGAGCGGCTGCTGAGGGGACTACGTCGTCTGTGTCGGCTAATTTATGGCCTTCATCCCGTCTTCTGTGCGGCTGCCAAGGCCTCGCTCTCCGCTGCCTAACAGGACCCCCCCCCCCGCGCACACTCGCGCACATACACGGAACGTGAAATTAACGGTGGGAGCATGCGCCACTGCGCAGACCCCGTGGCCTCCTTAAGGACACGCACACACGCCCCTTACTCAGCCCGTTCTCTTGCAATCAGTCCATCCTTTCATTTTCTATTCAAGACTGTGATGCACGTTTTCACTGTCATTGCCCCCCTCTCCCACCCCCCCCCATCTCCATCTCTCTTTTCATCTGCTCTTCATTCTCTGGCTCCCTCTGGACACACACAGGAAGTCAGTGTGCCCGGGACACGCACACACATGCACGCACGCACACACAAGGACACAACAATCGGGATGATGGCGACGCTCATCAGCGGGGCCTCCTCCGAGGGACTCACGCACACACACACACACACGCACACTCGGACACAGAGCAAGTCACGGAGGTCACACGGAAAGAGGTAGAGCAGTAATGAGCGACTTGACGAAGGGGAGAGGAGAGTGGGGGGCGGGGAGGAGAGGAAGGGAGAGACGGAGCGGAGCTCTGCAGGCGTGGGCGGCACATGAAGCGGAGGACGAAGAGGACGCGCTAATCGCGAGCGACGTACAGCAGATGTGAATTTCCAGATAGTGAGTGAGATAGTGAGGCCCGACTCGCACAAAAGGGACGTCTGATGATGTGCGAGCAGCACTGGGAGGCCCACACGGCCGCTCCGAAGCCCTGCCTGAGGGGAGAGGGTGGGTGCTGCTGGGGGGTGGGCTCTTCCGACTTATGCAAGAATCGTGTGCGTGTGTGTTACGTAGCGGATTCTTGATGCTTCGGCGCTTCAACCTACTAGACTGCATTGTGCGGACTTTTCCTCCAAGCAGCTTCAGCTCACGGGTCATGAGGTGAATCTCGCACGTCCGGCAGTCAGGACGCACTGAGGTGGCTCAGTGGCGTCCGTCTGACGACACCGTGTCCAGTGTTCACTCTCTCAGCTCCTGAGGAATGCCGGACCACGTGGCTGCTCAGATGCTCCCCTGCGCTCACTGACTGGGTCCGCCTGCTGTTTGCTGCCCGGCGGGTAGTGTGTAAAAAGTGGAACGGGCCTGCAACAACTGCCAGTTCATGCGCCGTAATCGCAAGAAACATTCATTACATATATATAGTGGTTTGCAGAATTACTATGACAATCTAGTTATAGAGCCAAAGCCCAGTTGCAAAATCTAACCTTATCCGTAAACCCTAACTCTGGTTGTAAACGCTAACCCTAGCTGTAAACATTAACCCTGGTTGTAAACACTAAGCCTGGTTGTAAACCCTAACCCTACCTGTAAACCCTATGCTGGTTGTAAGCCCTAACCTTAAGTGTAAACCCTAACCTTAAGTGTAAATCCTAACCCTAGTTGTAAACATTAACCCTGTTTGTAAACATTAACCCTGTTTGTAAACCCTAACCCTTGTTGTACACTCTAACCCTACCTGTCAACCCTAACCCTGGTTGTAAACCCTAACCTTAAGTGTAAACCCTAACCTTAAGTGTAAATCCTAACCCTAGCTGTAAACATTAACCCTGTTTGTAAACATTAACCCCGTTTGTAAACCCTAACCCTTGTTGTACACTCTAACCCTACCTGTCAACCCTAACCCTGGTTGTAAACCCTAACCTTAAGTGTAAACCCTAACCTTAAGTGTAAACCCTAACCCTAGTTGTAAACATTAACCCTGTTTGTAAACATTAACCCTGTTTGTAAACCCTAACCCTTGTTGTACACTCTAACCCTACCTGTCAACCCTAACCCTGGTTGTAAACCCTAACCTTAAGTGTAAACCCTAACCTTAAGTGTAAACCCTAACCCTAGTTGTAAACATTAACCCTGTTTGTAAACATTAACCCTGTTTGTAAACCCTAACCCTTGTTGTACACTCTAACCCTACCTGTCAACCCTAACCCTGGTTGTAAACCCTAACCCTAGCTCTAAACATTAACCCTGGTTAGAATCCCGAATCCAGGTGCGGTCTAGTGGTTATGGACTTGCGTTTGTCATCTTAAATTCCCAGGTCCAAAGCCTGGAATGGCTGAAGTGCCCCCGATCCTTGTTTTCCAACTCAATAAAAGTCAGCGTGGTTCCTTAAACCTGTGATTTCGTGCCGCGCAAATGTGGCTGCACTGCCTAAACAAAGAGAAAAGCGATTTGAAGGGAACTCCTGCGACGTCAACGCCGGCTGTGTCGCTGTGTGTTGCCATGAGTGTCAGCGTTCGGAGGATGAGTTGGGCAGGAAGGGGACTGTCGTAGACTTCCTGGAATGTGGCGACTTTTCCTGCAGCTCCCAGAGGTGTCAGGGAGGTAAATACAGCATTCGTTTTTTACTGCCTAGTCACCTCCCACAGAGGCTATCACACACACACACACACACACACACACACACACACACACACACACACACACACACACACACACACACACACACACACACACACACACACACACACACACACACACACACACACACACACACACTTGTTGGACGTCTGTTCAGATGTTTTCACTCTTCTTTTTCATGGCTCTCTTTGGAGATTTGACACTTTTTTTTACACTTTTTTTTTACACTTGAGTTCAGCTCGTCTGTGAACGGGCTGAACCCTAACCCACTCGTGCGGGGGGGGGGGGGCCTGCGACGTCCTGCCGCTCTCAGAAGTCAAGGCTAGGAACTCACCCCGCCCCAGTTGAGCGTCCTGGCGAGGTCATTTCCTGTTCCCAGAGGAAGAACAGCCACGGGAGGCTGGGGGTTCATCTGCAGCTCGTCCAGGGTGGAGAGGATCCACCCCACCTACGAGGGACACGCAGACATGCAACAGGGGCCGTGAGCGCCGCAGCCTCACGCGCTCGCCGTGAAAGGACAGTAGTAAGAGCAGGCGCGTTACCGTGCCGTCGCCTCCGCACGCCAGGATCCTCAGATTTGGCACTTTCCGGTACAACTCCAACCTGAGAATTCGCAAAGCAGAGAGTAGTAGAATGAAAGGGGCTTCCTCGACGAAAAGCGGCGCCGATTGGTGAGGAGTGGGTGTAATTGGCCCAAGTTTCGTGGAAATTGCTCAGCCCGATGATATTGGAATAAAGAGGATAATGACTGCAATTGAACGGAACAGATGAAGCGTCTTCCCCCAGGCCGCAGATTGTGATAATACCGCGGTGTTAAACGATTGTTTAAAGGAGGGTTACGAGAGACGGGGCACGCCGTTTATAACCAAGAGCGTTTAAGAGGACCAAACGGAGGGGTACTTACGCCTCTCGCAGACCACCCTGCGACAGGTCGAAGACTTGCCGCGGGTTCAGGATCCACATGAACATCTGCAACACCTTGGCACCCTACGGAGACACACAAGAGAAAGACTCGCCAAACATAGTCCCAATTAGACCATCAAGGCGTCCGAGATGGCTATCTGGACGCTGACGGTCGGGCCATTTCTAACGCGTTCCTCTGTAGATCGCGATAAGAGGCCCGCGGTTTGCATTCAGATCGATCTTTTAATGACAGTGGGGTTTATCGGTCAGGCTAATTCCGTTATCTCCCTAATTAAATGTTTCCGTCACTGGCGATGGGCGTCATTTGTGAGAATTCCCGTTGGCCCCCGGCTCGCACAGGCTGATTGAAGACGAACGCGAAAGGGGTTTTTGTGCCCGAATTCGGATGAATCAAACCACTGACACGCGACAGCGGTGCTGTGCGGGGCCGTGCGGTAAACGGATGAAACCCCCGTCCGGGCAAACGCGATTACGCCGAGAGGCAGAGACAAGGTCGGCGCCTCTCTCGGCGCGGTCTGCGGAAACGCTATCCTACCAGCACCGAGCCGGCGCAGGTTACATTAGAGGAACCTCGATCGGCGCGAGCCGGGGGGGGGGGGGGCATTCGCGGGGATGCCGACCTGGTTGCCACCGCTCTTCGGGTTCACGAAGACCAGGATGGGCTTCATGAGGGGGGAGGGGAGAGGCTTCAACATGAAGGGACGCCACTTAGACTCCTGCGGAGACAAAGGTTGACAAAGAGAGATGTGCACTGAAAACCCAGATTCCATTCAATCCGGGTAAAAAACTAGGTGAACAAACGCAAGAGGTCTGTGATGCCCATTGACCTGTATTGTCAGGTTTAAGAGATAACTCTACTACTAGACTACTCTTGTATTTGGAGTTGAATCAATGGCTTTTCGGGCGAGTGTTCATTTGGGGAAGACAAACAGAGTAGACGTGAACTATAACTACAGTGAACTACAGTGTAACCAGGTGAGAGGGGAATGTGAATGCGGGCTGCGCTGGGGCTGGCACTGTCATAGTGTGACTTACATCCAGTCCCTTCTTGCTCGTCCTTCGCTTGAACGATGTCCGCTTTTTCCTCCTGGCAGAGTTCTTCAGCGAGCTCTGGGGCACAAACACACACACACACACACACACACACACACAGAGTGCAGTGGTTAGTTCACTGTCACCATGTCCCTTGTGATGGTAATTAAAAGTGCAATGAAGCATGTGATGTGACTGAGAGATACCGAGTGTGTAACTAACTGTGCCTGCTTGTGTGTGCTTGTGTGTGTGTGTGTGTGTGTGTGTGTGTCTGTGTGTGTGCGTGTGTGATGACGGAGACAAACCCGGAGCGTCCTCACATAGATGAGACATGTGTCAGCTCACATCAAATCAAAGCAGAAATCACAGTCTCACACACACACACACTCACACACACACACACACACACACACACACACACACACACACACACACACACACTCAGACAGCATTTGACGCACAACTTCTTTTAGAGTTTTAAATTTAGATCCAACACAGTCATTTTCCATCACTGTCACATAGTGACAGCCAGTGAACTCCATCAACCAGTGGGCCGACTGGATGCCCGTACGGAGACATTGACTGCATGTGTGTGGCCTGTGTGTGCGTGCGTGTGTGTGTGTGCGTGTGTGTGTGACTGTGCACCTGTGGCTTCCTAACTTTGATGATCCAGGAGGGAGGTACGATGACCCCGGCGTGGGCCCCCAGCGAACACGGCTCCTCGATCTGGTGCAGCATGAAGCACGTCACCTTATTGTGGAACTGAAACACCCAACACCCGCTTGTTAGCGCTAGCAGATACTTATCCGTTTCTCACGCTTTTTTTCCCCCCCAGAGAAACGCGGCCAAACTATGACTTTCCTAGAACACGAGAAGAAGAAAAGAGAAAAAGCGGAAGGTGACGAAGCAGAAGAAGAAGAAGCGGAAGACGAAAAACAAGCGGCGGCCAGAGTCTGGGGACACCGACAATACGGAGAGAAAGAAGCAGAAGAGGAACAGGGAGATACTAAGAATGAGAAGCAGAAGAAGGAGGAGAAGAAAGAAGGCGCAAAGTGACATGCAGGAGCCGTCTGTCTTGCACATATATAATGTGTGACCTCAGAACCACTCCGGTCGAGACACGCACAAAAAAAGAAGTCATACGTGTACTTACAGCTTGCTTACACCAGGAACAGCTGATGGCAATGATTTCTTTACTGTGGAAGAACTTCTGCTGAAAGCTCTGCAGAAGAAAACACACACACTGTATGAGCTAACAACAACCGTGTGTGTGTGTGTGTGTGTGTGTGTGTGCGTGCGTGCGTGCGCTCACCTTTCCACACTGTCTACACTTCCCCTCCTGTCTTCGTCTGTGAACCCAGTGGTGTCTCAATATGTTCTGCTGTTGGAGGGAGACGCCGACCCCGTTCACATCACACTTTTACACACCGTACATACGACACCTCGTCTGAGCAGACGTATTGCTACTCATTTTGCGCCACATCCTTGCACGACATATCTATATTTTGGGCAGTCAGCTATCTACTATACCTCTGTTCTCCTGGAGTCAAACTGAAATGGCAACAACGCAGCGATGAAATGCACTTTTACAATATTTCATTTCATTCTCGTCTCGCGCACTCACGTCTCGGAGGCAGCGGGACCCTCCCTCCCTGAAGGTCGGTTTACATCGGAAGTTAATCTGGCGAGAAAAAGACCACAAAAAATAAATAATTAAAACGCTAATACACCCTTATGAGCACCAGGTTGACATCTAAATACATCAAGGTTTCACGACTGGGAAATAAAGATGACCCCCGCAGCTTGCGTTAACCCCCGGGGTGCGTCCACAGCCCTTAACGTCACGTGTACGTGTCCACGCAGGGCAATCTCAACGCATCTCAAGGATGATGTCGAGCCGTGGACAGCTTCTGGAAACGCTGGAAAGGCGCAATTCTTCAGCCGGCGGTTCGCAGGCAGACTTCACCGGATCTTTGCCGTCTCGAGGACGTGTAAATGTTCCATGCACACGCCATCCGCTGCACCTGAACTGGATGGGGTTCGTTTAGTTTCGGCTTTTTTTTTACCAAAGAAGAAGGTGAAGTGAAGATACGAGCACCGCAGGCCCACCTCAAGGTATCCCCTAGAGCAGGGGTAGGCAACCTGTTCCACAAAGAGCCGCTGTGGCTGCAGGTTTTTGTTCCAACCTGTCCATAGCACACAGGTCGACCAGTCAACTGTCTGAAGACTCAGGTCAGTTGATTGAAGAAGCCAAATCAGGTGTGCTGCTGCCTAGTTGGAACAAAAACCTGCAGCCACAGCGGCTCTTTGTGGAACAGGTTGCCTACCCCTGCCCTAGAGCCTGCTTTGGGTAATACCACGTGGGGCAGGCGAGAGATATCAGAAGCGGGGTCTAAAACGATCAAGAGTTCGATTCGATTTCACGCCGGCTTCCCCGGCCCGCGCTCTCCGTCACTCACTGACATTAGCGCTGCGGAGTCAGCCACCCCCCCACCCCCCCAAAATCAATTCTCCCAAATATCTGTCGGCGCTGAGGGATGAACCCCCGGGCCTCAGGGGTGAAACTCCCCTCAGCGACAACGGCGTGTCAACTTTGATTAAATAATTGAATGCGGGGCTGTGTAGTAGATGTGTGCGTGCGTGTGTGTGTGTGTGTGCGTGTGTGCGGGATACCTTTTCGAGTTGCTCTATGCAGCCGGTGTGAACAACGATCTTACAGGCAGCGCATTTCCTCCTGGGGGCCGACTTCTTAAAGGAGAAAAACACACACGCAGGCAGCACCGGGGGCGGTGAGATGCACGCTACGACGGAGTCCAGAGTCACACACACACACACACACGTATGAGAGCGCGCAGGCACGCGAAGGTGGCGCTCGAGGTGTCCAAACATCTCACTCCCCCCCCCCCCCTTCGTTCAGCTCCAAAATTTACAAAAAAGGCCCCGGCGGCCTCTTTATTAACAGCATTAGCGGCAGAGTGACACTCCAGGCATTCAAAGAGGCACCTTGACATTTCACCGTTTCACTCACTTCGCCACACTCGACTCGAAAGGGACAAAAAAAAAGAAATTGCCGCCGACACGATATTAAGGGATCACGAGCGTTGTCTACTGGCAAGACACGCTGTCAGACCGGACCCCGAGGACCTCATCCTCATCATTACAACTAAAGGAAACCGTCTACTGCCCCACTGGGACATTCAAATGCGGGTATTGATATATTGATGCTGAGCCTCTCTGATGTCTGTGCCTTAAATACTGGGCTGTATTCAGCGGGTGCTTATCTTAGCAGAGGCAATGGAGAGTGGTTTATGTCTAAAGTGATACGACATGCGGGTTTTTAGGCAGACTGCTGCATTTGTCGAAGGCTAACAGTTTCCCCTTGTTACAAGCGTTTACGCTAAACTAAGCTAAGCTAATGTAAACTAGGCTTACCTTAGTAGTACCTTAGTTTAGCTAAGGCGTATTTAAATTTGGTTAGTGTGGCTGAGCTAAGTTTAGCTAAGCTATTTTTGTGTAGGTTAGCTTAGCTAGCTAAAATATGCCACCTTATAGCTTTTAGCTTTTTTTTTTTAAGCTTTTAGCTATAACCTATAGCTAACATTGGTTGAACATCTTCTGGCTATAGTTTCATAATGGAGACAGGTCTAAATCTAACTCCTGGAGAAGAAACTGGGTTATATTTAGTTAAAATTTGACGAAATGGTTCTTTTGTTTGAATAAGTCCATGAGCTGGTTTGGAGAGACACTAGCAGAGCATTGATTTTGCCCAGAGGTAAGTCCTAGTCCTAGTCATTCATCACACTGCGCTCCCAGGAGTAAACAACAACGATGGGCAAACATTCAAGAAGCAGAAGTGCCGTTTGCCGTTTGCTCCGCTGGCCTTGCTCTCCTAACACATCAACTACTCGTTACGGGTATTAACGTGGCAGCTGATAATGGAGTGCTCAAGGTTCGCAGAGAGCAACACTCAATGGAACGTGATAGTCTCAGAAATACCAAAAACAAATAAGCGCAGGTTATCGAGAGGTGATCTTCTGATGACATTTTGGGACAAATACAATACCGATGCAGTAAGCTCAACAGCATACACTAAAGCTATTATTATTTATGAATAGGCTTGTGAGAACACCTATACTCTTCAGGCGATGTCTAGAAATGGACATTGGAAGAAATACAAATGCAGAGGTTCTGCACCAACGCCATTATGTTGGTGGATAAAAAAGACAAAATGAAGAAAAAGAAGGTAAAAAGGTGACTGATTCGATATTCACCCTGGTATGTACCATGCAATTGAGCGGAATCGTGACCATATTTCATTACGCCAATTATCGGCAAGAACTTTGAAAGGATACCGAGTTACGCCGATATCTCTTATATCCAGTTTGGAGGGCGTTTCGGGTCCGTTGTAAAGGATTTACTGAGATTTACTGACCAACGCTGAACATACTACTCATTACAAGCATATTGTTTAGACACAGTCAAATTGAACTACTTCAACCGGCTCTGAGTCTGATTAAAGACCCCTTTAACACACACACACACACACACACACACACACACACACACACACACACACACACACACACACACACACACACACACACGCACGCATGCATGTGGTCAGTGGTCAGCGGGTGCAGGACTCACTGCGGTCTTGAGCAGGCAGGCGTCCTCTCCGAGATAACAGAGCTCCCCCGAGCAGCTCGTCTCCATCCACAGGTGATCCCCGTTCACCGCGTTCTCCTGCCGAGCCGACGGGGGAGGGGGAGGGGGAGGGGGAGGGTGGGAGAACGCGGCAAAAACAAAACACACGCGTTATCCCGCTCCGTTTTTCACTTCTCAAGACTATTTCCGGTCGCGCGAAACCGCAGCCGCGCGCGCGCGCGCGCTCGCGCGAACGCTCCGCCGGTGGAAACGGTCAACAAGCACATAATTGCCGCACGCCGATCCACGGTGTTGATCAAAACACGTGCGCGTGTTGTCGCCGTTCCGGCGACAACACGCGCACGCGCGCGCACCCAGACGCGGGCAAACGTGAAGACCGAACGGGCGCTTAAACAGCCTGTCGCTGCCACAGCTGCAATGCCCCAATGCAGAGAAACCACCCGGGAATCACAACACGTTTCCATCGCACATCTTTTCGAATCATTCTCAAGCCTGTCCGGCACTTTAGGTAATCGACATCTTCTTCTTCTTCTCTTTCAATTGCAGTCAAATAGATTTATGTTGTGAACGACCGGAGTTATTTTTGAAATACCAGCCGGGATGTGAAGTCTCATGTGAAGCCCGGGTTTCCAGGCAACCACGTGTACCCCGATCATGGGTTTTACATGTTCTTTGGATGTGACGCAGGCTGATTCAGACCAATATAGGAAATTAAACCAACACATTTTACAGGAGATAGAGGTGGACTAGTTACAGCTGAGTCGTGGACGCTGACATAACTTCAAAATCTTTTATAATGGGAGGTCTCCATGACGACCTGGGGTCCGATTTTGAGACGCTCTTCGCCGAACGGGGCGTGAAACCCACCGCTGTGAGCAGACCACAGGTTTGACCCTTGGGCAACAAGTGAGATGACCTAAAAAAAAGCACCCGCGTTTCGGGGCGGAGATGAGGCCGAGCAGAATTCTGTGTGGATGTGTACCGCTCCCCGATCTCTCCCTCTGCCCGTCTCTCCTCAGACGCGGGCCAAACCCGCCTCCGCCGGAGCAGTCGATCGGCCTCTTCACGGGCCACTTGTAAACCTCTCCGCCGTGCTCCAAGTGGCAGTAAACGCCAAGAAAAAAACAAAACACTAATGCGCGCTTGTACTGCCTTCGAGCCTCCCCTTTGTCAATATGGACAAACACCGTCTGACTCCTCAGCACTTAAAAGGCGGCCGTAAAGCCGGAGTAAATCAACCCCTCGGCGTATATTAATGAGCGCTTAAGCGGAGTGATTATATATGAGCGTGTGTGTGTGTGTGTGTGTGTGTGTGTGTGCGTGTCGTGCAGGGAGCTAAAGGCCAGCGGTGACGCGGTGGAAGTGTCCCCGCAGGCCGAGCCCGAGGGGGGGGAACCTCAGAACCGCAGTTTGTCTCCTCCCGGCGTCCCATTAGTGATCCATGGCGTTTTATTGACGATTCATCAATGGGACGGGCTGTCACAAAACGGACAGCTGGGTGGGTGGGTGGGGGGGGGGGGCGGCTCCGACGGGACCACCCGTCATTCGCGCGGAGGCTCTCGAGCCTCTCGGGAGGCCTTTCGAACAGTCATCACGCTCTTGTCGAAGCGGATGAAAATAGAAGCGGGGCCCGTCTTTCTCTCTGACGGGGGGAGGGAGGGGGCAACCGCAAACAAGGTGGAATCTGGCAGCGGCCGTTCCACACAGACTCGGGAATCGCGGGCTTTTCGGTTTTTCCCGACGTTTAAAGAGCGAGAAAATCCTAGTTTGCGGTCGATCGAAAAGCTCACACAAGCGTGAGAGAATGGGGTTTGTAGGAGTCGTCGATCACTTCCTGTCAGCGGCGTCTGGTCCATGATTATCAGAGATTATTGTGAGGAGGGTTCGTTGGTTTCCCTGAGCTGAGCTTTTCATCGCTGAAATGAATGTGGGTTTCCGTTACGCAACCGCACCTGGCTTTCTCTCCTTTTCGGTGAGATTTTTGACATTTTTTTCGGAGAGGCTGGAAAGCTTCCGAGGATGCCGTTGCCGGAAACTTCAGGGGGTTTCGTCACAGTCTGCAGGAACAGTTCTGTGAGAAAGGTTTTGCAGTTTTGTAACTTTGGGAGGGGGGGGTTACAAAAGTATACTTTCAGCAAAATAAACTCAGTCACATCCCATTAAGCGCTTTCTATCTTGGACTTATCGATGACCGAACAGAAAAAAACAAATAAAAAAACGAGAAAATGACCGCTTTGCATTTCCACACGAGCATACGGCTGTGAAAGCCGGTCTGCTGACAAACCTGTCGGCGCAGAACTCCAAATGTCATATCGGTGACTCAGCGCCACAGAATAAGGACTGTTTCTCCGCGCTTGATTTCAGCCCGCGCCTATGGACGCGTCTGGCATTTAGGCGCCCAGAGGCGGCATGCGGCGGGGCGTCGCATCTCGCGATGAAGCGCGTGGACAGGCGACGGAGACGGGGGGGAGAGAGGGGGAAAGGTGGCGGGGCGGACTGACCGTCCAGTCCACGAAGGTGCGCAGCTCCTTGTTGGGCCCGTTGGACGCAGGCGGCAGCGAGGGCTGGGGGGGGCCGAGGTGCTGCAGGCCGGAGCGCGAGATGGCCTTCCTGAAGACAAAAGAAAAGACAGGAAGAGAAAGAGAAGGAATGAATCGGGAGGCGAGGACGAAAAGTGACACATCGTCTGCATACGCGGTTCCGATCCCACGGGGGGGGGGGGGGTGGCCGGGACGGCGGCTCCACAATTATGCGTGTCAGCTGCCGATATTTGGCGGAGGGAGGAGGAGGAGAATGAGGAGGAGAAGGAGAAGTAGAGGGAGGAGAGGTGGGAACAGCTTGGAGGAGAGAGTCGCCAGCCGCACGTTGGGGTGAGGAGGGGACGAGGGACGGGGACGGATCTGTTCCGTCGCGGGATGAGTCAGCGCTCCGTCCGCGTTTCGGTCGCACTCCTCGCCTCCATTGTGTTTCCTCTTCCCATTCTCTGTCCGCTCTCATGCCGATTTTAGATTACAGTCAGGTTCTTCCCCATCATCTCACTGCCAGCCTGAGTACTTGCACAATTGCACGTGAGGAATAAGTCAATCCTGAGTCCTGAATGCACCCTTGCTGGGGAGAATGAAGACCACAACAATCACAGCTCCAAACAGGAAATGTCCCAAATTCCTCAAGTCGGGGAAGGTGTGGTTTGACCGACACTTTTCAGACTCCTAGAGCAAATTGTTAATTATGGAAATGTGTGTGTGTGTGTGTGTGTGTGTGTGTGTCCGTCAGTGGAAAAAGGTTGCGCACAGCATCTGACCCCCCTGTTGAAAGTTTCAGTGGCTGTCTGTCTAAAATTATCATCCGGGACAAAGAGGAGTCCACTTACACAAACTGTAACCTGATGACGCGGCCCAACATACCCACACACACACGCACACACACACACACACACACACACGCAGGTGCGCATGCCCACGAGCCTCGGGATAAAAATAGTTTCGCGTGGGTGACAACAACAACAGCACAAATGCAAGGACGTACGGTGACTGGACATATGTCAGATGGAGGGGGACCACACACACACACACACACACACACATTTTACACATCCCGCCATGGTTGTATATTTCCGATGGAGACTTCCCCGCCGGCCGCCTTCATCCTGCGCTCCGGGCCCGTCGTTCCCTTCGGGTCGGAACGCCGAAACGAGCCGGTTGGCGGGAAACGACGCGATCTTGAAACCGCCGTGTCAGAAGTGAAACCCGGGAGGCCGAAAAAAAGCCCAAATATTTGGCGGCGCTTCGCTGAATGTGGACGTTTTGAAAACGCGCATCGCCGGCCGGAGGAAGTGAAAATGCTTCGCTTTTCAGTTCCCGCGCTGAGAACTACGACACTAACTCCCGACTGTTCACCTCGTTTCGAACGTCCGGCACACACACGCACACACCAAACACACGCGCTCGCTTATCGCCATGTCCGAGCGCGGAGAGCGGAGGATTATCGTGAACTGATTACGTTTGATCGGGGCGGAGGCGTACGGGCCCCGTCCGTGTCTATTCCCAACGAAACGATCCTTTCACCGCAGCGCGTACCTGAGGGTTAGGCGGAGGGGGAAAGTCCGGCTTTCTAAAAAAAGAAGACCCAGCGGGACCGGGGGCGCTCGACCCCGGCGGGCAGGGAAAAGGCGAATTCGCAATGAGATACGCGAGCGAGCACGCACAGAGGGAGACACTCACTCAGAGGTCACGGGCCGCCACTACATTTGAGTGAGTCCTAATCTACTAAAAGCAGACGGGATCGCTGGCATTAAGGCACGCTCCGAAAAAACGGCGGCGGAATCTGCGAAATCGGGGCGGATTTGTCCCAGAGGGAGCGCAGGCGCTCGAGGAACGCGGGGGAAGCGGGAAGGGAAGGGAAGAGGGAGGGGGATGGCGTGATCTGTGCGGGGAGCGAGGGACGCGCGGCTAACTGACTGCAAAGGCTTCGGAGGGCGGCCTGGTGGTCCACGGGCCAAGGCCGCCCCGGGGGGGGAGGCCCGTCCCCCCCCCCCCCCGACGTCCGGAGGCGGACGGATTCGCACGGAATCCCGAGAGACCTCGGCTGATGTGACATTTGAACGAGCGTGTCAGGAGGGGACACGCGCACACGCGCTGGCTGTGTTGAAGACTACATGCGAAACTCTGAGGAGTCGAACGGCCACCTACTCTCCTTCTCCTCTCCCCTCCCTTCACCGTTCCGTTTCTTTCCTTCCTCTTTTTCCGCCGTCTCTGGAACGAATCGCCCCCCTCCCCCCCCCCCCCCCCCCCCCCGCTCTCCTCCTCCTCCTCCCCCTTCACCCGCCTCCGTTTTGTCTCCGCCATCGCGTTTAGTTTTCTCCCCCCTCTCCCTCTCCCTCTCCCTCTCTCTCTCTCTGTCTCTCTCATCCTCCTCGCAACCGTCCCCCCTGCTTTTCTACTCCTCCTCCTCCTCCTCCTCTTCAGGCGGAGGTGGGTTGTGATGGTTGCCGTGGCGACGGCTCGCCAGGGGAGCACGGGCGGCTCATTCAGCGGCGGTGTCGGCAGAGAAATCCGCCCTGTGCGCGCGCGCATACGTCAACTTCACGGCCTGCGATGGAGGCGCTTTCGAAGTTCTCTGGGCGCACGCGCGCGCCCACGCACGCCGGCCACACGCTCCGTAATTGTGCGCTTCCTCCGGGCGGATAAAAGCGTGGCGGGGGGCCCCCCGCCGCCACCACAGACCGATCCGTGGCTCAGGTGATTAGGGTGGGGAAACAAACAGGGCCCCCAGCGGTAAAGAAGTCTCGCCTCGCCACGCCGCTTGTGATCGCCGACGCGGCTGGAGCGAAAAGTCGAAAAACGGAGAGGAGAGGGGGAAAAAAGAGAGGTCACAAAAACAACAGGCGTCTGCAAGTGGGAGGAATCCGAAGCTCGACCGAGGAGAAGAAGATGTTGCGTGCGCGTGTGCGTGTGTGTGTGTGTGTGTGTGTGGGGGAAGTTGGACAAACACAAGAAGAGACAAACACAACCGCGGCGGTGTGGGTTCAGCGTGAAGGCAGGTCCGGCGCGCGGGCCGGTGTTCGCTCACGGCGGGGTGGAAACTTTCAGGAGTTTTGCGATCTTTAAAAAGGAGGCGCCATCACTTGGATTCGCCCCTAAAGCACCGTGGGAGAAGGCAGAAAGTTTGTCCGCCTGAACCCTGAACTCCCTGTTCTACCGTATGCGGAAGCCACAGCGCACTGGTTCCGTGAGAAGTCCACCAGATGCTGTTTTGCAGCCCTACGACAGACCTATTTTAAAGTAAAGGGAGGAGAGGACTCTTCTGGCCTTACTCCGATTGGCCGTGAGGCTCTTGGGCCCGCTTGTGCAGTTTTAGGCAGGGGCTCTGAACCTCACAGTGTTGTGTGTGTCGCTTCTTTTCCATCGAACGCAAAAATCCTCCTCACT
This sequence comes from Karalla daura, assembly GCA_029224185.1. Lineage (NCBI taxonomy): Eukaryota > Metazoa > Chordata > Actinopteri > Chaetodontiformes > Leiognathidae > Karalla > Karalla daura. The sequence continues at coordinate 14,967,550 of CM055209.1, read as the reverse complement.
CGAGCCGACCTGAGGCCGACCTTCGCCGGCTCATTTATGGTGCGACTCGGAGGGGGAGGGGGGAGAAAAAAAAGGAAAAAGGTTACATTCCGGCACCGTGAGTCATGAGTAACATCTCGCTATCAAACTCACGCTGCTGCTAAGTGCCTGGCCTGGACCCGCGGCGCGGCCACGTCCATTCACGTCCCGGGGATCGATCCGCCTGGCCCCCCCCCCCCGAGTTAACAGGGAAAGCCCAGGCGTACTAGGAGTGGCTGGCTCACCTGTAGCCGAGGAGCCGGTGGAACCAGCGCGCTTTCTTCACCCTGCCCCTCCGGCCCCCGTGGCCGTCGGCTCCCACGTTTATCATTACGGCTCGGACCGGGCCCCTCGCTCTGTCCGCTCCACCGCTGCCGGCGTCCTCCAGAGAGTGAGGAGAGCTCCGGATGGACCGACCGTTCACCACCCCCACCCCACTCCACCCCTCGCACACTCGCCCGGCTCGGGCCGGCTAATTATGCCAATCAACGCGACAGGCAACGGAGACCTGACACCAGACACCCGAGCTCTGCACCGCCCAACAATGTGTGTCTGTGTGTGTGTGTGTGTGTGTGTGTGCGTGTGTAAGTGAGTGACAGAGAGAACTTTTTGATTCATGTTTGTTTTTTGATATTCTACCAAGTCTTACATCGTAGCCGAAGTGGTCAAAGCCACAGCGCTGTCTAGAGGTTAAGACTCTGGCAAAGCCAGTGGAGGTAGCAAAGAATATTTCGTGTTAGTGTGAGTGTGTGTGTGTGTGTGTGTGTGTGTGTGTGTGCAGGCAGCGGTGTCCGGTGAACTATGACACTGGATCCACTGCGCCTTAACTGTCTTCACCGGTGTCCTCCCCCCGCCGGGTAAGTCAGTGTAATTGGCACTTCACGGGCGGCGACAGGGGAACGTCGGCATCTCTGGAGGACGGTAGTCGACCTGGGGCGGACCCGTGGCTGAGTGAGGAGCGCTGGCACCTCGCAGCGGGAAGGTCCCCGCTTGGTCCCCCGGACAGGAAAAGGGCTTTCCTGTGTGGGGCCACGGCCCAAAAACACGCATGTTGTACGCTATTGAATAGAGCTGCACAGTATACCGCAAATTATCGTGATATCAATATGCAATATATGGAGATCCCAAAGACTGCCTGCAATAATAATTGGTCTCCAAAATGTCCTTAATGCCACTGATTGGTCAGTATTTTCACTATTAGACTTTGTTTATACATCACAGGGATAGTTGTCCAACTGAAGTCTTTGTTTACATATCAAGTCAAATAACAATAGCGATACTTGAAAGCAGTATTGCACAAGTTTGCCTGATATGGTGCCGCGCTACAGGTGGACTCCTGCCATATGCTATCTGTTATTGTGAGCCATTATAAAGCCACATAGGGCCAGCTCGGTGACGAACGGCACTGATTGCACCGCACCAACAATGCCGCAACGGGGGTTAATAACCCAAAACAGGCGGCGTCGAGTTTCAATAGAAGGACAGGAGAGTGAAAACCGATCGGCCCCTTCTTCTTGTCCCCTCCCGGTCCCTCGCGCCTCCCCCCCGTTCCCTTACAGGTGAATCCGATCTATTTCTGGAGCATTACGCAAGAGCTAACCTGGCAGAGGCAACCCTGGCGAGCACAGGCGGACGCACGAGAGCGGGAGCTCGTGCCTGCGCATGCATGCGTGCCCGCACGCGCACACACACGTATCAGTTGTATTAAGAGAGGCATTTAGCTGAGCGTTTGTGCAGAATTATGAGGGGTGGTGGTGGTGGGGAGGGGGGGGGGGGGGGATTTAAAGGGCAACACTTTTTTTCCCAGCCTTTTTATGCTGATGGAGAATTTAATTCCTGACAAGAGCACAGAGAGAGCGAGAGAGAGAGAGAGAGAGAGAAAAAACACACAAAACTACGTTCCAGAGGATTTAGATGTCTCCTTGCGGCTAAAAATAGAGGCGCCCAAGTGGCGCTAAAAACTAATGCACACACTCTGATATGGTAAAACGCTTCTGTAACACAAGGGCTTCCACGAGAGGGAACGGTGCGACTCCGCGCTTGCGTTGCCGCGTAACAGACTCCCGGCTGAGGTCCGCGCGTCGCTCCCCGACCACGTTGTTCCGCGGCAGACGCCTCGTGCCTCTCACCAGCAGGCCCACAATAACGAGGGGCAATCCAATGAGACCAGGCGGTCTCCAGCTCAGACAGAGATATGCATCATGGGTTTTGCGGACGCCGCTTTCCTTAACTGTTGGACGCGTTATCTCGTTCGCTAATTCCCCCCCCCCCCCCCCCGCCTTTTCGCGCGAATAGCCGGGAATGTCGAAGTTGTCGAAGCCGGGCCGCGTCAGCGCGTTCCCGCTCGGCGCAATCTAAATCTAATTTGTGAACACCTCTGTTCTCCGACTGCCTAGTTTCTCCTTTCTCCCGGTCTCCTTTCTTCCTACCCCATCCCACAGCCTGTCACTCTATTCTCTCTCTCTCTCTCTCGCTCTCTCTCTCTATATGGGTCAGTGTGAGAGGCTCGCTGGTTGCCGCTGGTGACACAGCATGCCCAGGGTGTGTACGTGTTTGCACATCTGTGCGTGCGTGTTAGAGTAGGAGGGGGGGGGGGGGGGTTGGGGGGTGGATGGAGTGTGTCTGTCTCTCCGCAGACCACCTCTCTGTGACTCAGGTAATGGGCTGTGATGGATAAAGGTTGATCACCACGGGCAAACACACACACACACACACACAGACTTTAGGAGACAGGAGGGTCGCTGGGTGTCGCTTTGACGCTCAACGCAGGTCTATTTTCTTCTCGTCACTGGAAGCTTTCCTCATAGGTTCTCCGCCGACTCTCAAAAACACAAATATTGGATTGTTTTTTTTTTTTTAGATTCGAACTAATTTGGGCCACAGAAAACACCACTGCCGATGTGCAACAGTTGGTGTGTTTCATGGCAATCCCCCTCTAATTTATTCCTGTTCTTGATTTCCTTCTCCTCGTCCGGACTCGTCCGAAGGACTGTAGATGCTGGACTATATTGAGTCGAGGCGCGAAGGGTTGAGAAACCTGTCGGGGGCCGAAAGGTCTTGGAGATCCACCTATGAATGAGCATTCTGCGCTCAGCTGAATGAGGTGGCCTTCCTTGGCGTGCGGTGTGGGGTCAGGTGGCCGTGATAGCTCTTAACGACAGCCTACAGGGCACTCACAATGGCTACGGTAATGACTTTGCAGTCGCTTACGGCAGACCTCGGGTGACCCGAACGGCTCTTAACAGCAGCCAGGTGCGCCACAGTGGCCCGCCGGCCAATCAGAGCCGAGGGAGCCTCTCTGGATGGGAGCTTCTCCGGGAGTCTACAACGAGTCCAGACAAGCGATGCTCTCTCTCACTCGGAGACACGCGCACACACGCACACACGTCCACTTGGTCCCCGAAGTCACAGCGCTCGAAATACACACAGAACAGGCACAGGAACGAGACGGCACGCGCACACACACACACACACGCGCACGCGCGACAACAAATGACAATGGCAGGAAGAAATCGGAGACAAGCACGCACGTACGCGCGCACCAGAACACTGAGCTGCAGATACGGGCTCAGCGGCTCCTTATCGGGCACACGCTTCCACAACAACCGCACACAACTTCTTCCCATCTCAGCTCGAGATTGTGGCAACGTGTTAATGTGTTAATGTGTGTGTGTGTGTGTGTGTGTGTGTGTGCGCGCGTAGGGGGCGGGCAGGGGTGTGAAGGGTGCGGTTGTCACGGCAACCCCACTCAGACTTCCTTCCCAGTTTTTATCGCCGCATGCAGCGTTCCTCTCCTCGTCTGTCCGTCCGTCCGTCTTCCTCCGTCTGTCCGTCCGTCCCCTTGGACGCGCTGAGAGCCAAAAATGTCTAGATGTGCGAGCGGCGAACGTTTTTTTTTATCACTCTTTTTCCCCTCGCCCGGCTGCTTTCCGGGCCCCGCCGAGCCACGCCGATCATCTCCCCGAGTCAAACACCTGAGGAGACCGCTGACCCACTTGTGCCCGCCGCACATTCCGTGTTTTCGCGTTCTTCCTCCCCAGACGGCCACTCTGGAAGATTAGGAGGGACCGGAGGGACGTCTAAAGAGCAGGAGGGTTGAAAGACCCCGGAGAACGACCTGCTAATGCAACGATGGGTGAGACAGGCGGAGCGGAGGCTTTTTCGAGGTGGGGGGTGGGGGGGGGGCACGTGGCGAGACGCTGTCGAAGCAGGCGAGACAGGTCGCGCCTGGTGAGGTGTCCCAGATACTGAATCGGTCGTCTCTCCCGGCCCGCGACGCCAGTAAAAGAAAGAAGAAAAACGTGGATCCGACCGGTGATTATCCCACTAATTTTAGCCCGGGTCTCTGACCTGCGGCGCCGCGTTGGGCATTCGGGCTCCACTTTTCCCGGACGTTTGATGGAGTGCAAATGTCAGAGCCTTGAAGCGAAAGGAGAAAGACAAAACAGAAACCTCAGTTCGGGTCCGGTCAGGACGGAGTAGGTTCACTGCCCGAGAGGCTGAAAACACGCCTCCGATAGCGGCGATTTATCATCGATAGCTTGTCGATACAGCCCTGTCCTGACGTGAGTTTCACTCTGGCCTTCCCGTGGTTCCTCTCCTCCACTTTAACAAGTATAATATATTTAATTACGGTCTTCTTTTCTCCTCCCCGCGTGTCTGACAGGGAGTGGGTGTTTGAGAGCAGCTGCAGTCGGGTACACCATCAACTCTTATTAGATCACTGACTTCACACACTCTCTCTCTCGCTCTCTCTCTCTCTCTCTAACACACACACACACACACGCTCAGTTGACACGCGGGCAACTCTGAGCTAACGCACTTTTTCTCAGGCGCACGAGAGAAACATGGCGACCGGCGTCGCGCACGGAACGCAGCCAAATGAGAGGGAAAGGGGTGCGGGGGCTGGCGACTAGGGGCAGCCCGATCGGCTGGGAGGCCTTTCGCCTGACAGACTGATCATAACAGTCATGAGTGCTTTTGTAAACATCCACTCATTGAGTCCCCCCCCCCCCCCCCCCCCCCCCCCCCCCCCCCCCCCGGTTTGACGCTGGTGTTAAAAAGGCTTTGATTGACTCGTCGGTGGGACTAAATCACCGATCGCCATCTTTAACAAACCATTGCGAGCCAAATAGTGAAATGTGAGAGCCGCAAACGCAGTAAATACTCATAATGCGTGTGTGTTGTGTGTATGTATGGGTGTGTGCATGTGTGTGTGTGTGTGTGTATCCGGTTGTGAGGCTGGCTACAGGAAGCCTGACTCTTTCCCTCTGACCTTCCTCCCTCTATTTATAAGCATTCCCTCATTCTCTCTCTCTCTCTCTCTCTGTCTCGCTCCACATTTTCTTGTTTTGAGGTGAAATATCTGCCTTTGGACCGATGCCCCCATACCGTGACAAACCTCGCTGGGCCTTGCGGAGATTTGCCGAGGGCTTGAGCCCCCCCCTGGGTTCAGAGCGATCGGAGGACGCCCGACGTTCCTCCAGGCTAAGGTCGCGAACCACAGGGAGCCAAGCGGAGCGAGAATTAAGACTGATGAAAATCATCGGGTGTCCAGAGCTGGAAATGAACGAGCATGTTTCATAACTTAGCCGCTGGATGTGTAAATAAGCAACTGTCTGGCTCCCATTAGGAAACCGCCAAGCACACTTGGCTCACGGGGGCCGCTTCCCCTTCTCGCAGAGAGCCGTAAGTAGTCGGCGCTATCCCTGCTCGGATCTGTCCGTACAGTCGCGTGCGGGCCCGAGCAGAATCTGCCGCCATTGTGGATATCACAACAATACCGGCGTGTGTTCCAGAATGACGTCACGTCGTCTTAAAAAAAAAAAAAAATCAGAGCTGGAGCTTTTAGAGCGTACTCAACAACGTGTGCGTGTGTGTGTGTGTGTGTGTGTGCGTGTGTGTGTGTGTGCGCGCTACGAGATTGCAACCCAGAGCACGTCTCAGACCAAACACGCTGCCGTCCTTCTCTGGGGAGGGCGAAGGTCTGCTGCGTCCGCCCCAGCTCCTCCGCCCGCCCTTCACTTCACTTCCACGCTGGCCTACATTATGTCTCCTCCGGGGGTGGATGAGAGAGAGAGGGAGAGAGAGAGAGAGAGAGAGAGAGAGAGAGAGAGAGAGAGAGAGAGAGAGAGAGGAGAGGGAGAGGGAGAGGGGGAGAGAGGGAGGGAGGGAGAGAAAGAAGGAGAGAAAGGAGGGAAAGTCAGATTAGAGAGAAAGGGAGGAGAAAGTCAGTGTGAAACGGAGAGATGGGAGATAAGAGAGGACATAAGGACACATAAAGAGAGAAGAAGAGAAGGAGAGAGAGAGAGTTGTGAGGGGAGAGAGAGAGAGAGAGTAGGAGCGAGGGAGTGAAGGAGAGAGCATCTGTTGTAGGCGGTCTTGGCTTTGCCCAAAAGGCCTTGGCTTCTCTCCTCGTCCTCCTCCTCCTCCTCCTCCTCACCACCACCACCACCACCACCACCACCATCATCCTCTCTCCTTCACACTTTCGCTCTCCGCTGCTCTCTCTCCTTCCCCTCTCCAACCTCACCCCCGTCCACCTCCCCGCTCTCGTCTTCATCCCTCCGTCCGCCCCACCGCTCTCTTTCTTCTTTCTCTCCTCTCCTCCCCTTCCTCGCCCGCAGTGCTGCTTTTCGGATCGAACTCCAGCGGAGCTCGCCGCGACGGGTGGAGCGCTCTCGCTCACTCGTTAGCGCGCATGAAGCGAAAGCAAAAAAGCCGCGTTCGGGCTCCGGCCTCGGCCTCCGCGGCGACGCCAGACCTTGCGGCTTCGCGTCAGCCGCATCGCGATGCGGACGCGGCTCCCGTATTGACCCGGCTGACGACACAATCCTCTGCTAACGAGATGAGGAAGAAAGGCCGAGAAATTCTTCGCGGGAGGACAGAGGTCGCGGATCAAAGACGGAGGCCCGGCACCTCCCATCCGAAATCGACATCATCTCATCGCTTCCAGCGAAAGCCAGCGGGAAAGAAAAAAAGGTTGCGCGTGGAGCTGCTCAGCCAACGTGCCATCACGTCTCCGTTTGCCCCAGAGACGAGGAGTTTTAAACAGAGGGAACAAGAGCGCGGCGGTTTGTTGTTCGAGGCCGACGCCGTGGTTGGGTTTTCCAACCCGTGGGTCTGGACACCCAGAGCAACCCAGTGGCCTGGGAGCGTACGGGCACACATGATCATGAGCGTCCTACGAGTCGTCCAAGTATCGCAAATTTGTTATTTCTGTAAATTCTGTAAGTCAAAGTTCCCACTGTGCAAACACCAAATCAACGCCGAGCTGCGAAACGCACTCGCGCATTTCTATTTAGACTTTCATGTCCACGGCATTAGCTGATATTTTGGCAGCCAACAGTTCTGCTTCACTACGAGGCTTTCTCTCTCTCTCTCACTCTCTCTTTGTCCAGCAGAGTCAGCAAAGTGTCTTTTCCAACACTCCCACTCAGAAAACCCACTCACTTTCTATAAGTAGGAAGGAGAGAGCGAGAGATGGAGAGATGCTTATTGTCTGCGAGCCGAACAGTTATAGTGGTGGGAGTGTCAACATCATACTGAAACACACGCACGCAGATAGTGAGCAGCCTCCATCTTGATGGAAAATGAGAATAAGGCATGCATCACACCAGCGAATGGAAACCGTGGGTTTGGTTTCAACGAAAACAAACGGGTGGCGTGACATGGGAGGCGTTACTGTCGAAACAGAGGAGACGGTGGCAGCTGTGGCTCAAGGGCAGCACTGTCATCCATGGACCGGGAGGCGAGGGAGGTCAGGGATTCGATCCCAGCCCCGCACGCCGAAGCATCCTCGGGCGAGGTACCACTTTGAGCGGTCAAAGAAAAGACCACGTTTCGAACCAGGCCATGGCTATTGACAAAGACGGCGACTCTCTCCCGTGGAAAGGACGTTTCACAAAAGGAAGGCAGCCTGAGAGGCTCGACCTGCGCTGATCCCAAACGCGCGTTGCGATCATTTCGCTATGGGGGCGGCGAACAACGCCGTGGTGTACCAGTCAGGCGACGGTCCTGTGTACAAACATGTCATTTTCGGAAAAAACAACACGCTCGCTTTCCTCAGTAAGCCGTCAGCGCGCGCGCGCACGCACACTCGGGGTGTATAAAGTGCCGGAGACTGGGCAAGAAACCAGTGTAATCCCACACGCCGTCACTCAGCGTTCGCACCTCTTCAGAGCGGCGGTGCAGGAGGACGCCCGCGTTTCTCCACTTCCCGAGGCGTTTTGCATATTCATGCATTCAGATCCATACAGCGTCCGCCTTGTTTGTTTTTCGGGCCGAGCGCTCGGCGCTTCGACGGACGCGTCGGATGAACCCACAGGTGTGCTCGCGTTGAATGCGCGAAGCCGGCGTGAAGGGAAAAAGGAACAAAGAGAGAAACAGATGCAAACTGGAATTGGCGGGGGCTTCATCGCGTCTCCCGGAGAGGCGGGGGTAGGGGCCGGGGGGAGCGTCCTCATCGGGTCGGCGGCGTTAAAAGAATCTCCGTGTGGTTCGGGATTTTTCCGGCTCAGCTCAGATTCAGCACCCGGATGTGGAAAACCTGCCGGCCCTGATGCTCGCGGCTGAGACGCATGATCCGGCACCCTCAAAATGTTGCTTTTTCCACGACGCGCCGTCTTGGGTTTTTTCTCCCACGCTTTGAGACCAAAACCGTCTCCAAACTAAGAAGCCTAATGAGCCACCTGTTACCGGCTCACTCAGCGGAGTGAGGGGGCTGTCGTAACCAAACATTTGGGCACCACTGCAAAAATTGCTCAATTACCGAGCTAACCCTAACCCTAACTGAGGGTTAGGGTTAGGGTTAGGGTTAGGGTTAGGGTAGCGTTAGGGGTTAGGGTAAGAGCCTCCTCCTTAGTGTGCTGGAGGGGTTTGGGTGCCCTGGTAGAAGTTCACAGAGTCCAAATACAGATTTAGCAAGATGGTGAGGGATGCTGAACGACTGTACTCTGAGAAGCTCCAACACCAGTTCTACTACTGCACTTATTGCACTCTTCAACCACTTAAATATTCAGCTACATTGCTTTCTCTAATTTCCTGTGTTTATCTACGTGGGCCTGTCCTCCAATGGGCACAAGAACTCATAATGGTCCAAGGGTGGGGTCAAAGGCCCAAACATAGATGGTATAATCCCCCAATCCGCCAACACTAAAGCTCAGGACATAGAACGTCACATTTCTGGTGCTGAGCATGTGCTAGTACTAGCTAGACATAGTCACTGACACCTCAACAAATATGGCAAATGCTCTGGAACCAACTATAGCTTAGGGGCCTGAACTGTGCCACTGACCCGGACCCAGAAAAGTGGTGGAAAAGAGCGTTATCCCAAATTTAGTGGTCTGTGATTTTTGGACTTTCTGGATTTCCTGTTTCTAGATGTCATAGACAGATCCTGGGATACGAGTGCCTCACAGAAAGATGGTCCCCTGTTCAGATCTCAGATGGACCTTGAGAATGCATGTTTTCTCACTCTGGTTCCTCCCCGCAGTCCAAAACATGTATGCGAATGGTGTATGTGCCCGGGTATAGCGGTATATACCGATCCAGGGTGCAGTCATTGCCTCTCTTGCGATACGGTTTTCGGCACTAAGCGGGTAGGATAACGGCTGGATGGGTGGATCAGAATATGCCAGTTACACGGGCAAACCCCCACATTTAGCTGCCACCTCGCAGATTTGCGAGGAGGCAGAGATCACACTGCCACTGATATCCCACTCTACAATCAGTTAAGACATGTCATGAACCGCAGCCAGAACACAGGAGTGATACTACCCTCGCCTCACCCGTGCTCTCTCTCCCTCTTCCTCGCACATCTTTCCTCTGACACCTACATAATTACACAGTCTGTCAGCGCGCACACGCGCATGCGCGCGTGCGTGTGTGTGTGTGTGTGTGCGAGCAGGAGCGGGCATGTAATGTGGGGGAGGCATCGGTTTCGTGCTGTGCATCTGTATCTGACCTTTGCCGCTTAGAATAGACACTCGCGGAGGGGGAAGACGGCAGGGAAAATGACAGATGGAGAAGGCGAGAGGGAGAGATAAAAGGAGATGATGGGAGAGGACGACGAAGGGTTTGGTACGTGACAAAATACGGGCCATGCGAGTAATTGCTTGTAACAATAACTGTCAGGAAACATCAGATCTTTGCGTCACAAGGCCGGAGGACGGCGGTTATAAAACAAGTTAAAGTGCGCCGTCTCTCTAACAATCAGGCTACAGCTGCCCAATAAATTAATAATTTACTAATGACTCTCATCTGACCTGAGCAATTAGCGCGCGCGCGCACGCACACACACACAGAAAGAGAGAGCGAGATAAAGATGCTGTCTCACTAATTATAGCGTGTCTCTGCAGCTGAGGTCTACTGGGTTGTGTGTGTGTCTTTTGTATGTGGGCGAGATTGTGTGTGTGTGCGCGCGCACGCGTGAGTCACGGACACAATGGGAAACAGTAAAAAGAAACTAGGGGGGGAGAGGGAAAAAAACTTGAAAAAAAAAACAGATAGATAGTATCAATATGTACACACTAGTATTACTGTGTGTGTGTTTGTCTGTGTGCGCATCTGTCCGTCTATTTGAGTGGGGACTCATCTATCTGAGCACTGAGAGATGATCATTACTCGGTAATCCTACCTGAATAGACACACACACACACACAAACACAGGAGACACTTCCAAAAGGCCACGGTTTAATCCATGCCGCACAACACACACACACACACACACACACACACCCACGCACACACACACACAGTCATGCTAGTGTGCACGTGTGCGTCAACAGAAAAAGAGACACAAGAGACAGTGTGTTCGTGTGTGTGTGTGTGTGTGTGTGTTCAGAGTTGGGCGCTCAGGGAAGCTGAGGTCAGACCTACTAGCAGACACAGTAAAGCCAAATCCGGGCTCCTTGCATAGAAAGCCGCCGCAGCAGCTGGCTATGAGCTGCACCAAATTAGTCAGCGCAACCATTTGGCATCAGAGCCACAAATCTCCCTCTCATCCAGCGAAACCTTTGAAACGCATTCAAAGGACGATTACGCCGGACAATGAAGCATCGGAAATGCATTAATAACCATCAAAATAGTGATAACGGTGTGCTTTTGTCGGCCCGGGGAGTCCGTCCGGCTGAAAGGCTTCAAAACAGGGCGACCCGGCGCACAAAAGAGAAAGGAGGTCACGCACGTATGGCGGGGGGCGATTTTAGAAAGGGAAAAAGGTATCTGTTCCGATTGCTACCGAGAAGCTGAAATAAAAACACATTTGCTTTGGCAGACACACAACCGGAACGCGCAATTTGCTTGCCGCGCGCAAGTTCAGTACAAGAACGCGTTGGTTTCGTTTATGGAGGCACTGGTTTGTTTATCAACAAAATCTGCGGGACATTTTCTCGCATTCAACTTACACACGACGCTCGGTGCCTTAAGGGGACCTAGGAAAAAGCGATATGATGAAGATATGATAAGACGCCGCGAATCATGAGCGCGATAAGATGTTGCCGCGCCAAAACCTCCGAAAACCAAACGGCTTCAGGCGAGACCCGACTCCTGCACGGATCCTGGCTCGTTCGAACGAGGAACGCAAAGTGCCGTGATTGTTCAGGCGCCTGGCGGGCTGGGCGGCTGGTGAGATGAGACCCGAGCGGGAACGGACAGACACAAACGGTTGCTGCAGCGGTGATGGAGTCAGTGACACCCCAGCAGTCGGCTCGGCGGGTTCATTATCGACTCCGAGGAGCCAGATGGCCCCGACGGGGGGGGGGGGGGGGGGATGGGGGGGCCCGGGAGGTGCCACTGTAAAAGCACTAATGACAAAAGCAGCTTAACGCGCCCGCGTACGGCCGGAGAGCGGGCCTTCGAGGTCAGCCGGGTTCGGTGTCACGATGAAAGATAGATTAGGGGGGGGGGTGAAACCCAGGAACCTCCCGCACGGAGGCCGGGCCAGCCTCGCAGCTCCGGCCCTTTCACTCGGTCAATTAGCCGCCCCGATCAATCACTCCACCAGCTGTCCGTCCGGCCTTGTTTACACTCACTTAGCGTGCCCCGGCGTCGCTCGGCTTCGATCGGGAATGGCCCGTCGCGGAGCACGTGTTTCAGCGCGAGCGACGATGAGTCGGGTGGGAAGATGAAGCCGGACCCGGGGTCCGTATCCAACCGCGTCCATCACAGCCGAGCAGGCTGTAATCACTCTGCGACGGAGAGGACCCGACGCCGCTGACAGCTGCCGATTGGCTGTCGGCGACAGTGGACTGCCAGGCGGCACCGTCGCGACGACTGGCCCGTGCCTCCTTCCTCTACATCGGAGAGATGTAAGCGCACACACCTGGCGTGCGTGACGTGCCTGGCCACGCTCCGGAGAAACCGGACACTGATTCAACGGACGAGGCCGGCGGAGGCGACGGGTCTTTCTGCAGCCGTTTCTGCACCCAGCGTCTGAAGGAGAAGGAAGTCACCGGGTAATGTTCGCGGTTTCCCCTCAACGAGGTTCCTCTTCATCGCCATTATGCCATGAAGAAGTAGCGCTTCTCTTTTCTCTCTCTCTCTCTTTTGCCTTTCACCCTCTTTTTTTTCTTTTTTAGACCCATTTCCAAGCAGGAAAAGCCTCTTACAGCCAGCCAGACGACTAATAAGGAGAGGTTCCTGTCAGCCAATCCAGCATAATGCCTCGGCGCACTGCATTATGGCCAAAATAACCCCCAACACACACGCACACGCACTCAAACTCTCAGACACTCCTGAAAAGGCTGTGAAAGGAGAGAGAGGGGGAGAGGGAGAGAGAGAGAGAGAGACAGGGGAAAGAGAGCGAGTGCTCAGAAATCTACTGCTCCCAAAACAGACATCATCATCATCATCATTCTTCTTCTTCTCCTTCGGCGAAAATGATTAACATGGAGGAGCGTACACAAACAAAGCAGCGGCCAAGTGGAACAGCCTCGTCCAGGCGAGGTAGCGACACCTCTGTCCGTCTTCCGTCCCTCGAGCCAGGAAGAGACGCAGCAACTCCCTCCGGTATCAGACGCGGCGTCCGTCCGGCACGAGCTGTTTGCGCTGCTGCCCTGACCTCACCTTCACCCCGAGGGGCCGGCTACTCCGGCCCACCAAGTGGTCGGTGGGGACAGCACTGAATAAACCCGTGAAGGGGGACCTACCGTTTTAGAAACACTGGCTGTGTTTGGTAAACAGTGGCCCAAACAAAGCAAATTCAAATTCCAGATACTGGAATGGAAGCTGACACACGAGTGTTAAGTGAAAGCGTGTTTAACTTGGTTTCACGCGATTCCTACGTAAAGGGGACCCGGGGTGAAAAAAAACACAAATTTACTGTATACAAATGCGCTCCACTCGGAAACCATTCAGAAAAGTTCCGCTGATTCCCACGCCTAAAAATAGGATCGTAAAATAGCATCCGATGCATTTCTGATGGAGCCGGTGTCTTCTACAATAACGCAACCAGGAACAAGGAATAAGGAACCGCGCTCCATTCGACCTTTTGGGAGCAGCCTGAGAACCACGGCCCCGAAAACAAAAAAGCGCTTGCTTGAGCGGAGAGATTGTATCGACAGATATCGGACCGCTTGAACGCGGCAGGTCTCCGCCTGTCCGGTGTGAACGCGCCATGTCCCACCGTCACACCTGAAGACGTTCAGCTGCGGGTGCCCTTTAAATAGGCCTGAAATGATATTGATAGGATCGAACCTGGACCGACCGCCGCCTTTCGTTCGGCCGGTCATGGCCGGTGGGTGCACGGTAACAGTTGAGATCGGACCGCAGTGTCCGCAGTGCACTCGGCAAACAGTCATAACAGCAGCTGCCTCCCAGTCGGGGGGGGGGGGGGGGATCAAGGAGATTCAGTGTCCTCCGAGGTCGACCGCCCGCGTTTTATTTGCCACGTCCTCGGATCAGTGACATCACCGGAGCGCCGTGCGTGGACCCGTCCCTCGCGTCCCCTCACCAGGACGCCACCAGCGGCTCCGACAAGGCAGCCGGTAAAAAGCCAAGAGCAGCCTTAAATAGCAGCGGTTTTGACCTGCTCTGCCTCTTGATTTATCCATATACATTCATACGGCTTCTCTCCTCCTCCTCCTCCTCCTCCTCCTCCTGACGGCAAGAGTGTCATTAATATGCATGCGTATCTGTTCATCCGTTCTGAGGGCGGGAGAGAGAGAAAATGTGTCAGTAAGCCTTGTATTTCATCAACAATTGGTGCTCTGATCGTCCGCTTAAAAAATTCATGAGTGTCTTTAAGCCGTCCGCACCGCGAGCCCGGCTTTCCGCTGAATTTAACACAGACTGCGCCCTGAAAACCACTCCGAGGCGGGTTGTGTAAAACACGCGGCTTTTTCTTTTTTTCATAAGCGTACGCCGCCGAGTTTGCAGGTGTATTCAGGTGAAAGCTCTCATCCCTTATTGATTTCGATGGCCACATCCACGGCGGCTCCAGTGGGAGAAAAGAGGAGGGGGGGGGGGGGCGCACAAAGGGGTGGAGAGGGCCCTTTGTGCTCGTTTACCGCGGAAGGACTTAATTATTTAATCACCCCACAAGGCCACATAAAAGACGATGAGCAAGATGAAACATTGAGGGGGGGGGGGGGTTGTTGACTGTGGTTATTATAATATGTCCTCGGGGAGAGGTGGATGCGCGCACCGAATTTCAGTTTCAGGCGCTCGGCGGTTGATGGTTCACTCAGAGCTGCGAACCAGGAAATCACAGGGAGCAACTCTTCGTGAGATAATCTCGGTTATTGGAAGGCACTGTTGCCTCAGGGCAAGAGGGTCTCAGGTTTGAATCTTGGTTGTCGGTTTTCTCCAGGTCCTCCGGTCTCCTCCACAGTCCAAAAACACGCATGCCGAAGTCCCTGAGGACCCTTAACTGCCCCTTGGTATGTCTGCTATGTGCTCTAGAGATAGGGATTGATTGATGGAGTACGTCTCTGGGTTCCACCGTTTCATTTAAAATGCGATCAAAAACCAAAGACTAAAAGTGAGGTCATCAAATTCATGGGGGCTCCTTCTCTGAGGACTGAGAGTAGAAGTGTTAGGAATACGGCTTCAAAAGTGAGACCGAGCCTTGCTGACCCCCTGCTCCATGGTGTGCTCCCAACAGACAGGACCGGACGGCTTCAGCGCCCCCCCCCCCCCCCCCGTAAAACATGTCGGCGCTTAATTCTGCCCGTTTCGGCCAAAAAGCAAAGATTAGAGAGATGACATGCGAGCGCTCCCTGTCCTGAGCCACTCGACCTCCGATGCGCCGTCCCTCGTCGCGGATAATGGACATTTTCTTGTTTTTTTTAGGGGGTGGGTGGGGGTGGGGGGGTGGGTGGGGAGGGGGGGTTGGCCTTTCAGACTTAATTTCCCTGGGGGGGGGGCACCGCTGTTGTACCGCGGCGTGACGTAACGCTTTGCTACGCGGCCACTGTAAGCGGCGAGGGCCGCGGAGGTCGCTCCCCCCCGAAGCTGTTGTATATTGTTTACATGAAAGACCGGGGTTTAAAAATTCATGAGTGCCTTTAAAAGGGCCCGAGGTAAGTATGCCTACGGAATATGATACGAGACGAGACACTTTGTTAACTGTGTGCAAAGTGCCGTGATTATATATATATATATATATATATATACTTATGAAAGGAACATTAATAAGAAGAATGAGAATGAAACAAGCTCTGTGCGAGTCCTTCCGTCCCGGAGCTCTGATTGTTTCAGACTATAACAGAGACCCGAGATGCCTCCTGTTGAAGCCAGACTTTGAAGTCGCACGCGTTGCCCCGGCCGACTTTATTTTTAGAGGAAGTTCACGTCTGTTGCTCCACCTCGCGTATGAGTCGTCCATCTGGGTTTTACAGTAATCGTTCTCATGCGTCACGACTGCAGTGTCATTCCTACCCCCTCGGTGTGAATCTGCTCCTCCTCCTCCTCCTCCTCCTCGTTCCCATATCTCAGACTGACAGACAACTGAAGCATTTTGCCCCCCCCCACCCCTCCGCCCCCCCCCTTTTTTTGTCTCCTCCGTCCGTCCCTCTCTTCTGTTCTCAGTGTTTTGTCCTAATTGAGGGCTTAAAAGAGATATTTTATATTCCGGTGGCATCAGAATGATGAAAGGCCTTTGATGGCTGTTTACCCTGCAGGTGGAGCACAGCGGTAGCAACACCAGCTACATCTATATCTTTTTATGTCGTCGCCCCCCCCCACCCGTGTTTTCTTTCTCCTCCTCTCCTACTATACGTTGGCTCAGGGCCTCAGACGGCACGGAGCGCAGAGCGTATTGGACGAGTGCTTATTGTGATCTGTTGTTTGTGAAGTGGGCTGTAAATAGTGTGTGTGTGTGTGTGTGTGGGGGGGAGGGGGGGGGGGGGGTAACGTTACAACATCCTGTCCTGTGGCAAGTTTGTTTTCTGCACGATTTCCCACGAAGGCGGTGGTGAAATCTCACCACATGATAAGCCCGGGCGACGAAACAAAGCCTTTCTTTCTCTGCGTTTTTTTTTTTTTTTTCTTTTTCTTCCCTCTTTGGCAAACCAGTCATGTTGGCATTTTTAGCAGCTGCAGCGTCAGGGCTGGGGCGGGAGGAGGGCCACGACAGAGCCAGGTAGCCGTCAACGTCCTGAACGTCCTGCTGAAAAGCTGAGCAGCCAAAAAAAACCACCTCTCCTATTTATCTCGGCTCCGTGGTGGCGTTCAGTGTTGGGCCGGAACCCTATTAATTGGATTTTTTTTCCCCCCCACGCAACGTTATCTTTAAACACGAGGTCCGAGTCAAATGAACAAGCCTGGTTTAATTAAAAGATAAGCTATTAAGGTTCGTGTCTGACACGTGCTGTGTAACTTTTGCATCTTGCGTTACCAGTTTGAGATTTTTCCCAACCTAATCAAGCAACATTGTGCTTCTTTGTCGCCCGGACCACAAAAGTGCTCGGCGGAAATGTGGAAAAGGAGACAATCCAGGCTGCTGCAGCTACGCTGAATCACTCCCGATTATGTATTTGTGCTGAACTGAAAGATTAACTGTTCAATCCATCAATCGTCCACCAGCTGAGTAGAATAAACGGGCAGCTATGTCTTGTTTATCGTTTTCATGCAAATGTGCCAAACCAGGGCCGCGCAGTGGAATCCCGGTTGCGGTAAAGGACCATACATAAGTCCAAAGGTGTGTGTGTGTGTGTGTCCTGATGGACTGGAAACCCGTCCAGGGTGTGTGCCCCGCCTTCACCTTAAGCGAGCTGGAGAAACATATCATGATCTCGAGCTGAGTCCAGGCACGCTGCAGTCCCGGGCGTCACTGAATATTTTATACGTTTTGTCTTATTACATCAATCAGTCGAGCGGGATATTAGCGAAAGGCTGTTCCGGTAAGGCCCGGGTACATTAGTACAGTGTGATTCCGGAAAGCAGGAAACGCAGACAGACATCACCAAAGTCGATAACAACAACACAATTCAATGTTTAATAGGGAAAACGCAGTTTCTTTCCACCATTTTTCCATTTTTTTCCATCCATTTTTCATCTTTCATCTTTCATCCATCGTTGTGGCCGAATGTGCGTAATACTCCATTGTGTTGTAAACGGTTGTGGAGCTTCTGGAGTGACCAACCCACTCCAGCTGAGAATGGGGAGAAAATAAAAACGCAACATCACTGCGTGATCTGAGGCCATGCTAATAATAACAAACACGCGAAGCGCACCATCGAAGGCCGTGGAGATGTGGATACTACGGCGCTTGCAGGTGACTGCTGTCCAGGCCCGGCATCTGGATCTTCCCAAAATAGTTGAAGCGGCCCGGGCCGGCCATCTGACCATCTGCCTGACCCTACGGATCGGCAGGAAGTGTCCGGAAAAACAACCCCGGCGGTGACTCACCGAGCCGCTCGCAGACTGGGCGTCCGGCTGGATGAATGGGGCGGCTAATTTCAAGTAATGTCTAACAGGCTAACTGGAGTGCTGACTAACTGGTTGATATGATAAACACACACACACACACACACGGACGGACGGACACGCTCTATCACACACACCGACTATCTCCCTGACGGAGGGAAAGACGTGTCATGCAGGCAGACGACTAAGAATAGATAAAAGGAGGGACGGGATTCTTGGAGCACGCACACACGCACACGCACACACACACACAAAGTGTGACGAATGTCTGGCAGATAAGTTACACGTGCCTTACGCTGCCATAAACACACAATACCACAGGCGCGCACGAACTCCCAGAGAGGCACAACAGTGTGCCTTTGATGTGGGCTGCCGCGGTTTTCTCAGCTCTTTCATATTGCCACATATGGTAATTCACTTCTTGGCACCGGCCGCTTCAAAGCTATGTAAACTACCTTCTCACAATCCGTCTCCCTTGACCGGCTAATGCCATTTCCTCCACATGGTCGACTCCCCCCCCCCCCCCACCCTCCCGCCCCGGAGAGAAGGATTCTGCGGATTCTCCGTAGCTCCATCCAATCGGGTCAGAGGTCACGATAGCGGCGAGACGGACAACGGCGTGGACGGATTTGCTGGGCGTAATTGGGGGCGGCGGCCCGCGTCCGCCCGGTCTTAACGTCACCATTGGCGCGCTGTGGGGGATTAAAAGCAGGGAGTCAAGTCAGATCTCTGGCGAGGTCCGGGCCCGTTCACCCGGCGCTGACTAATCGAAAAAAAAGTGAAAAAAAGTGAGAAAAAAAAGCCTCCCTCGCTAATGCATTGTCGCGGAATAAGAGCAAACGACGGTCGCAGTTACATGAGCCAAATGTTCCCTTTTCCGAAATGAAACTAATCCGGGCGGGGGGGGGGGGGGGGGGGGGGGGGGGGTTCAGCAGGGCCGTTTGCGCCTAAAATGACTGGAAAGCAGGAGGGGTGACGGGCGGAGGGAGATCTGTCTCCTGATCTTCGCGGGTCGCGATATTTGTCTTCTCTTATCCCGAGTGCGCGTTTCATCCATTAGGGTAATCCGCACCCTCCCCGCTCTGCGTCCCGCTCCGGTCAGAGGCGGCACTAGGGCGGCCACTTTGGGAGTCCTCGGAGCTCCTCGAACCTGACTCTGAGCCGGGGGAGTCGGAGAGGGCCAAGAACCGAGGCTGAATCATCTTTGTCATGGCCCGTCCTGCCCGTCCCGCTTCACTCGCAAACACTCCGTGTTACGGAAACATCTCCGGAGACGTCACCGCACCTGGCAAAGCCACGGTCTTAGACCACAAATGCGGAAAACTTTTACCTTTGCTTTTGCTTCTTGCGGCAGGTGCTGAAACGCAGCTCACGTCCTCGTTTGCGTATGAATGTCAGATATTGGAAATGGGAATGGGTGAAAGGTAAAAGCCACGCGCGGATTTTTTTTTTTTTTGCGTTTTTCTGAGGCAAAGTTTGGTACCTGACCCTTTCCTAGCGATCTTCTTGGTTTTTTCTGCCTGCAAGGAATATGAGAGGGGGTAATTCGATTTGAGATGGGGGGGCAGCCAAAAAAGAACAAACCCTGGACGAGTGATTCTCCAATTCTTCCTCCTACAATTTGTGGTCGGAGGAAACGTCTTTTCGTTTGGAGAGACTGAGATTTTCTGACCCAGATCAAGGAGATGTAAGACATGGAAGCCTGTACCGAGTTACCTCAAGGACGCGGTCTGCATATATCCTTCTTAATTCATTCATTTGTCTGCTCGTCCGAGTTTTCCTTCTCCTCTTCTTTGAGATATCTTTACGGCAGGTTTGGTGAAGTTTCTGGCCAAACGTCGGCATGTTGGTTCCTCCTCAGCCTCCCATTCGTCCTATGATTCTGGCTCCGACGTACAAGGCCAGATGTGTAGGCACCGCTCCACAGCTGCATCGCTCCACTCGCCACATAGCTCGAGGAAAAGGCGGATAAGCTACGCTGTTTATCGAAGTCACGTGATCATTCATGTGGCGGACGAGAGGGCCGAGAGGCGTAAAAGTCGACTTTTGGTTGCCAAATACGCATGAAACGGCAGCTCCGCGGGGGCCAGGCCGTAAAAATCCCTGTCCCCAAAAATAGGGCCGTGAGACGGGCTCGTAGAGCAGCAAGTGAAACCGGTGTGGCGGGGAGCCGGGACGCCAGCTCCATTCAACCGGCGCAGGTCACCTTTGAGAGCGCCCGGGCAAACATGGCGGACCGTTTGCTTACGGGGCAATTACATCGACGGAGAGTGGAGCGTTTCGAGCACGGCAGGTCGCCGCATGTCGAGTGCAAACGTTTGATCCCTCGCACGGCCCAACGTGAGCGGACTCGTCGGGCCTCGTTCCTTCAGGTGAAGTGGAAAACTAAGCGCATCTGGCTCTGAAGAGCGGACCGGCCTTTCCCCCCACCGCGAGCGGAGGGGCGACTCCAAAGTGCACAAAGCGGATGGGGGGTATTGACGCGGACCAAATGCATCCCCGCGCCGGTTTTACTGCTGCTGTGTTTGACCGAGGCCGCGGACAGATCGGAGCAAACGACTCCCGCAGTTATAAAATTGGAGAGGCCGAGCCAGCTGTGGCACTCCCCGTGATGAACAATCTCCTGGAAACCTCACTTAACCAGAAATGGTTTTCTCCCCCCGGAGGGGTGGGGAGGGGACGCCCAGAGGAAGAGAGACTGTGTAAATGATGATACAATAAAAGTGAAAGCGAGGACAGGCTCTCCTCGGTAAAACGCCTGACAAAACAGAGGTGGGAAAGACGGAGGTCTCGGGGAAAATGGGAAACAATCAACAGAACAAATTATCCTCGGACAAATGGATCGTAATAGGATTATACCGTGCCATCCCTGTTTTCTAATGAGAGGAATTTCCATCCCAAGTAGACGTTTGTGCAGTTTTAATGCGTTTACATGATGGCATTCATAATCTGATTGGGAAAACAATTTGCTGTTGGAAATAAAGGACTTTTTTTTGGGGAGAATACGGAGTTTATTTGTCCGCATTTTTCTCAAATTAAGGTCAACAGAGACAGAAAGAATTAAACCACAAAACGTAACGGTCAGGGAGGGCACACTTCCTGGACACCAGGTGACTGGAATTTAAGATAAATCAAATATTGGCTTGCCGTCTCTGTGCGGCCACTGTTGAGAGTTGCTTTGAATACATAAACTGTTGCTTTGCCACGGTGCCCCAAATCAGATACCAAACAAGTCGATCAGATACAAACAAGATAAAATGATTGATCTGACCTCCAAATGCAAATGACTTCGTGTAAAGGGTGACACACACACCGACGCGGCACCAATAAACACTGAATTGACCGACGCTTAGATGGATGGACAGTTAGACGGGCAGATACATGGATGGATGGATGGATGGATGGATGGATGGATGGATGGATGGATGACACACATTCCTGATGGTGACATTTGTCAACCCAAACTGCTGTGCGTGTGTGCGTGTGTGTGTGCGTGTGTGTGTGAGCAGTGCACGCGTTTGGTCTCGGGCCAGTTTTCACTATCAACAGCAGCTGCCAGTCGCACCAGGGTGTCAGGCTGCTGCTGGCATTCACACACACACACACACACACACACACACACACACACACACACACCACCACCACCCAAAAATCAATACTGTTTTTCCCCCTCACCCCCTTTCACATGCTCCAACACAACAGGGCTACAACACCACAGGGAAATGCACAGACACACAGACATTGTTGTGTATGCAAAAATTGCTCTGATCAAGCAGTGACAGTGTGTGTGTGTGTGTGTGTGTGTGTGTGTGTGTGTGCGTGTGTGCGTGTGCGTGTGTGCGCGTCCATAGCATGGCAGAGGGTTGTTACAGGGCTGTAACAGGGCTACCACGCTCACACATGTGAGAATTTGGCTGTGAAATTAGCAGAACAGCCTTTTGCATGTAATCCCTCGCTGTGTGTGTGCGTGTGTGTGTGTGTGTGTGTGCGTGTGTGTGTGTGTATTGGGGAGCTTTAGCCAGCTTACATGGGATTCAACCAGCAGCAGCATTTGCTCAGAATATGTAAAAATGAACATGGGGCAGCTTGTGTGCCGTAGCGGCAGCTACAATCCAGGCATCCAGCAGCACCAACACGTCCTCCGGCGGCCGGTCTCCTGCCCCAGCATCCTCCCAGCCGAGCGCACCCCACTCACCGATACGAGGTCTGCTTTCTGAACGCCAGTCCCCTCAGCTTGTCCTCCAGGCTCTCCTGCTCCATGTCGGGCAGGCTGCTGAACGTGTCGCTGCAGCAGCCCACCGCCACCTCCTCCGAGCCGGCTCCGGACTCCGAGTCACCCCCGTCGGCTCCCAGAGAGGCCAGCCGCCCGCCGAAGCCCCCCGCCGCCGCCGCAGCGCTGCTCCGCTCCTTCGCCTGGGGGTCCATGCCGCTCGCTCCTGGCTGGCTGTCCCCGCGCTGGACCCCCGTCTCCCCCCGGCGGCTGCTGCGGGGACACGGACGCCGGTGAGCGGACGCTGAGGGAGGATGGAGGGGGACGGACACCGGGACGCTGTGGTTAGTGACCGTCGGCCGCCTTTATATACCGCAGCCAGGTACATGAGCACGCGCAGCCGCTCGGACAACAGACACAACTGCGCTCGCGAGCCCCCTGACCAACTGGGCGCGAGATACATCAAGCTTGCTGGGGTTACCTAGGAAACGGGGCGTGTGGACCTTCAAAATAAAAGGCATTGAAGTCTTCCTTCCGTGGCAAAAAAGAACCTCAAAATGAGCTCATCCTGTATTGCACTGCCTTACAAATATGAATCTTAATCCGATAACGATATACTTGAAATACATTAATGTGGCCAAATTCTATAGAAATACAACATGTGCAGTATTTATTCTTACTCACATAGTTATTTGTGTGTTTTAGTATATTCTGTGTTCAAACCGTGTGAACTATTGTCTTGCCTTGCCATTCCACTACTTTTCCATACCAGTCACTAAATCAAAATTCGTAGTAGCTGCACATCTAAACTGTGGAACTACCACATAATATCTTTTATTGTGATTGTGATCACAATCCCAGAATTGCTTTCTAATTGCTTTTACATACTTTCTCATTGCTTTTATCATGCAGATTGAGGCTTGCAGTCGGTCAAGATTGTGGTCACAAATGCTTTACTACCAGTACAAATTACTGGGGATACTTTTATTTTGAACTGTACGGACGGAAATGAGATACTGGATTATTTCGGACGTGACAGGGGTTTTAAAAACTGCGAAAGCGCGAGGCGCTCCGAGGGCGGTGACAATAATAAACACGTTCAGTGCGAGCGGACTGCACCTAACTGCAGCATCCATCCATCCACCCTCCCATACACACAGCCATCCATCCGCCCTTCATCCGTGTGCATCCATCCATCCATCCATCCATCCATATGGCCCATGGGACGAGCAGCGTGGCATTGTGGGATATTCCCTCTCCTCCTTTCTGCAGTATCATCAGTGAGAAAGTAGGGCAGAGGGTGAGCCACATGCGCCCTCTCAGTATCTCTCTCTCACTAACAGACTCATGACACATCACACACACACACACACATGGCCCATATGTTCAGGGACTGCATGTGTCAGAGCGGCAGTGATATCATATCTATTCTCACTTTGTCTTGCATTATTTTGGACAGCTCTGTTGGTACCTCTTCCTGTCAGACTTCAGGTGTCCACTTCCTGTCCAGGGGTCACATAGTCACCGCTGACCTGAGGAGACTCCTGTTTGACCTCTCAGCGGGCAGCAGCCGCCCACCACCTACAGTACCATCATCAACCACCAATACTTGATGAGACATGAACATATGGATGAATGGAGCAATTATTGATGGGTGGATGGATGATAGAGGGATGGATGGATGGATGATAGAGGGATGGATGGATGGATGTTAGATGGATGATAGATTGATAATGGATAGATGATGGCTAGATGATGATAATGATATGTGATAGATAGATAGATAGATAGATAGATAGATAGATAGATAGATAGATAGATAGATAGATAGATAGATAGATAGATAGATAGATAGATAGATAGATAGATAGATAGATAGATAGATAGATAGATAGATAGATAGATAGATAGATAGATAGATAGATAGATAGATAGATAGATAGATAGATAGATTTTGACTTAGATATTACTATATATATGATTTTCACCTAATGTCATAATTTTGAATTCCAAACTGCACTGTAACGTGTCCCTGAATAAGTAAGAGGGGGAAAAAAAGGAATTTCCTTGTGCTCTGACTTGGCCGAGCTCAGACGGCGGAGTTGGATCAGAATGCTGGAACTTTTTTTTTTTTCTGTGATTCGTGATGAAGAGATTTTCTTTTTTTTTTCATCTATAATTAACAAGTTTCGTCTGGGGGAAGAAAAAAAAACAGACAAACTCCTGCAATCCTGAATCAACTCCTTGATCTCCATTCCCAGTGTTGCATCAGACATCGGAGGAGGTCTGGTCCGTTATCTGCATCGATTTTATGACAAGCATGAGGGCGGTGGAAGTGGAGCCGTGATGGCTGCTGCCTGTGTGTGTGTGTGTGTGTGTGTGTGTGTGTGTGTGCGCGCGCGTGTGTGTTGCTGTGTTACTATGGGACTGGACTGTTGTGGGGCTGTGGGCTGTGTATTGTCTTGGGGACTGTCAGAGTGATTCGCGGTACTCATTATGAGGCGCTGCTGCCGATCTATTTTGGGATCGTCGTCATGATGGAGGAGACAGACGCTCACAGGCCGGCGTGTTAACCATGTGACCCCCCCCCCGCTCCTAATAGAGTTTGCTCTTAACTCAATTTGAAGTCGCACAAAAAAATGCTTTGAAGCCGGCCACAGTCGGCCACAGCGTATCTGTCCGCCGGAGTTGGAACGTCAGACGTGTTCACATGTTGCTCCCTGTGAGTGTTCGCCCATGCTGCATGGGGCCGGGTACGTGACAGTGTGGCTTTTGGAAGCTGAAGGGAGTAGAAATCTTTCATTTCGAAGGTAGAGGTGCAGTCGAAGGGAATCGCTTTCAAACCCCCCCGAGTCTTCATTCGACGTCCGTCTCTTTTTGACAGAGAGGATTAACAGCTGCCAGGGCAAAGTGTGTTATGAAGCTTCACATGTTGTTATAGAATGTGTATGTCCAATTTCGAGCCGTTTGGTAGAAAACATGATGAGCCTCATATTTGGGCTTGAACAGTATGACCGCATTTCATTTTAGACACGTTTACAACACTTCTCTACTATTTTTTTCATGTATGTCACTACGTGTGTGGAACTAAACCCAATTTAAGCACCAAAACAGTTCATCCACTCCCAGGGGTGTGTATTCACAGGTTATCTGAAATGTTTCAAAAAATGGGACTTGGGAGTGCTTTATTTCTCTACAGTGGCCGGGAACAGAACAATGAATGTCCGGATACATTTTGGATGAGATTATTATGAATCTTATCATTCTTGTGCGTGAGGAAGACCTTTACAGTGGTGCCACACCTGGCCTGTGTCAGTTCAATCGTACAGTGTGTGAGCAGATGTCCTCCTCGGGCATCTGAACGCTGATGTCAGGAGGAAAACCTGCTTACGGTGACTAAGCTGAGTGCTGACCATGGGCAGGTGTAATGTTTACCACATTCACATTCACATCGGCCTCACATCAGCACCAAACGCACACACGCATACACACACAGTCATCAACCCTGAAGAATTGAACAAACACATGTATAGAGGGAGCACAGACCACACGTGATCGCCGTTGGTATGCTTTTACTACGGAAAATACTTTATTCATTTGAAAAGAGAAAATGAGACAGAAAAGCCGAAGTCGAACGTGTAAATGAAATCTGATTTGAAAGATAATCTCAGCTAGCTGTTGGCCTCGGTCTCAACTAGAGGAAGACTTACCCGGAAAGCAAAACAAAACAAAACAAAAAACAACAACAAAAACAAGTTTCTCTTGCTCTTTGTAGGATCTTTCCTGTATCAACCGCGTAGACTCAGCAGTGAGGATTGTGTTTTTTTTTGGCTACTCTGGGAGCAAAGATCGTGACATCGATGCCTCCTAAACTACAGTACACAGAGGTTTAACAGAGCAATCTTTGACGATCTAGCCACTGATCTACAAAGCTTAGAATACAAGACACAGAGATACAAATTATATCCACTAGACTGAATCTATCTCAGTTTAGGTCATATTCAGTTATATTTCATTCTTTATTCTGTTTCTGGGCTTAAATAACCGCAATTTCAACTCAAGGGACACTGCTGAAAACTCACATGGATAAAGTTCGACTCTTTTTGCATTTTTGCAACACAGATGTTCGGATCGATCTGGTTTAAGAGGTCTGTGGCAGGAGGATATTCATTAAAGCACAGAAATATTTCAACAAAACATAAAACGAACACCTGGAAAACTCTCGGAATTGAGAATTAAGACGTTAGGAGCCCGGAGAAGCCGAAGCGAAGACACCCTCCGTTCATAATTCATCAACTGAAACTGGGTGAATGAAACGTGGGATTATTTATAGACTGCGGATCCCGGACACATTTAGACTTCCTCACTTATTAACAACTCATATTTACAAAAATAGATCTTTTTTTATTTCATTTCTGGAACGAAAGGGTTCGCTTTTTTCCTCTCTCCTTTTTGGCAAACGCTGACAGGTCGTAGATATATAAAAAAAAAAGGCTCCCAGAGGCGGCAGTGAACGTCTTTAAGGCAAAAAAGTTGAAGGATTGAAGAAAAAAAAAGAAGAAAAAGAAGTTAGTGCAGCAAAGTTCATTCTGTGGTTCCATCACACGCTTTTTAGAGGAGACAAGAGTTTGATTTCTGGGATCTTTTTGTTTTTTTGGGGCCGTTTTCTTGCCAAGAAACAAGGAGATGAGGACATCCACGCCACCCACGCGAAAGCGCGTAACTGTGTTCAATTCCCCACAAACATCCTGAATGTGATGCTCGGAAATGACGTACAAAGATATTTTAGTCTCGGGCCACAGTGAAACCGAACGCTCCGCCTGGCGCCATTTCAAATGAAGTCAACGCGTTTTAACGAGACAGAGAGCACTCGACAATATATAAAAAGAGTACAATTTTAACCAAAAAATAAAATAAAATAAAACACGAACACCAATAAGTATCAAAACGGGATGTGAGCGTCACTGGAATGAATAAAAACTTTGAGTATTGAAAGAAAATACAACTACAAAGAGCAATGTTTAAAAATTAAAAAAAACAAGACAAAACAAAAAAAAGGTTTCTATAAATACAAAGGTTCTCCGTCAGTGTCCTGTAAGAAGCCTCAAGTCATATCTCTTAATAAACTTTCCACTGGAATAAACGCCACGACTCAAGATTCACCGGATCCGTTTGCGGTCAGCTCGAGCCGAAGAACGGCAGAAACCGCTGAATGTTGACTCGCGTGAAAACGATTCAGTGCAATTTTACCTCAGGATTGGAAGGCAGCCGGTGCCCCTTTGCCCCTATCGCTGTCGCCGTATGCACTAATAATGCGTTATTATTATCGCTACTACAGTGTGTTCGAATGAGAAAGGGTGGCGGACGGTGACCTTAACAATCCAGCAGTGGGAACTACTTGTATGAGGATTACTCCAGGACACTGAACCTGCTCCGGGGGGAGGAAGGTCAAAGGTCACGCGGGGTTGGGGAGAGGCGGAGGGTGGGGTGGAGACGTGGACGTGGACCTCACGAAGTCTCGTTGACCGTTCGCTCCAGCTCTATCACTTTACTCCTGCTCTCGTTCGCCCTCTGGTCCAGGGACCTGTTGGAGGAGACACATCCACAGTGTGTTTGTGTGTGTGTGTGTGTGCGTCCTGGCTTAAAGGCGGGTAACAGCAGCCACTGCAGATCTGGCCCGACTGGCCCGGGACTCGATAAGGACGGCGGTAGGGCGGCCCTCTTTTTTTTCCCTCCCCTGACGGCGCACGTGGCGACGGATTTATGGACAACCCGTGACCCGGCTCGTTTGCATACGGCGCGCCTCTCGGCTGATCGGATCAGGCCGCCAATTTACGGGACGAACGTCACGCCGCGTTGGAGGAGGGGAGGCCCCGCGCGCTCAACCGCAGCCCGAGACGGCCAGGACCCTGTCAGGACACGTTCCTGAGGCGACACATGCAGCCGGACCTCCTTTATTTATCTATTTATTCGTGAGGGTAAATGGATTCGCCCCCTGCTGGCCATGAAGCAGAATGCAGGTTTGCGCTCCAACTCCCAAATGAACAGGGGGAAGTTGGCCTCAACTTGGCACCTACCTAAGTGTTTAAAGAAAACTGTGTTTTTACCTGTGCATGTCGAGCAGCAGGTTTTTCGACGTCTGCGTGTCGTTGCTCTTATTCCTGAAGGGCGGGTGCGTCTCCACCCGGCTGGGCTCCGGCCCCAGCTTCTGCTGCTCGGAGCGGCGCCAGGCCGCCATCACCACGGCGGGCGTGTCCTCCAGCTGCTCGGGGTACTCCCCGCCCAGGCCCAGGAGGTGCGGCTGCTCGTCCTCGAAGGTCGACAGCAGGTTCCTCGACTTGACTGGGGAGGGAGCAGGCGGGGAGAACGTTTTGTTTTTCTTCTGTGTTCTGTTTGATTCGAAACGTCTCGGTCGCGCCGAGCCCGGCCGTTCCACAAGCGCTCATCCCGCCCGTCTGTGTGACTGAGTGTGTGTGTGTGTGTGTGTGTGCGCCGGGGGGAGCTCTGCGGCAGGAAGCCGCGGCTAATTGTTAAGAAAATTATATCTCATTACTATTACAAAAGTTTGTCTGTGTGTGAGTGTGTGGGTGCCGGATGGGACAGGAAACTGGAGTCGATTGTTGAGAAAATTATATCTCGTCCCTATTACAAAACTTTGTGTGTGTGTGTGTGTGTGTGCGTGCGTGCGTGGGAGGCAGCTGAGAGGATGTGGCGAAAGGTCAACTCTTCTAATCAGTCTCTGTAGCTGTTATTGTGACGCTGTAGGTGGAATCTGATTATTGGCCATGTCATAATGGAGCGCTGCCGCTTTATAGCCGGCAACTAATGATTCATTACGCTGGAAACGGCAGGAAAGGTCAGTTTCGCTGGAAAGCGTGTGAAAGTGACTCTCAGTTCGTGTGTGTGTGTGTGTGTGTGTGTGCGTGTGTGTGTCTACTTCCACTGATGCCTGCCTCTGTGCTGCAGATTCGACCGCAGTTCTACATGAATATGGATACGGTCTATTTGTGGACATGTAGCCCGAAAGGAAAACTAGCTTCCATCTGATCATCGTTGATTTTTTTTTAACATTTAAGTGACTCTACGCATTTTCCACGTAATCTATTCAAATGCGGATGCTTCAACAGGATGTCACTGCGCATGTTAACGGCTCGCACCGTGGCACCAGCCTGGTTGCGGTGACGTCTCGGACACTCTTTTTTCAGAGCATCGTCTCCAATATTTCCAAATACGAGGAGAAAGTAAAAGATTCCACCTGATATTCTGAAACATTTTCATCTCTTCAGGTGGATGTGGCGCTCCCATAATGTCAGGAACATTGTAGGAGTATAATTATTGGATCATTATGATTATTATTATCGGATAGGCCAACATTACTGGATCCACAAACTTAGACCTCATTCCTATATTGGATTTCCCGCACACGCTGCATCTTCTATGTAAATCTCCGAGCCGCTGACCTGTGGTCGTGTAGGAATCTTTGATGGCCAGCTGTTTGGACGCCAGGCCCGTCTCAGCGACGGTGGAGCACGGACTCAGGCTGCTGGGGTAGAAGCTGCCCAAAAACAGGGCGAAGCACAAGACCACCACCTGGAGAGGGAGAGGAGGGAGGGGGAGGGAGGGAGAGAGAGGAGGGGTAAATACAGAAAGTACAGAAATACATAAATCATGACCGGGTGCTGTGCTGCTGCTCAACCAAGGAAGCACAAAGTTCCCATTCGATATCTGAATCAATGTTTTAATTGCCCACAACTCCCCGTGGGCACAGACACACACACACGCACGCACACACACGCACACACACACACACACACACAGTGTAGTACCATTAGGCACGAGGATGTCTGGGTGCCAGCCACCCTGCAGGACTTGGGGATTTTTCCTGCCACCAGCGCCTGCAGAGACTGCAGCTGCTGCAACAGAGACCTGCAGAGGAGCACACACACACACAGATTAGATACACACACACACACACACACACACTCTTACACACACCCGTTACATGACAAAATACCTAAATATATCATATCTGTATGTCTATGCATCACAACTATCTCTATTTCTCCTATAATATAGATTAGTATAGGCACATGGACACACTCAACTGTAAACAAGTGGGAAGAGCTGAAACAGCTGTGTTCCACACACACACACACACACACACACACACACACACACACACACACACACACACACACACACACACACACACACACACACACACACACACACACACGCAGTTCATCCATGCATAACCAGAGCAAATAAAAACAACACAGTTCAGTTGCAGCAGCTCGGGCATTTTACATTAAAATAGCCTCATGGTTATGCATGTCTTCATAGATCTGGGGGGGCAGGGGTGTTGTGCGCGTCCAGATTATAACATTCAGCCAGGTCCCCCCCCATCCTCATCCTGAGCAGAAAGGTCTGAAGCAGAGGTGTGACCGCACAGGATGTGTGAGGACAGACACACACACACACACGATGGGAGGGGTTTGGTGTGTGTGTGTGTGTGTGTGTGTGTGTGTGTGTGTGTGTGTGTGTGGCGGGAGCAGCTTCAGGTCTGAATCAGCCCCTTTCCTGGTGTTTTCTCATTGTCTCGGCTCCTGCGGCTCACTCATCTGTGCCGAGGATGGAGCTATAAATAGTTCTCATCTTTTTCCCAAAAAACACCCCTGTGACTTTTTTCTTGGCCAGTCTGTGAACAGAGGCCACATTCAGGGGGAATCCCCACCCCCACACTAAAATGCGGGCTTCGATTACGACCCACGAGGCGGTCGTGCGGGAAAAGTAAATAGGGGGGGGGGGTGCGAAAACGGCGTGCGATGCGTGACTGCGTCTTACTTGTTGTTGCACTCCAGAGTTTCCACTTTCCTGCGGAGCTCGTTGTTCTCGTTGGAGCAGTTCTCCACCCTGTGGTCAGACAGAGACACTGCAGGGTCAGCGCCTCCTCACGCCACAGGGCATGATGATAAATGGCCTCAAGGTGAGAGGGGGGTTAAAAAGAGTCGATATTCGTACTCACTTCTTCTCCAGCGTGTCCATGTACTCTTTCTTCTTCCTGCGACTTTCCTGGGCTGAAATCTGCAACGGGGGAATATGTTTAGACTAGGTCTATATCCACGTTTATTAATTATACATTTGAATGTTCCTGCTGCTCCTCCGGGTAATATGACATTCTCGATCTGAGAATGAGATCTCCGGGGGGGGATCCGCTGACCCAGTTTCTACCTTGTTCTTGATCTTCCTGCGGATCTTCTTCAGCGCCTTCTCCTCGGCTTTGGTGAGCGGCAGCTTGGTGGGGACCGGGTAGCCTTCGGCCACCAGGGTGCGACGCTCCTCTTCGGTCAGGATCAGCGGCCCTGAGCCCTGCAGTTTCTATAGAGGAAGTCACAAAACCTTTAGTATTCTACAAACTCCCTGAGAGTTGATTCGAGACAGGATGGGGCACTGGGCCTGGGTCCTTACATGTGGAGCGGTGAGCAGGGGGGAGTTGGAGAGGCAGGAGGAGGAGGCGCGGGGCGACACCTTCAGGCTGGCCTGGGATGGAGCCGGGCTGGTGGGGGAGGTGGGGCAGGACAGGCCGGGGGGAGCGTGGAGGGGACTCTGGCTGCCCTCTGAGTCGCTGCCGTGGGAGCTGGGAGGGGTGGGGGGCATCTGTGGAGACTCCAGACCTGCAAGGAAACCATTTTTATTAAAAAAAAACTCTTTAATACTACTCGTTTACTTTTTATCTATCATGCATGGTACAATAAATAGACTTTGCTGCTGATTCCTTGTGTACAGCTTTTGTTATTCATTATGATTGTAATTTATGAGGTTTTGAACCCTACCCCTGAGGACTGTATGTACAGTGTTAGACATAAGGCATGTGGTTCAATTCAGTTTGTACTCGTCTCCTTTCGAGATAAAGATGTGTTTCGCCTCCTTGCTCATTAAGTTGATCAGTGATCCTTTTTTGCTTGGACAGCTCTTTCTTTCTGTCCGTGTGGTTCAGTGTCCAGCAACTCAGCGCCGCTAATTAATTGGCACAGCTCATCCCATTATGAGCGGTTCAGCGGCCTGAGGGCTTCAGGAGGCGCTTCACCGTGCACCCTGCAGGGGGCAGCGTAGCACCAGACAGCAGACGCGAGAGCTCCGAGTCAGACCTTTGGGTGAGAGGTTGAGGAACTGGTCCACTTCGTGAGGCTCCAGCTTGATCTGCGGGACGACGTTCTCCTCCTTAATCTGCGAACAGACGAGGCGAGATGACGAGGGAGATGACAACAGGAGAGGCGAGCGTTTTTATATTGGCCGTTTCGACCCTGAGCTTTCACCTTGATGCCTTTGAGCTGGGCGCTGGCCGCGGCCTGGGCCGGGGCGGCCGCAGCGGCGGCGGCGGGGGCCACATCGGCGGGGCCCTCGGGTGCTTGGGGCCCCGAGGTCAGAGAGAGGGACAGGGTGGGCAGGAGGGAAGGGGTCTCGCACAGGAGGCCGTCCATGGCTTCGTCCTGCTCCATGGGCCACTCCGACGAGTCTCCTTCAGACTCTCCTGCAGGGGGGGGCAACAGGGACCGATTACACGGGACTTCTCCCCCACTAACTGAGGAGAAAACAGAAATCCTGCAATTCTCAGCGGTCGCCACTCTGGGTCTGTCACACCTGCGACTGAAGCCGAGAGGGCAAAATAATATCACATATGCAATGGCGACCTCTCAATCCATTAATTGAGGACGTATCACTGCTAGAGGATTAGAGTTACATTAGGTCAATTTATTTAAGTTCTTAATACACTTAGCACCTCATTAATAGCTGGAGGAGGACAACATAAAGGTTGCCAAGCCTCCTTTTCAAGACGTTTCAAAAGTATTGGTAGATTATTCTTAAATCCCACTCTGACTCCTCCTCCTCTTACAAGGCGTAACATGTAAAAGGCCATTAGCAACCACTGGAGCGGCTAAGAGGGATTCCAGGCTGTGATTCCCCACCTGCCTCGCTGCCCTGCTCTCCGGCCAGGTGAGACAGGGGCGACTGGGGCCGGCTGTCGCCGCACAGCGAGTAGCTGTGCTCGGCCGTGATGTGCGGGGGCAGGGGGGAGGAGGGCGACAGCTCGCCCCCGTCCTCGCCCTCCATGGCCTCGGCGCCTCCCCGGCCTCCGGACAGGAAGGGGTCGCTGAGGAGCTGGCCCAGCAGAGCATCCTGGGAGAGGTCGTCGAGGAGCTCCGAGAAGTGCTGCATAAAAGAGAGAAGGCCGTGATTACGCTTCGCCTGGGGATGGAGGAGACAGACTGATAATTACGCACAGCCTACTCAAATACCTTTATGACCAACTTTCTTTTAAGTCTACAGAGCGGAGACGAGTCGGAAGCCAATTACAAACTTGTTAAAGTGGAGATCTCACCCCGCGGTCACCTCTGTTTGTCCGTGTGTGTGTTTGTGTGACTCTCAGTGTGGCGACACATTTGCAAACCAGAGGAGAAAAGTCAACCTTCCCCCTGCTCCTCCTCCTCCCCCTCCTCCTCCTCTTCCTACCCCTCTGTCATCCCCCCATCGTCTCTCCACCTCCTCCCCTACATTCCCGCTGCAGCATTCTTCTGTACCGCGCTCTCTCTTTTCCTGCCATCTCTCAACAAAAGTGTGTGAGCACAGATCTCCCTCCGAGTCCAGGTGTCGTGACCGACGTTGATAAAAGGCGGCCGAGGGCAGGTGACGCGCTGATTACAGTACACACAGCGCCTCCTCTGCATGTGTGTGTTATTCCTATGCTTCTTTGAACACCATCTTTTTCCACATGAATGACACTCACACAGGCCTTTAATTACAGTTTGGGCAAGAAGTGCCAGAGGCCGCAGTTCCCTTGTACTTTGCATTGACAAATCAGCAACACGTTGAGATGCAGTGAGAAAGTTGCTGCTACTGGAGCAGAAAGTCGGCCGTCATGCGGTTGCTGAACAATTTTCAGTCGAATCTGAAAGCTGAATTCCTTATAGAGCACTTGACTGTGCAACAGCTGTGACACAACATTTTAAAAAGCAAGCTTTTTTCAGAAATAGGGGAACTTCTTTCACCCAACTGCTACTCAGAAGATAATTCAGCTACATCAATATTCCTACATCAAAAAAATGTATTAAACTGATATTATACCTGATATTTTGGGGTTTATTCGTGTGCTGTTGTTCGTGTGCATGAACTGCCTTCTTTTGTTTCGTGTGTGCCAGGTTGTGTTTTTTTTTTTTTTGCTTTAACTTCATTTAAAACTCAAACATGTGATCTATTATCCATTAAGACACTAAATAACTGAAAGGGTTTCATTGTGAGCACGCTATGTCAAAAACATTTGTGTCTGTGTCTGTGGCTTT
Source organism: Karalla daura (assembly GCA_029224185.1). Lineage (NCBI taxonomy): Eukaryota > Metazoa > Chordata > Actinopteri > Chaetodontiformes > Leiognathidae > Karalla > Karalla daura. Next base: position 14,933,116 of record CM055209.1, on the reverse strand, counting down.
TGCGAACCGGTCTAAAACATTCGGAGATTAGCAGACGTCGGTGCTACGGGATGAAATACGTGACTTCTGGTGAATCAGACATATTTTTGTGTCAATTTTGGGTTCTGTTTACAACGTCTGCAGCCATTTCAGCATGAATCATCCCCATCGGTCCTCATCGTTCCATCAATTGCCACTAGTGTCTCCCAATGAATGACAATCTTGAGGCCTGGTCTACAGTCAACAAGGACTAAATGACAATGTTTCCGACTCTTCCCCAACTGCTTCAGATCCAGTTGCCAGGCAGATCGCACGCGGGGTGCCCAGTGGAAATACATCCCTGTCGAGCTGGCCCAGGCTTGGCCAACGGGGAACGAATAAACAATTCTAATTAAACACACATGGATCTGTGTGTTTTCTGATGCAGTGAGGGGGTAGCTTGCAGTCACATGTACAGCTCGGATAACATTTGTAGAGCGACCGCAGGACCTAATAGAGTGACAAGAGACGTTTGGATGGTGAAACGAAGAATAGAATTAGGTGCATAAAGTGAGAGTGAAATCGATAAAGAGGAGTAGAGGAAACAGGAAGAGGCTGGACAGCCGAACTCCAAACATGTGGCATCAATTCTCCCTCAGTCACACACACACACACACACACATACACACACACACACACACACACACACACACACACACACACACACACAGAGTGAAATGACCTCTTCACTCCATAAACACACAGCACACTCCTGCTGCCGTATGCTGCCCTAAATGGCCGGGTTTTGGGGCTTTGTGTGTGCACTGTAAACACCACCAGCGTACTGTGAATCTACTCAAGGGGGGGGAAGACCAATATTTACACATTTATACATGATATGGATGCATGCTTGAGAGTGTGTATAGTTCCTGGTGGTGACGGATCTGCACATGCCCTCACATTAGGGCAAAATCTAACAACATTTTACAGGCGTTCCTAACGTCTCTCGGCCTCCCCTGAGACACACACCTCCATCTTAACAATCAAACTGATATTATCCCACCTCTAATCTAAAGACCCCCCCACACACACACACAAACACACACTGTAGCAGTTATGGGTTTCACTTTGACAATGATAGTCATTACAGTGTCAGTTAAAATGGATAAAATACTGGTTGTTGCCTTGTTATTATCCCCCACAAAAATCTCACAAATGTATCGGTTGACGCCATCAGAGGAAAAAAAGATGAAAATAACATTCTGGATAATATGGCCTTGTGCTTAAGGTCTTAAATATATTGTGAAGGTGTTGAGGAAAAAGTTTCAACTTGTATTGGACAGTTGAATAAATATCCAGGAAGAAAACAGATTACATGAAAAGTTATTCCCAGTTTCTTCTGCTTTGTTAGCACAGCAGTTTTAGCTCAGTCCTGTAGCCATTTTCTGTAGAAATGTAGATTATGGACCACCAAGCTTTAAACATTTTGAATGGTGATAGTGGTTGAATTGTTTACGTAAAGTTACTAGCATTTTGATCCAGTGTCCAGTTTTTTTTCCAGTACCTGTCTCCTTCCATTTTGACATTTGTAAGCATGAAGCTAAAGCTAGCATTAGCATCAAACCAGCTCCTACCCAACAGATGTGCTAATCCAGACACTCTTTTTTCTTATTTCCCTTTAAATGTAACCCATAACCTTTGGAAATACTTTAGTAACTGATGCAATGGGAGGCTAAACTGGGTTAGCATGCTTATGTTAGCCGGACATGCTAACATGTAAAACATCCGTAAAATTGTTTGACAAAGGTTGAATATTTTGATGTATATGGCAACCTGGAAAAGACTGACCAATGTTTTTGCACCAATATCAGAATTAGGGACTAGTATGACCTATTTGCTTTTCATCAATCATAAAGATTTTGCTGTTTTCCTTGAAAATATGCAACACTATAAATCAGTTCTATTGGAACAATTCCAGCTCAACGGGAGAAAATACCACTAGGTTTTAGGGCAGAGCAACTACATACAACCCCCCATAGCAACCCAACTTCAACAAGACAAGGCCATATTTAGTGGGATCAAATCTAGTTTATATAACCTTTGAAGGCCTCTCTCTGTGGCTCAGTCCATCTACCCTCTACTTTGCACCACAAAAGCTCTGAATCACCTTAAATCCTTCAGTTGGACACACATAAATAAACGATACGTCCGCCCAACGCCAGGAAGACGAGGGCATAAGGCCTCATCTTGTTTAGGCAAAGGGAATGGGAGAGGGCCCTCGCCCGCTGTACGAAAACAGGACCACACCAAAGCAGCACAGTGAGGATTTTCATCCACTCTCTGTCATTTCCCGCAGTGAGAGTGCACGATGGGGCTTGTGTGTGAAGGGCGTACGAGAGGAAAAAGTGTGATGCAGGGCAGTAGGGCGGGCTGCTGGATGGCTCGCTGCTCGGGTGTAACTCATCACACACAACAGAAAGCTCTTTGTCTCTGCAGCCTAACAGAGAGGTGTTATTTAGGGCCGACCGTAACTTGACACTCTCCAGCTGGAGAGCAGAGCTCCCAGAGCCGAGGCCAGAATGGGAAAACTGGGAGTTTAAACTGGAGCTGGGGTAAAAGAGAGAAAAAAAAACGAGTCGGTCAATGAGTCGCTTTTGTAAAGAGCGGAGGTCATGACGAAGAGTCTGTCCTCATATTTTCTGCGTGTGTAACCCAGTTTGAGACAAGCAGAGAACATCGCTGAAAATGCAGATTGCAATCTTTTAATGAAGCCACGGCGAGGCGTGTGAAGGCGGAGGAAACGTGGAGTGATTATCTCGGCACCTCGGGAGAAACACCAGGACTGCAGATCAAAATCCTGTGTCACGCAAACAGACAACCCCTTTTCTGACGCTCAGCTACACTTTTAATGTGTCTGATGTTAATCAAATCAATTTAACAAATGATGGTGTGTGCGTGTGTGTGTGTGTGTGGGGGGGTAAACTCCAAACTAGGCCAGAAAAGTCATTTGAAGAAACCCAGGCAGAGCAGCGTGTGAGGGGAAACTATGAAACAGCGCTGGCAGGAAGGACCAACCAAACAAGGACTCTGTTGTCACAGCCACAGGAGTCAAAGCACACATACCTACTCAAATATGAAGGTATTGTAAGTCTACTTGATCACAAGTAGCCTCAAAAGAATAACAGAAAACTAACGAAAATGTTAACTGATGATTAACAAAGGCCTCAAATATATTTTATGTCCACGCCAATTTGCACAAGTCATAGAAAACGATAGGGATCAAAACATATTCACATTCAAGACATCAGAGAATCACTTTTTTTAGACTTAAAATTAGCCTCAATGATTGCTCAAATCAACTAAATGTGGAACCTCTGACTCGGGCTGACAGGGCAAACTGGCCAATTGTCCCATTTCCTTAACACCTTGTTACCTAGTGATGAGAGGTGACAGTAAAAAGCCTGGACAGCTGTGCTGGTCACTGGGCAGAGGCTAAATTGGTGGGAGTGGGAGAGCAGTAGCAGGAATGTCCTCCCAGCTCTGTAATTCATCTGCAAATTGGATGTGTGTGTGTGTGTGTGTGTGTGCGTCTGCTTTAACCCTTTATGACCGGACGCTTCGGCAGCCTCGGAGCCTGGAGAGGAAAGTTTGGTGATGTAACGCCTACCCTCCACTGAAAAGCAAAACCAGATGTCACAGTATGTGCTGGGAAAACGGACCTGACAATACTGTAGACAGCCACAGGCCCGAGGGCCATCTCCTCCCTGTGTGTGTGTGTGTACTAGTCTGTGTGTGTGTGTACCTTGCCCTGGACTCTTGTGTGTGTACTTTTGCTGATGATACAGCTTCACAGTGCATTGGAGCCTGCAAACAGCCTAATAAAAACAGCAAACACAAACATTTTTAAGGTGGAGGCGACCCCGATGACTCATTTGTTTAAGTTGGATGCGGGCTGTAAACTTGTGCTCCACTATCAGTGTTTTCTGGTTATGATTGCACACGTGTTGGTCATTTGCGATAAGGCCTGAGGCGCTATCCGGCCATTTATCTGCAGGTTAAACAAATCATGCTGCTGCAACACTTAATCTCCTGCCATTCTTTCGACCCTATGCGATCAATGTAAAGGATCACACTCCGAGTCGATGTCAAACACGATCATTCATAAATCAGAAGTGCCAAAGCAGAACGGTGACAGTGGAATGTATCCTCACTGGAGCAACAGGTTCTGGAGGTTGCAAACTGTAATGCATGCACTGCATGTTTTCAATGTATAGGGGCTGACTTGTGTAAATGGGTCATAAAGACCCAGGACCTTCTGATAAGCCAGGAGCTAAGGTAAGAGGGTCATCTTTAATTATGAATGGTGAATAATGCATTGATAAAGGCGTCTTTCAATAATTCACCTCCGTAGGTTTAAATTTGAATGAGTTGTTAATAAGTGAAATCTGGTCTGCAGGTATTTTCCGTGAGATCACTGCTCACTACTCCTCGACTTCCAGGAAACCTCAAAGAGAATTCAAGAGCTTAAAAGACGGGACGAGATTAGGTGGATGTGCGGATGTACATTTGTGGTAACAAGTAGTGGAAATCAGAGTGGATATTAAAAATGCACATAAACCACACTGCAAAACACTGGCCTGAAACATAGGTAATGCGAGCAGCATCTTATTGATCTTCATATACATAAAAGCGGTTTCTCCAGCTTTGAATATATGAATGTAAATGGACTTAATAATCATAATGTAAGGCATCCGAGCTGGCTCGAAAAAAGGTAGAGACGTATTCAGGATTATTAGCGTGACATATCTAGGACATGCAGTTTCCACGCATGTATAATACATCCGACGTCAAAGGAGGTGGAGACAAGACCGAGGTGAGGAGGAGGAACAGGCCCCGATGCTAAAAGTTACATTTTCAGTTTGCGTTTCGCTTCAGATTTTTGGACAGGAGGCCTGGAGAGCGGTTCCAGGCCGAGCGTGTAAAGAAACGATAACAGGACTTAAGAGTTCTCTCCTATACGGGGACACTCCTCCTAGCATTTACCCTGGGAGCTGCGCTCTGTGGTATTTTGGCACAGAAAGGGAAAAAAAAATGTTGCTCATTCTTCCCCACTTTCCCACCCTGTCGAAAGATTCACAAACACAGCGATTCCTCCCCTCTCTCTCCCTCTCTCCCTCTCTCTCTCAGCTAATCGGGCCCTCTGGTAACGTTCCCACAGCAACTGACGATGAAGGCAAGCGCAACATTTGCACGTTTTGAAGTCCTGCCGTCTGCCATGAGCGTTCGCGGCTGAAACCCATGCATCCTGCTCCGCCGCTGCCACTGGGAGCCAAAGTGCGGCAAGTATCTGCTGGAATGCCAGCAATGTGTGCGAGCTGTTTTAACACTTAGCTGAAGTACATGTGTAGGACCTTTGTCTGCACGATGGCAGGGATTCCTTTACCTGCTTCCTATGCGGCCCTCAATCCTTACTGAGTGGTAAAAAGCCAAGTGCTGGTTGTTATCATTAAAAGGACCGTGATATTTTGTCGGAAATGGGTCAAGATGGAGAAGAAGTCGGGCCGGACGCGGCCTTTTTTCTCGTGTTTTGTTTTTTCAAAGAAATGCTTGTCAGTCTGATCATTGGATTAAAAGGGAAATAAATCAGGTTATCCGGACGCTGGATGCACCGCGGCCGCATGCGTGCAAGGGGCCAGCTGCTCGGCGCTCGCACATTGGGGAGGCATGTGTGATCACATCCAACACAAGCTGCGCCGCAGCGGCCAAAGCAAATCTCTGGAAGACCGCGCAGGGCATTCCAGGGCTGCCACTCCTCAGCTGAGCCAAAGCATGCACCGCATACTGTAACAGGGCCGTGTATCACCGCACAGCCACTTATCACTTGTTTTAACAGCACCGAGGCTCGAGGCTGGTGCGGCGTCTCTGAGTGAGTGCGTGTGTGTGTGTGCGTGCGTGTGTGACAGTTTGCAGGCCTTGGAGGCTTCCCCCTATCTTGGTTTTATCAGCCCCGGCGAGAAAGCTTCGCGTACGAGCAAGACTCACAAGGTGAAGTTCTGCGTGCGAGAGCCCTAGGTTGTACCGATCCCCCGCCGTCTGGCTGCTTGTCTCCACATGCGCGCGCGCACACACACACACACACTCACACTCACAAACTCGTCAGCCTTAGTCACTTCGTTCATTCCGTAATGTCTGACCCGTCCCCGACGACAGAAGCCTGGCCAAGGAAAGCTCGCCCTGACAGAAAAATTAAAAAAAAATAAAAAAAACCTCCCGGTTTCCAAAGGAAACTCGAACCACTTCTCACAGGCGCGAGGGCCGCACTGACCCAGATCTTCGACATCGATACTGGCTCCGTCTGCCGGAGTTTTCCTTCGCAGGGACGCGACTAGTGGAAGACGCAGGACAGCCGAGACAAGCGCGAGGAGGAGAGAGCGGAGAGGGTTTCAGCCAGCGGGGGAAATCCTGTCCTGATGGGAGCAGTCAGTTTATCGCAACAAACGAAGAGAAAGAAAGTCGGCTCTTTGTCCAACTTCACAGCTTTGTACTCATGTTTTCACTCATTTATAGTTTCCAGCCATGGAAGCCATTGGAAAGGAGTAAAACCAGTAACAGAAAGGTCTTCACACCCACTGAGGTGGAGACGTCACCCGCACGAACCCTGAGGGCAGGTTTTCCTCCACGCTCAGAGGTCAAAGAGCAAAGTGACTCATCAGCTGGAGGTAGAAGCAAAACAAATGTGCAAGGCGAGGAACATGCGCGGTCGCACGGGGGACAAAGTGAGAACTATAGGTCGTCTAAGCTTTCATACTGCCCACGGCTTCTTCGAGACGAGGCCTTTTTACTCATTTGGACGAATCTTGGCGAGCGGAAATGTTTCTGGCTCCTTGAGCGGTTCGCTTTGCTTATTTTGAGTGAGTTGTTATTGTCTTCTTTTATGCCCCCGAGAGCTGTTTATTTGCAGTTCTCCCGGGGAGCAACGGGAAGGCTATTCGCCACCGAGCTCCGACGACTCAGCAATTCGGCGTTTCACTTAAACACACATTCGAATCCTTTCTTCCGAGCCCAACGTTTGCGGCTGGAGGGGCGGCAAACGGATGCAGACGGCAGGATGTCAGAAGGGAACAACAGTAGGCGTGACATCCAGCAGGGCCCCAAGTGTTTACTCTCCACCCACAGGCCCGGGACGGACACACGCGGGTCAAACCAAAAAAAAGAAATCACAGCAGATCCATTACAAACCATTTCCAATCCTAAAAGTCCATTTCCTGGTCAGTCCCACACCCCCCCCCCCCCCCCCCACCACCCCCACTCATTGTCATGAATGTTTCACGCCTGGGTAAAAGAAGGCTTTTAAATTCGGGACGCGTGCCACCGAACCGCGTTGAGCACACAGCCGGTGTCACAGGGAGGGAGATGTCAGCCTCACCGAGCCGCAAACAAACCGGAGTCAAAGTTCAGGTTGAGCTGATATTAGACTGCACGTGTGCGTGTGTGTGTGTGTGTGTGTGTGTGTGTGTGTGTATGTGTGTATTACTAATGCAGGAGAATGGAGGAAGCCCTAGGCCGAGACAGACAGAAAAACAGAGCCAGGAGATAGCTGATGGAAAAAAAGACCCCCGTCTGGTTTCCCGCAAATCCCACTGCAGACACACACACACACACACACACACACACACACACACACACACACACACACACACACACACACACACACACACACACACACACACACACACACACACGCACAGTAAGACATACTTTCCAGCCCTGCTCCGTCATACTGACCGATCAACCCCCACTCTTCCCACACACATCCATACACACACACACAAACACACTGACCCTCCAGATGTTACACAATGACTTCACCAGAGCTCCTCCAATATCAGCGCGGAAAAGAACTCCAGGCTCATGCTCGGCTTCGGGACCTCTAATACCCACACTGGCAGTGGATTTACAGCACCCAGAGGAGCAGAAAACTACAGTAGCGAGGGTGTAAAACGTTCCTAACGACTAGCTCGACACTACCCCGCAGCCTTCATTTTGAGTTGATATGAATAGGACTAAGGCAAGGAAATACTGTTACACAAACACCACCAAAAAAGCTTGAGAAAAACAACATATAATGTAATCAGTGTGTTTGGAGCTGCCGCTTCCTTTACTTTCATATCTGACTGACTTTTGGCACGAAAACAACTTGGTTAATGTATTCAGGAGGGGCCCATGAGTCACACCAAACAGGAAGTTTGTTTAATTCTTAAGTGCCGTTTTGATTGGTAGCCAATACGGCAGCTTTGAATACATTTCTCCCTCAGTGGAAGCCACACTAAGACAGTCTCCGGGTCAGGAAAGAAAGGAAAGCTGAACTTCTCCGTTCCCGTAGCGGCCCCACTTGCCGGCGAAGATCACGTGATTCACTGATTTGGCCTTAACGTGAGCGAATTATCGTACAAACAGCTTGGTCCGACCTCACTTCCTGTCCTTGGACCCAGTGTTTGCGTTCAACACAAGCACAGCTGTCTCCTGACAGCTCTCACCCTGCGCCCATCCTGTGTGTGTGTGTGTGTGTGTGTGTGAGTGTGTGTGTGAGTGTGTGTGTGCGCGTGTGTGTCTGCTCACTATAAACTGGGTCAGCACATACACACACATGCGCTCACACATGCACACATAACTTTTTCCATCTCTGCACTCTAACACTGAGTGGTCATCAAGTACCACCACACACACACACACACACACACACACACACACACACACACACACACACACACACACACACACACACACACACACACACACACACACACACACACACACACACACACACACACACACACACACTACTGAACTCCATCACCCTTCTCTGCAGTTTTTTTCCCTCTCTTTAATGCTGCTTTTTTTTCTTTTCTGCCATTTTCTGCAGTCTGGCTCAGATCACTTCAGGTCAGCTGGTGTCGTCTGTCCCTCAGCTAAAGCTCCCGTCCCCGGGTCCGGCTCATCTGCCTTCTCTTCACCGGCTTCCATAAGTTTTACCAGGCACCGAGACATCTGCTGCGAGGAGAAGCGAACATATCAGCGGCGCAACAAGTGCCAAGGCAGCTCTTTGGGAGTTTTTGGGCACGCCCAGCACCTCCTCCTGGATGCGGGCTGAAAACTAGGACACGGCTGCTTCTTGCCAAGACCCCGTAGTGGAGGTTTTTTAATCCCTGGAAAAGGCAAACACTCCGGGGAAACTTGTTCGGGCACGCTGCTGATCTTAATTCCTCCGTTGCAGCGCGGCCCTCCGAGGCAGGATTCTTCGCCCCAGTAGAAACACACTTCACTTGGCTGTCAGGTCATACACAAACAGACACCGTGGACTTTGTGCGGATGAATAGGCTTGTTCACGTCTCCCCCCGAATGAAAAGGTCCATGGAGGAGAGGGGTGTGATGCGGAGGTGCTGGTTACCAGGAATGCAGAGACGTGTTTGTCCAGTGTGGGTTTTAAACTGTTGATATCAGGCAAGGTCCGCAACCAGCGTCGATTCCAACACCTTTTCATTGTTTGGGATGTTTGCCGATAAAGTGGCAGCCCATTAAGTCGTGACAATCCAAGCTCAGGTTCTTCGCTCCTTGAAATCTTTGCGGTCAGACTTTATCTGTCTAGACATCAACGACCCGCAGCATCTGGCAACACCTGTGCAGGCGGAGCACCTTTTCATTCTGGCCTTCCGAGACTTTTTTTTGTTTAGTCTGATTCGAGCAGCCGGATATCACACGTCTGCAGAAAACTGACTTAAAAGCCATATTTCTTGCGTTTTCTTTGCGCACTTCGCGGCATCCTGGTCTGGACAAGTCCTGGCTGCTTTCGCCCTCTAATACAATTGCCGGTCAAATGGAGATCGATCCTCCTCGACTCTAATCTGTCTTGAGCTGCCAAACGTCAGCTTTTGAGCTTTGAATCCTAGTGAAGACCCACCACTTTGGCGCTGCCAAACATTCTCTCAAATTCTGCAGAAATTGTGGCGAATTTCACAATAAAGGAGACACTCCTGATTCGTGAGAAGTCCTGCGGCTGCACTTCAACTCTGGCATCTCGTAGCATCGGACGCAGAAAACCAAGACTTCGGAGGTTATATAAAAGAGACAGTTGAAAAGACAGGGAAAGGTGGAAAGAGGAGGAAAGATGAATAAGAAAAATAGAAACGAGGAGGTTAATGAGCTGGGCTGCAGAAGTGGGAGCAGAGGAGAAGGTTCTGGTATTTTGGACAGGAGCCGACTCGTTGCGACTCTCGGCTTACCCCGGAGGAGGAGAAGGAGGAGAAAGAGAGGGGGGGGAGGAGGGCTGGAAGCAGGGGTGAAAGGTTAAGAGGATCGAGAAGTCTCTGTCCCAAATTGGTCTTGGGAGTTCACCTCGAGCCACAAGTCAGGATGTGAGCGGCGAGATCCATAAAACACATCAAAGCGGAGCTGCTCTCACAGCTCAGTCTCCTCTCGGTTTAATAAGCAGTTTGCCTGCTTTAAACGCTTTGAAGGGTCCAACACTGAGGCGTCTCAGAGCCGAGTGAAGTCTTTTTTTCTCAGAATACCTGGTCTACAAGAGGTCGATCACACCGTATAAGAACATAAAGGAGAGAAAGCGATCTGTCGCTTTCTGTGCATTTCGCCTGGAACCACACAAAGTTGCGTCCGTGCTTATTTTGGTGCTGGGTGTACGAACTACACACAGGGACATTAAACCCACGCCCTGCAAACCACACACACACACAACCTCACACACTGGCATTTAAAACTTTTCATGGTGCTTGCAGCAAAACAAGAGGGGGCAGACGGGAAGGGGGAGGGGGAAAAAAAAAGCAAAATTGAGACGGAGAGAAAAAGAGCCCGAGACAGACAGAAATACAGACGGGGGGTAAATTTAGCTTTGCCACAGAGAACCCAGGCTCCTGCGGATTTCCCATAATGATCCCTCACGCACGCTGATTACTACCTTCGCCTTGCTCTCAGATGGCTCCCTGCCCGCAGAGAACTCCAGTCGCCGTGCGTTTTCAGGGTCGGGAGAGGAGTTGCATCAGGCGTCAGGGGAGGGAGAGGGAAGGACGTGTCGTCGGCGCACATGTGCACGCCATCTGCAGAAGCTGTCGCTCTAAAAAGGCCAGAGGAGCTGCGGCCAAAAAGGTGGGTCCGCTTAAAGCCACACCGAAGTGAGGCGCAAGGCACATCTGAGGCAGATAGTGTTAAGGCTGACAAATATTTCAGTCTGACCCGGGTGGAAAAAACCCCTCAATGCCGAGAACCAGAGTCTCGGAGCAGCTGAGTTCAATCTGAGAAGAATGCAGCGCTGGAGCACATCCTCTCTATCACCATCTGTATGGCAGTATTAACCTGTTGCAGGTACAGTGTTTCCACACTCGTCATTAGGTGTCTTCATTTGCCACGGTTTTTCAAGTCAATAAAGTCCGTTTCATACACTGTGAATCATGAATTCAAGTACCGGACAGAATTGAATTCAGAATCGAATTCAGAAGGTTGACGTAATCAATCGTCCACCCTCCCCGTTATCCAAGCAAGGCCATGATATTTTACTGGAGCAAAAACCATCCTGCAGCTAATTTCACTTGGTCTCTGATGAGAGAGTCTAATCATCAGTCTGCACCAGGATAATGGTCCCGCAGACATCACAGGCTCCACTGCTTTTAAGGCGGTATGGAGGCCGTCAGGTTGAGCAGGAGCTGGCAGCTCTACCTGCTGCTTTGTTGACATAGTTCAGATTCCACCAGCCGCAACAACAAATTAATCCGCGGCAAAAAAAAAAGGGCCAGTTGTGATTGGCCACACCTGACATGCGCTATCAGCTCATAGCTTTCCCTTTTACTCACTTGGAAAGTGAAACACTTGCGTGCGTTTGCTGTGGATGTTACTGTCAATCTCGACCATCTGATGTAACTCAGAGAACGAACAGGCTGTCGACGATATAGAGATCATTCGTAGCTCTGAACAATGGCAAAACACGTCGACTTGGAATCAGGGCTTGCAGCAGGTTTATCGAGTCTGCCTTATTCTGCCTTTTCGCGCCCTGGCAATTCACTGTCTGAGTCTTAACTTAGCTCTTTAATGCAACTGAACCTGAAGGTCCGGCACCACACCTACGGTAATAACTCTGCGTGCTTCACTATCACCCACTCCGGTGTGCTCTTTAAGCCGTGCTCGATAGAGCGGCTCATCTAGTTGTAAATTCAAAACCGAAACCTCGACTCGCACCGGACCTCTGACTGGCAGACGCACAATCGGTAGTGAAATTATGACATCATTTATTCATTATGTTCATAAAATAGAGCTGCTGTGTGTAAATGTGTGTGTGTGTGTGTACTGAGTGTGCACTGACTCAGCAAACACTTGAGCCATTCACGGAGAGACAGAGTCAGGCCACTGGGTGAGCAGGATGCCCTACCCAGACGGAGAACAGGCTCTGCACTGTGAACGCGTGGACCGGGCTGTTTGCCCTCTGCGCGTGTTTGCTCCAGCCCGGGTCAAACGACTCCAGCGTGCGCTCCGTGTGTTGATCGAAGAGGATTGGCAGACAGGCCCGAGTCTTTATCTGCAGGTCCGCCTGCCATTACATAAGCAGAGGCACAGGCCCGGATGGCCCTGCAGCATGTGTAGAGCAAATACTCCCTCTGCACCTCTTCCTCCCAGTACAGTGAGCACACACACACACACAGGCAGAGGCACCGCGTGCAGTGTGTGCACCTACCAGCGAGTGGTTTTTAAATTTAAGCTCACTGGCCCGGTATATTTCCTGAGGTTTGCAACTAGAATGTGCTCTCCTGGTCATTCTCCCTCTCTTTGTACTATGATACTGTATTTTAGACATGTTGCCCATATCGCACAGCTTCACTTTTTCTGTGGTTTATTCCTTCTTTTGCTTTTACTCACACTTGTTTAATATTGTTTTACTTTGCTTCAGCATATTAGCATATTTAGCATATTTTGTTCTACTTTAACTAGCCATCGTTCTTCTTCTTGGCACCAAACCAAGCTTCTTAGCTACTTAGCAGAGAAAGTGCTCACGATTCTGATCAAAAACCAGTTGAACTCTACCTAAATGCAGTTTTTGGTAACTTCTGCATATAAGCGTCTGTATAACTCCAGCGGCTTACTTAAGTGTGCTTATGACTACTTACATAGGCACACACTTTGTTATCTTCCTGTGACCTGACACACAGCATTGGAGCATGTCAAATGAGACCCCAACCGAACACCAGGACGGCTTAGTTTGTTACACATTTACATTTTCCTGTCTGAATTTGCTTAGGTAAACGCTACCGGCTGCTAACAGCTAGCAGCTAGCTGACGTTAGCTTGACTGCCACCGCAGTCCGATTGGGGCAGCTTTGCTTGTTTTGGTCCAGTCTCATTGCTCTAATCAGAAAGGAAGATGTGATGAGCAGCCAAGAACAGCAACACAGAGAGAACATTTGGCAGCCCCGGAGCTGTTCTGATGAATTTTGCTAGCCTGTCAAGTTTCGCAACTTTGTGGTTGTGTGCCGAATACACGTGTCCTGCTCCTGGCTACCGTGAAAATTTTACATTAAGACATTATAATAGGGTGTCAAAACATGCTTTCCTTAAATGGGAGAGATGAGAGGTGTAATATAAATACGCAGTGCTTCTCTACTGGGATCTAGGAGATATTAAAAAGCAATATCTGCGCAATGGTCCACTGCAGTACAGCTAATGTGCCTTCCCCTTGGTGGTGCACCCTAACCACATGACTACCAGTCACTCCTGGTCCCCTTATTCTTAAAGAGCAACTGTTTGTCGTTCAAGGAAAACTAAGTAAGAATAAGATCTTTTCTTTTTTCAACAAAACTGAAAAATTCATTGGACCACGGGATGTTCCTGTTGGAGGCAGATACCAAAAAGCAACATCGGACAACCGTGACCAGACCCAAAGATCCTGGACGTTCTACGAAGGCGTTAGGCTCTTTCTACCCTACACACATGCACAAGTCAGCCAAGTCAACTTGGCAATCGCAGACATTTGTCTACGTCATAACAGGCTGAACAGTGACCTCCCGGCCAGGCATCACTGTTGGGAGTCTGCCGGAGCCTATCCCAGCATTCACGGGGAGCGGGACGGGAAGTTATCTCAGCAAGGGTCGCTAATCCACCGCTCCGAATCCGGTCGCGCTAGAAAACGTTGACCTCAAAAACCTCGCCCGACGAGACCTCCCGCTGAGGAATCTCATTCAAAAAAATAAACACTATTATCTGTCTTCTCCATCAGCTACAACATCATACAAACTCGTCGCGTGACTATTGCGTAGTGCATATCTCTCCCTCCCCAAAGAGACGTAGACCGCATCACAACAGTTTCTGCCATTACATCAAGGGGCGAGGGCCGCCGGCGTCACACTATTCTCCTCAAACCCGATGAACTTGATTGCGGCGCGTGTTTTCGGGGACGGCGAGACGTGGGGAAGGGCCTGTCGCCAGTGACAAAAGCGGGCTGTGGATCCCACGCATGCTCCCGGCTGAGAGGCTTTACATTGTTGTGAGGAATCCCATGTCAACGAACCCCCCCGGAGAGACAGAGAGAGAGAGAGAGAGAGAGAGGGGGAGACGGAGTGAGAGAGCGAGGCTGGAGCCAACAAAGCCTGCATGCAGTCTGCTCCCAGGGCTGCCCGGGACTCTAACACTGCCGTCTTGTTGGTCCTCGCATTCATTCAACCGCCCGCCCCCCCCCGCTCCCGTCCCTCACACATCCACATACACACCCTAACACTCGCATACTGCTCATGCTTTGCTATATATAGAAAATACACCTCTCTAACAAGAGCATCTCTATTGCTCAACACAACCTGGCCTTTGTGAAGTGCACCGCGGCTCTGGGCAGGGCCCCCACTGGAGATTTGATCTGCCCTTCACACACGTCTGAGGAGAACCTGGGCACAAAAACTCTGCGGGTGGAGCGCAGAGACTCAAGTCACCTGTATCAATAGTAACAGCAATGGCTGTTTATTGTCGAGGGCAGCTAAGGTACAACCGGAGTGCATACCTTCGTCGAGGACCTGATAATATCAGGTGCACGTGTAGCAGGGTGTAAAAACATCTGTCAAAGCAGTTCCTTCTTTCTTGCATGCATACGGCATATTGTCGTGATGATAGATTTGTTTTCAAGATATCAAGGGCGGACACGTTATTGGATCTGATGGGCCATCTGACGGGTCATCAGATTGCGATTCTGTCATTAATGCTACGAGTTCACACCCTGGAAGTGTTGAATGCGGGAGCACATAGAGATAGATTAGTACCGCGGTATCCTGTCGCGAAAACACATCGGCAGTGACGAAACAGTCAAATTGGAAAGCGACAAAACAGAGTTACCCAAGTGCGGCATGAGTAAATATACTTAATAAAATTGTGCCCCTGCTTTTCATAATTTCCTGCTTATACTGTTT
Source organism: Karalla daura (assembly GCA_029224185.1). NCBI lineage: Eukaryota > Metazoa > Chordata > Actinopteri > Chaetodontiformes > Leiognathidae > Karalla > Karalla daura. The sequence continues at coordinate 14,917,716 of CM055209.1, read as the reverse complement.
GGGTTTTTTTGGCCTTATTGCTGCGTAACAACGGGTCCTCTGCAGCCCCGTTGACGACTCCTCTATCAGGCTCTCATAATGTCACATAACAGTAAAAGCGTGGCTCAAAGAAAGCAAGTGCGCTGGGTTTTTCCTGTCAATCCTCGAGCACTGTGCGCTCCAGCCCGACGAGCTCGCTGCTGGTATTTGACGTAAAGCGTAGCCTCGGGACTTAATTAAAAGGACCTACATTCACAGCAGGAATGCCGTGTTGCTGCAATAACACAAGTCTTTACCTGTCACTAGGTTTGCCTGGTGTGAGTGTGTGTGTGTGTGTGTGTGTGTGTGTGTGCTGTGTCTCAGGGCCAAGAAGGCCTCTGTGGTGTCTGATTCTCATCCTGCAGGCCAGCTGGATTTTCCCTGTAAACCCAAACCCTCCTGCTATAGTCTGCACAAACACACACACACACACACACACACACACACACACACACACACACACACACACACACACACACACACACACACACCCTCCGTCTCACACACTCCCCTCTTGGCCGGCAGAGGCACATATGGCTGGAACACTGGAACACACTTCCAGTTATGCAACAGGCGGCAAAAGGCCATTTTAAAGCTAGGCTCGTTTTACTGAGGAAATGCCGAATCTGTGTGCGTGCACAGTATATTCCACTTACTTCTGATACAGGTTATCAGGTAAAACACACACTCCGTTTAAGTAAATGATACTATCGCAAGTGTTGGCAGGTTCTTCAAACTTTATCTGGTTCGGATCAGCAGATGCGATTCGTATGCAACTTGTTAATGAGCAGCGTATAAAAGCTTTTTCTTCCTGGGAGGAGGCTGGAAACTTCTCCCCCAGGTTGAGGCCCACTGAATCGGCTCAAATAGCCCTCTATGGCTGATTCTGATGCTGCTCATGATAAAAGGTACAGTCGAGGGAAAAGTCAAACTTAACTGCGAGCTGCCTGGGGGGGAACCGCGGTTATTTTTAGGCTCATTCTTTCCTATGCTATTTCGGCCTCCGGCTTTAACCAAACTCTGACAAACTTAAGTCACACTTTCCTGCTTCCTCTCTGATGTGAGCGCGGCCAGTGTTACCAGTGAGGCTTTAATTGGCTCCCAGTGTGTCCCTCCTGCAGAGCTGTCCTCCTGCTGTGTAGTCTGCGTGTGTGGACTGATGCAGCTCACACACAGATGAGAGTAAAGTGTGTGTGTCCCAAAAAAGTGACTGGGACCGTTTGATTACATGGAATCCCCAGAATAAAAAGTGTATTTCAGACTTTTGAAGTCGTGCAAGCTGGAGATCTGCTCATCTACACTCCAAGGTGGGAGCGCACTTATATCTTGGAGGTTGCGTGTCTTGGTGAAGTGCGGAAAGGCTGAGGAAGGCAGTGTCCACACTTGAGCAGGAGAGCGCCTCTCAACACTTCACTGCTGGAGGAAAACTGACTGCACATATTTTCTGTTTCCGAGGCTCCATGTGAGCCTCCAAGCAGCGCTGCCGATGATTTAACATGGAAAATGAGGCAGAGAGAGATTCATTCTCCATCTGCAAAAGTACGAGAGAACGTTTCCCTTACGCTGAATCATTGCCTCAAAGATCAAACTGTTTATTCTGACCCTGGCCGACACACTGCTGCAAAAGGTGCAGCCAGAAATGGTCAAATGAGGAGTTTGCAACATGATCCTCTGATATTTTAACAATTCTTACAAGCTACAGGTAATTATGCAGTTCTCTGTTAGAAATATTGCCCAGCAAAGCTTATATTTGGAGGGTTTTTTTTAATGTATGATCTTTTAACAAACATGGATGACAGGTATTGCTTTTCTAGACGTTCTACTAGCTTTCCCACATTTCTAATGATCACAAGATGAAGTGGAGCTATTCTGAGATAAGACAAAGCAAGTCAATACGAGAACGCTATCTCACACTCTGAGAACTTTTGAACTTCTAGGATTGTTTCACCAAATCATCATCAGTCAATGGAAACGAAAGGCCAATTGAATCACTGGTTGGTGATGCAATTCATTTCCACTTCTAACAATTTAGATGTGTGTAAAAAAAAAAGTTGCAGTATTAGTTGTTATCATCTCAATACAAGAAATAGGAAGTGTGAGCGTCGGTGCTTTTAAGGGTGCTGAGACACTTGCATCACCTTCCTGGACCCCAAGGCTCAGGGTGCGAATGGAGAGCCAGGTACCATACGCACATATACACGCACACACACACTCTCTCTCTCTCTCAAACACTGCATCAGCCTGAATAGGAGGCAGACAAGGGTGATAGTGTCCCACTGATCGGCTGCAGGAGGTGATCAGCAGGCCCTGATCGATAACTCACATTGGTGTAGAGCGCGCAGTCGATCTCCTCGGCCTCGGACAGCTCGCTCAGGTTCCTGTCCCAGTGCAGAAACGCTTCACTACTGTCCAGGATCTCCATGCTTGTCCACACTCACACACACAGTCTCTGGATTTATGAAGGAGTGTTGTCCTCTCTGGGCTTGGTTCTGCTGCAGTCGGACTGGGGGCTACAAGCTCCGGCAAAGTGAGAAAAAAAAAGTTCAACAACTCTGAAGTGAAAGTGGCCAAAGAGCGCGAGACGCGTCCACGTGCATGTGAGTCTGGAGCAGACCGAAGCTGAGCCTGTCGTTGTTGTTGTTGTTGTTGTTGTTATTGTGGGTCATCTCCTCTCTGGTCCAGGGGGGTCCGCACACAGCTTTTCTGCAGCCTCCTCTCCTTTTCTTCCTGCTGCTCCTCCTCCTCCAGACAGGAATGTGGGGGGCGGAGCTTCTCGGAGAACCGGGATAGAGGGGGGAAAAAGTCTGGGAGACGGCGGGGGAGCGAAGGAGCGCACACCTGAGCCCAGGCTGAGGGACCACAGGTGAGCTCGATGCGTGCGCACAGGTGAGACGACAGACACGGGACAGCTGCTGACAATTGAAGTATTGAAAGCGGCAACGGACAAAAAAGGTTCCGGATTTTGATTTCAAAATAAAGGCTCTCAAGCTCAGAGTTGAGTGTTTCAGAAAGGCGAAGTTAATTAAACTGTTGGATGTGAACATTTGTTGCAATGTACAAATACAAATATTTCTCTAAATTGCACATTATTTCTCATAGACTATTACCACATCCTTTGCACATTTACCTTATCATGACCTTGATACTTATTTCTTTCCCTTTTTTGTACTTATGGCTGTGTGTGCCATTCTACGCCCCCTCAATTGTCCCGTTTGTATGAATAAACTTTTCTGAATCAGAGTCTGAAAATATGATTGTTCAGAAAACCTGTGTTCTGGCTCGGGGTCTTTCTGTGGGGAGTTAGAGCATGTGGAGTGGAGCATGGTCTCCCCATATCTAACATTAATTTTCAAAAGGTACTCTGGTTCCCTCCCTCAGTCCAAAAACATGCTTGTTTAGGTTGATAGGGGATCTTAAATTGTCCCTCGATGTGAGTGTGAGATTGAAGGTAAGTGATGGTGATCCTTGCTTTTGCTCTATTTACTCCAGCAGACCACCGTGACACCACTGGGCACAAAGCAGGCAAGTTCTAGCATCCAGCTTGGCAGGGTTCGGTGACAATCCCCAGGTTGATGAGATGAAATAAGTACACAACAAATCTTAAAATTTGACAGAAGAGATCCTTTCTGGAATCTGGCTGCAAGTGTGCAGCAAATTTAAAGCAAAACAATGCAAATATTTCCTCCAATACTTCTACAATTTTCACTGAAACACACCACAAGGAACCCTACGTGGGGCGCTTTTAATTCTAAACCAAACAGCTGATTTCCGGCTTTCACCTCGGTCTCTTCACGCAGCTCCACTCGGACTGAATCCACAGGTTTGCCCGGAGCTTCGCACCCCGCCCACGTCCACCAGACCGACCAATCAGATCGCCCCGACGTTTAAATCCCACGTGACTGGCGGGTGACGCGGCCAATCAGAAGGCGCGTTGTGAATTTCAGCAGCCAGTCAAGTTAGGCCAAGAATCCCTGGGCCTGAAAGCACCGCCCAATTCGAGAAAGAGCTTCAGCTTCGAACCGGCCGAGACTGTCAACACAGCCTTATTTACTCACATTACTCATCTATTTAAGTTTCTACCAGCACATTTAAATCGTGTGCTTAGAGCTCACATCAAACTAGGCATGGACAGCGTTATTCCTCTCAGTTTACCGTTCTAATTAATTATTCCCAATGTGGTTTTTATTAGAATACGAGTTAACCTTGTGTGCATCTTTCTTCTACAAAGTAAAACAACATTTGCAAGCAAACCAGAAGTCACACACTTTTAGAAAATGAACGAGAGACGAAGAGAGTGGGTAAATAAAGATCTATTAGAGCAAACCAGCATCAGGCAGTGAGCCGAGGGTCACCACCAGTCACAGGCCAGGAAGGAAATGAGAAACAGATAAGAGCAACAAACTGACAAGAAAGTGACAAAGCAGCTAACTGATGCAGATTGAAAAAGGAGAAAAACCAAAAAAAAAAAAACACAAGGTGAAATTTGAGTAATGTTCCAGCTCAATTATGCACCAAATCGGGGGATCTTAGTGTGAACTCATGCGAGACGGAGGGCTCTGGCTAGATGTGCGTTTTGCCGTTTCGCAACTTCGCACGTCTCAGGAGAAAAAAACAAATGACATCTGAGAAAATTAGCCGAGGGACACAGATGGGGAAAAAATAAAACTTGAAATTTTACTCATCCTGTTACCAAGTACAGCTGAACACTCTGTCATGTAGTCAAATAAGATACCTTTTGGTCAAAAAGCTCTCGTGACGTCGTCTTGTCCGTCCACCCGTGAAACTCTTTGGCGCGCGAGAACGGCGAGGAGCGGCACTTGACAAGTTAAGAGCCTGTCAAGCGTCACGGGTCGGCTTTTATCTCCTGCATCGATTTTCACACGAAAACCACGCGCTCGGTATGAAGACGTCAAAACGGCACGTCTCCCAACTGTCAGCCTTCGATTAGCAATTCGACTTCACTTGGAGATATAAAGATGCATGGGATAATTCAAGAGACTGCGAGATTGATGAAAAATGGAGACAAAGTGAGGAAGTAAAACATGACAACGTAACGTGTGTACTCTATATGTGATTCTAATCACATAAGAAAGTCTTTAAGAAGTTCTGGAGACCCCAGGATTACACTCTTCCTCCCCGAGACCATTTACACCAAGCTCTAGGAGAGTTTGTCTTGAATGACATAGTGACGAACACACAAGAACCGTCATCTACGACCCTCAAAATGAGGAGCTACGACTTCAGCAAGGTTGTGCTTGGAGTCCTCACGCAGTGAAAAACACCTTTCACTTCTTTCAGCTCGTTTTCCAGAAGCATTCTCGCACAGAAAATGGAATAAGCGCAAAATAGGGGCACAAATGGTGGTCGTCGAAATGAGAATCATGGTAATTTAAACCACACACATGGTCGTTCCCTGCTTCTCAACGGCTTCAGGTAATCGCCACAATCTGTCCTCCGTTCTCTAGAAAAAGTCAGTTCCCGGGTGCCGTTTGGGTCCTCGGCCGTTTTTCGTTTTTGTTTTTTTTTTATGTGTGACCAAGAGATTACAAAAAGCCGCTGTCGTGTAGTTGGGACGGAGGTGAGGAGGAGGAGGAGGAGGAGGAGAAGTCCTTCAGACTCGGTCTCGAATGTTGTCGCTGAGGAAGACGATGTTGTCTGGAGACCAGAGAGGAGGAGACGTGTGAGATGATTCTCACCAATTAAAAAAAAAAAACCAAACAAACAAACAATGAAAGCATCATCGGGCGTTTGTTCCCTGACCTGCGATGATGGTGGTGGCCTGGCGGCGAACCTGGTTCTTGTCCACATACTCGCCATAATCCAGCTTCCCCTCCACCAGAATCCTGGCCCTAGGGGGGGGGGGATACAGAGAGTCGGAGCTCATCGTACTGTTCTCACGGTGCCTTTATTGGCTGGCGTGGATCAGAATTGGTGTTGGGAGGCCGCCCCGAGTGTCTCATACCCTTTCTTGACATACTGGTAGGCCACGTCCCTCAGGCCAGGCTTGAACACTGACACACGATGCCATGTCGTCTTCTGGCTGATGTCACCTGCAGTCAATCAGAGTGTAGACATTAGAGTTTAGGGCAGTCAGTGCACACAGAAACAGCCTATATTTACATAACATCACTTAACATAACTATAAGGGACGGATGCAGCACTACTGCAATCACCTTCATAAAGGGAACACTATTTTAAAGGTTCGTAACAACCAATTAATGAGCTCTAGTGACCTCTAGTGGTAGGTTATACACCCAACAGCAGCACTGGATTCACATCTTAAATCAGCCATTCTTCCATTGTGTAGTAGATCATCTAAAACAGCTCCATTAATCTCAGACAGAATCAAGGAGACAAATATTGTCAGAAAACTGCACTGGTTCCTAACTATCTTTGAGAAGAATTCACTTTCAGCACCAGAATTTTCTCAACACACAAATTTGTAATCCTATATAATCCGAGACCATTGCTAAATTTGTGCTTTTTCTTTTAAAGCAGCCTTTGCTTTTGGTCATCTTTTGACAGCGTACCCGTCGTGCTCGTCTCCGCGTCTCCCGTGCGCCACATTTCATTGGTCGCCACCGAGAAGATGGTCACGGGGTTGCGTCCCTCCACCTGCCTCATCACAGGGTCCTGGCCCACCCGGCCCAGCAGCTGAACTCGGTTTATGGCTGGGACACAGAAAGGGACGGATGATTGGTTTGGGAGCGAACGGGCGATGAGGTGCCCCTTCTGGGACGGTCGACAGGAGGTTCTTACTCACATCTCTCCAGGATGAGGCTGGCATCTGTGCTCCTGCATCTCACTGCCTGTCTGAAGATCTGGGACAGACAGGACAAGTATTAAGCACACAGATACCGCTGCCGGTTTGTTTACACGTTGACTTTGTGGCTCATTTCTTGCTCACCTGTGCTGAGGCACTTCTGAACATCTTCTCAGTGCTGTGTGGGCAGCTCCGGGGGAAGCAGGGACCAAAACAGGGAGCAGATGCTGAGGTCTTTGTATGAACTAATCTGGACAATCAAAACAAAGGGTGGACAATCCACAAATGAGCGCAACACTTCATTCAACATCCGGGCAAAATGTGCACTCAAAACAACTCCCACTATAGACATGTATCTCTTGTAAAGTCCCACTACTTCATGCTACAACTTCATGATACTGTATTCCATGTGGGGCTCTATGAAGAACTGCTGCTGCCTTGCACATAAATCACCTGCAATTTTGCACTTTGCACTTGTTTGCTCATTCCTAAAAGACCACTATATTTTCCATTTATCTCTTCTTTCTTATTTATGTCTTCCTATGAACAAACTGGCATCTTTGGATACATATAATATAATAAGTGTTTAAAGTATTATTGATACAATAAGTCACCGCAAATAATATATGCTAACATGAGCAGACAAGTACGTTGAGACAAATGATAATTGTTACCTCACTGTAAGGTGGTTGCCGCTTTGCATCTCAATTAAGCCAATTCTGCATGGAATCTATAATTGACATTTTCTCTATTTAGCATATAACCTATGACTGATAATGACATTTGGACAACATGAACACAGAGAATCCACCAGATTCCAGAGGTATCCCATACTATCCATCTTGGTCAATCCAAAGTTACCAAAACAATTTGCAAACTTGCAGAAGATTATGTTGAAATAAGTTCCAAGCTATGGCCGCTCAGTCAGAGCATGTCTGTGCAAGTTGCATGCGGTTTCTCCAGGTATTGATTTCCTTCTACAGAGCAAAAATATACACGTTTTGTTTTTCTGCTGGAGACTACATTGGTGTGTGATGGACTGGAGATCTGTCCAGGCTGCGTTTCCCTATGAATGGATGGATGGATGGATGGATGGACCCTTACTAAATCCTGCAAGCAGTTACGTTGAATACAGTACATTGGGTGTTAAGTGTGATGACTGACCAATCAGATGAATGGGATTTTAGTTTCGACATCTGTATGATCAACATGACAACGAGGCAGGCCAGCAACTTATGACCAGTTATGTGAGGTTTGTTGAGGTCTGTCGAGGGATCAGAATTCGGAAGTCGCAGCAGAGAGGCTGCAATGGGACTCCCGCCATCGGATGTGCATGATATACACCTGCTTAGTTCAACTCTTCTGCCACGTGCTCCGATCGCCGGGTTAGACGGCCCGATCGATCAGATGAGCTGCAGTGCGGGGATCGGAAACGGAGTCAGACATATGAGAAAACAAGCAGAAAGGGCAAGAGGAGAACTTACCGGACAGCTCCTGCTTTTCAGGAGACACTTCTATAACCTCACGCTGTTTCCGGTGCGTCGCCGACACCGGTCCGACAAAGCTCAGTGTAACGAGTGTAAAGAGTTCCGCCTCTCAACCACTAACTTAAATAGGACTCTTCAACTCTGACAAAATGAGGTTTGTGACCTAAAATCTGTGTTCATGTGCACTGTTTCAACACCATGGTTTAAATCCATTGTTACAATATCATCAAACAATTCGACGGCAGACCTATTAATTAGGTATTTAACAATTCACTCGATGCATCTTAATCTATTAATACAAGTGCTACTCTATCTCTTAATGAGTTGATTATTTGAAACTTTACTATGTTATTTATTTAACACAGTTGTCTGTCTATCTATCTGTCTGTCTATCTGTCTGTCTATCTATCTATCCATCTATCTATCTATCCCACAGTTCAAGAACATGTTAAGATTAATTGGAGACTCTTAATAGGTGTTAGTTTGAATAGTGTGTGTGTGTGTGTACTGTGATGGGCTGATGACCTAAGGTATATTCCCTGCTTTCACCCTATGTGAGCTGGACCCCTGCAACAACATTGGGTACCAAGTGGTTAAATGATGGATGGATGGATGCATGGATGGATGGATGTGCTTTATTTCCTTACTGTACATGTCAGTATATGACCTGATACAATATGTAAGTGCAGTACAAATCACATTTGTTTCAAAGTTTTATTTTATTATTATTATTATAGAATTATTATTAGTCACTTTTGTGCTTGTCGTGCCTACATAATATGTCTAGGACCAAGCGTCCTAGACATATTCCATGTGATTTCACAGTCCTGACCTCTGACACAGTTTTTCTCACATCACCTGAGAGATAACTACAGCACTGGAAGGCGGTGGCATGAGCGGCTGCTGGAGGAAAGCGTGCGGGATGGGTGCAAGGTCCACCGGAGAACTCGCCTACACCTGACTTTCCCTGATCCGTTGTGGATGTGTCAGGTACATCATCAACCTTGGTGAGTCATGCTGTTAAACTCTGTTCTCATTTACGCTGGCCCAAATAATTATTTGTGTATTAAATGTTTCATTAACGTGTAAGAGAATCAGGCTGGAAAGCACCAAGATTTTAAAGGTTTATTTTTTTAATCCAAGGAGTTGTGGAGTTATGGCAACGACACTTATCAATTGTAGATTGTGCATCTGCCCCTTAGTGACAACATTTATACCTCATGTATTCAATATTGTAGCCTTGAATCGCCATGGATAAACATTGCTAATGATGCAAATAACTTTGACAACTTAGATAACTTGGTTAGAACTTAAGATATTAAAGATACGTAACTGAGGGCCAATACTGGGAAGTCCAATGTAAACATATGTGAATCGACCTCAACGAGACACTGAATTTTCCGAGGCTTGAAACGCATCACGGGGGCGAAACATTCGAGTACGGCGTTAAGGAATCCCGAAACGACCAAATCCTGTCTTGCACCTCCAAATTATGAATGTTGGCAGCGAAGATCTCGTTTCGAGCGTCTCTGCGTATGCGTTTTCATCGCTCCCCTTCGCCGTAGGCCCCTGACCAAGAGTGGGAGTTTCTCCTCCACCTCGGCCGTGAACGCACCACCGACTGGAAGGACCTGGTTGAACTGCTCGGCGTGTCTGCGCCTGTGACTCCGTTAAAGGTTTCCCCGGTGTTTTGAGGTATTTGTGGCATCATCCCCGACGTGTTGCAGCCGCTAATCCAGGCCAGACTGGCACGGACTGAACTAAATCAGTCTGAGGGAGGCTATCGTGCTAGTGCGACGTGATTTCAAACGGTGATGTCAGGCTCCACTGACAAAGTTCAGGTTAAGACCAAGGACGCTTCTAATACTGCAAGCTTAACCCCAAACAGTGATCTCAGGTCCACTTACGTGTATTGAAGTAGAAACTCTGTATGTCAACCTCAAACTATCGTTGTAGTTAGGGTTGCCACCTGTGTCAGACAGAAAACCGGGACATTGCACATATGTCTGGGTGACGCATCGTACAGGAAAAAAGGGACATTCAATTTTTGTTTTACTTTTTCCCGTGAATATGCGGGACAGTTTTGATAAGTTCAGGATGACTTGTCAAAACTGAATCGTACTGGAGTAAACCTGAGTATAATAACACTGACACAACTTTGTCCCCTTTGGGTTTGTGAAACATTGTTGGAACGTGCCAGTAGTTGTAAGTCGTGGTAACTTCAGTTGCCACCTAGGTCACCTAGTCACAGTCCCTCACAGGGTCCCTGTCAGGGCTGAAGATGAAGGCGAAGCATCTTGAAGAATCTACAAATCCACTTTCCATCACTCTACCATACCTTGGATTATGATGACCTGGATGGATAACGGTCTCCAAAGACCCTGCTTGAACATGGATGCCCCAGCCCCACCTAACCCATGCGCGTTTTCGCTCCACAGACAGTTACTGACCATGTCCCGCGCCCCGACTCCCATCGTCTCTGTGGCCCCCAGCCGGGCCCTGGTGGATGAGAAGTTCCAGGTGCAGGTGGAGAACCTGGCTCCCGGGCGCCCAGTGACCCTGCACTCCCTGCACCAGTCTGAGGACCTGGACTACTGGGAGGCCTACGCACACTATGTCAGCGATCACAGAGGAAGCGTGTCCGGTGGGTTACTGTATGTCCTCCTCCAAATATCATCCAAATAAATCACAACATTCTCGTTTTTCGTTTCCCTGGCCTCGCAGTTTCAGAGGATTTGAGCCTCGGAGGCACGTACACAGGGAAGGAAGCCATGGGGCTGTTGTGGAGTATGCGGCCAGAGCCGGGGAGCCGCGTGGGCCTCAGGTAAACTGGAAATGGAATGGAAATGTCCTCATACAACACCCTAATCGTAGAGTGACCCCTGCTGCTTTGCTTGGAATGAAACCAAGCACAGCTCACAGAGCTGATTGGCGGTCATACATTGTGGGATTATTGGTAAGTAGGTGGGATCTGTGGTGGCCCTCTCTTAAAGGGGACGTGCAATAAAAAAAACACAAAAAAACAACAACTTTACATTGACTTTGTTGAATGAGTCTCTACTTCTGTCCCCCGACCAGAGATGCACGGCACATCCTAAACATCATCATGTCCTCGCTCTCATGTGATTTTCAGAAAAAAAACAAATCCATAGTGTACCACAGTCGCACGACTGTGAGACAAGCCGTTTAGTGAACTTTCCGGTGCAATGAGATTCTTGATTGTAGACAAGCAGCAACACTTCAAAGTGTGCTTCTCTGCCTGTCAGACTGAGGAAGAAGAACGTCTGCACTCCCATGCTGGTCCACATCTCAGTCTACAGCGGACACGTGACGGAGGGCTTCAGAAAGCAGCCTCCTCTGGCCTCGGCCCTCGTGGAACGATGGTACACGGCCCCGGGAGTCCAGAGGCTCAGTGTCGGAGAGAAAGGAGTGCGAGGGACCCTCTTTGTGCCTCCAGGTGAAGCACAGCTCCTCCTCCTCTCTGGGGACCTGTCGATCCACGGGTCTCGATCCTGCTTTGAATGCGCATTCATTTCCCCGCTGCAGGTCCCGGACCCTACCCGGGGCTGCTGGATATGTGGGGCGGAGGCGGGGGGCTGCTGGAGTACCGGGCGTCCTTGCTGGCCTCCCACGGCTACGTCTGTTTAGCCCTGGAGTACTTCACTCCCGGGGAGATTGAGACGGCCGATCTGGAGTTCAACTACTTTGAGGTTCGAACGCGATCCCATAGAGGTCACGACTGTGAGATGGACAGCTTTTGAGATGAAAAATGCGGACCGTGCGGTCCGCTCTTTGTTACTCTTTCGTGGGTGAAATGACCCGAATGGGGAAAATAAATGAGTCCCTGCATGCTTTTCAACATCGCCATCATTTTCCACAGTGAAGCCGAGCCTCCCATCTTTCGATTTACGCCTCCAGTAACAGAGCATGGTCACCAAGGCCAGGCAGGATCGGGTGAATGGAGTGCCTTTCACAAAGATAGCCTCAATGGATGCCCCAGTTTCTGTCTTTTTTTCCTTCGATGGAGAGGACTCATAGCTGCCAGGGACGAGTGTCTTTTTGAAGCTCGACGTGTTATTGCGAAGTTGCAACGCGGCTTTTTTTATGTCACATTTGAGTCATTTGGCAGAAAAAAAAAACATTACGAACCTCACGTTTAGGCAAGGACGATACGGCCACGTTTCATTTTAGGCACGTTTTCTGCACTTATTAACTACACTCGTGGAGCCAAGACTTTGGTAAACCCATTTCAAGCAACTGAACATATCGTCCACATGACTGGGGCTGTTTATTCACAGGTGATCTGAAGCGGCTCAAAGAGCGTTTAATTTTTGTCCAAACCTCTATTTAGGTGTCAATCTTATGGACATTTCGATATGATACACTTGTGATATTTGCAAGAACCTGTAAAAGACGACTTTTAAAGTATGCAAAAACCAGAAAATGCCCTCAGCCTCCTGAGGGTCAAATTGCATTTCTCCATTCAAATATTTGAGGTGGTTTTCAGTCTGCCCAGCTAGCCTGTGGTGGTGCTTTTACATCATATGTAACATTATGCTAAGGGGTGTACTGCACTTTCCCGTCGTCCCTGAAAGTTCCAATCTCTGTTTGATACCTTCACCACCTCCCATGGACTGATACATCTGTCCTTTCCTTCTCCTCCTTCCTCGCCTCGCGCCTCGGGCCTCACAGACGGCGTTCAACATCATCAGGGACCACCCTCGGGTGATCCCGGACAGGGTGGGCATCTTCGGCCTCTCCCTCGGCTCCATTCTGACGCTGCACTTGGCGGCCGAGAGCGCCCTCGTCCAGGCAAGCGAGGGAAATGCCAACACACCGAAAAGCGGCCGCCGCCCTTACCTAATCTCACCGCGCCGTGTGTGTGTGTGTGTGTGTGTTCGCCAGCCCCGCTGCTGCGTGTGCGTCAGCGGCAACCACTACAGCACGGACGGGAGGATGCTGAGCGGCTTCGGCCAGGCCCTGTCCGAGTAGGTGTCCCGCTCCGCCACACACACACACACACACGCAAACACACGCAAACACGCACACGCACGGTCTGAGCGACCTGACCCATCGATTGTGACGGCAGGAACGCCGACAAGATCCGCGTGGACGAGAACAACCACCAGATATGGCGGGACCTGGGCGTGGCGCTCATCAGCGGCTCCTCCAGCAGAGTGGATGTAAGTGTGGGAAGCGGATCCTCCCATTCCGTGTCGTCCGCATCATTTTTGGTTCGTTTCGGTCGATTTAGCCCAACGGGCCCAAGCCGAGGGTGCGCATCGGGTCCGCATCTCCGTTCTCGGTCACTAAAGCCCCTACGCCTCAATTCTCCGCCAGGTCGGCAAAATAGACTGCCCGCTGTTGGTGGTCAATGGCGAGGATGACCAGAACTGGCCCACGGTGGAGTGTGCCGAGGACGTGAGTCGTCTAGATTCATTTTGCTCTCGTCCAGAGAGCGTGTTCGTTTTCGCATTGTCGCCCTCTGACCCCAGATCGAGCGGACGATGCGGGCGGCGGGGAAGGGCCACCTGCTGACCGCGCTGCGGTACCCGGACACGGGTCACCTGATCGAGCCGCCCTTCTCCCCTCACTTCAGGGCCACCAATTTCAAGGACGGCGCGAGGAAAATGGGTGAGAGCTCCCCGTGAACTGCGTGTCTGAACACAACAGGACCCGAAGGTTTACGTGAGCCTGTGGCGTTTTTTGTGTTTCAGTCGTACTGCTGTGGGGGGGACGAACCAAGCCCCACTCGGACGCTCAGGAGGACTCCTGGAAGAAGACCTTGGCTTTTCTCTCCCGGAATCTGTACGGCGGCTCCGCTCCCAAAGCCAGGATGTGACCGGTCCCCGCGCATCGCGTTCCACTACCTCAATGCGGCCACCCTGTGCCCCGGGGGTCAGGGCCGTCGGCTACTTCTGCGAACGTGCCGGTCGGCTGTTTTTCTTGTTTTTTTGTTTTGGGTGGAGCCGAGTGTTGCATTTTTATCAGTCAGACGTGGAAATACAATCAAGGAGTGATTGTTTAGAGAACAATGATTGGTTCTGCATTTCGTACTAATTTATGGACAGTGATCACTGGATGTCTGCTGAGGGTTCTCGTCTCGTTTTTGCCTCCCCACTTTTCCTGCAATTACAATTTTGGGATTTTTTCATGTCAGTTTTAACTGTATTTAGAGATGCCGAGACAATATGGCAGACGCGCTTCGAATGAATGAATGAATGAATAAATAAATGAATGGAAGAAGAGGGTCTTCTTTTTCTCCTGACCTTATTTATTAGTTGCAGTCAAGTTCGAGTAGTGCACAGCTCCAAAGCACAGGGTCGGGCGAAGGCACTCGCTGAGTCCCTTTGTTCTGGTGTGTGAGAGTAAGTGCTCGTGTGTGTGTGTGCGCGTGTGTGTGTGTGTGTGTGTCCGCGTGCGATCATCTGTGCAGCGCCAGGATCTGCTCCACCAGCCGCAGCGTGGGCCGGCTGATCGGGTAGTGAGGCGCCAGCTTCTCCTCCGCACACGACAGCTTCACGTAGTATCTGCAAAGGAGGAGGCGGGAGGGGCGATGCTTGAAACTCCGACTTCACAACGGGGATACAGGAACCCTGGTGAATTGCCGCTACCTGAACTCCTCCCTGAAGGTGGAGCGGAGGTGCTGGGCCAGCTGGTTGTTGTAGTGCAGACAGGCCAGCAGGAGGCGACAGCGCTGGTACAGCAGGACAGACTGGCCGGGACTCAGGAAGTGCTCCTGGGAGTCTGACAAGACCAGCACCACCTGCTGGGCCTGGTGGGAGATGAAGGACGTCTGCGGGAGGGACGGAATGCATGAGGGCAATCTTCTTGTCCCGGTTCAAAACGAAATCGGCCAGACGGTGACGGGGTTTACCAGGTGAGGATGAGGCTGCAGGACTTGGAGGATCCAGCCAATGGACATGAAGTTGTCGGCGGAGGAACATCTCCTGGCCTAAAGCACAGACGAGGCATGGAGTTCCCTTTAGTACTGGACCAGAAACCGCACGAACGGACTCTTTGCCTCGACTCACCTCGCGGCCTAAAAGCAGCAGCTCGAACAGCAGGGAGCAGGCGGCGTCCAGATACTCGGCAAGTAAGGCCTGAGCACAGGGAGAGAGAGACACTGAAGTGAAGAGCAAGAAGGAGAGAGGGAGAGAGAGAGAGAGAGCAGCTCACCTCACAGTCGCTTTGAGTTCCATGGTTCGGTGTGTGCGGGTCTGGGTCACAAATCAAGGCAAGCAGCATTCTGGAGGCCAGGGCACCTCTGTGGATGGAGGGATCGAGGGACACGTGGTCAGCACAGAGGAGCATTTGGAACAAGAGCAATGGGATAGAGGAGATGGGGGGGGGGGGGGTTACTTTTTGGCTGAGAGAAGGTCCAGCCTGGCGGTTTCCACCTCCGTCTCTCTGAACATGATGGCCAGCGTCTGGACGATGACCGTGCTGAGTCTAGAGTTGGAGAGGGAGGGAGGGAGAGTGGGAGAGAGGGAGGGAGGGAGAGAGAGAGAGAGAGCGAGAGAGGGAGGGGGGGGAGAGACGGAGAGGGAGGGAGGGAGGGAGAGAGGGAGAGGGAGAGAGAGAGAGAGAGAGGGAGAGGGGGGGGAGAGAGAGGGAGAGACGGAGATGGAGAGGGAGGGAGGGAGGGAGAGAGGGAGAGAGAGAGAGAGAGAGAGAGAGAGAGTTACTTAGAGGAAATCAATTATTTAGTTAGGGTTAGGGATTAGGGTTAGGGTTAAGTTTAGGGTTGACATGGACCATATAAGGAACTAGAAAATAGAAAAATTCTCATGTAGACATGTAACACCTGGAATCAAAGGGGGCGAACTCCTCTACAGAAGTGGAAAATGTAATGTGCCGGGCGGCCTCTGCTCTGTCAACGAGTCGACAGTGTTTGACAACATTACTGTGCGGCGAGACCTCCCCCCAGTGACTGAAACAACGGCCGTAATCCAATTAGGCTTCCAACACGGTCCGCACAGGACGCATGACATGAAAATAGAGGAGCTGGCCGTGTTTGAACCTCGGCTCTGAGCCCGAGCAGGTGGACACACACACACACACACACACACACACACACACACACACACACTCCTACTCACTTCTTAATCAGCCATTAAGTGCGTTGTGTAAAAACACCAAGCAGCTTACCATCTCAACAAGTGATTCCCGTATCTGCCCACCCACACACACACACACACACACACACACACACACACACACACACACACACACACACACACACACACACACACACACACACGCTGAGCCTGACTCACATGAGCTGGTCATCTGTGTGGCCTCCACTCTGCCGGCCGTGGAGCGTCTCCTCCAGGGTCTGGACCAGGAAGACGCACACCTCGCTCGACTGATACGCGCAGGCAGGGAGAGAGAGAGAGAGTCTTGAATAACGTGGTCAGATGTGTGGCCCGGGGAAGGGGGGGGGGGGGTTGCTCACCCTCCAGAAGAGCCTGCGTAGGGCGCCGTTTCGGTGGGCGGCCGTCCTCAGCTCCTGCAGCAGCAGGTACAGGCTCTCCACGCTGATCCCCTCCTGCAGGAGCTCGCAGCTCAGCTGGGCAAACAGCTGAGCCGTGCGGTCCCAGCTACACACACACACACACACACACACAGGTGGTTATGATTAGGAATGACTTGGCTCCGGTCGGAGAGACGCTCCAATAAGAGTTCGCTTGCCTGATGGCGGGCTGCCGCTTTCCAGAGTGAGGGGAGTCCGACGGGGCTCTGCACCTCTCCCTGTAGAGTGGGTCCAGGAGGAGAGTGGACCTCTGCGCGCAGAGAGACGAACAAGCAGAGTGTGTGAGGATACCGGGGCGCGAGGGTGACACACCAGCGCGTGGGCGGCGTCGCTCACAATGATGGAACTGCTCCACAGGCTCTGCAGATGCAGGTACAGCTTGGAGGATCGCGAAACGGCGTAGAGGTGCAGCTCGGCCTCCCTCTCCTCCCGGCCGCTCGCCGAGTTCCTCCTCAGCAGGCGAGACAAAACGGAGCTCAGCCTCCTCGGCACCTGGGGCCACACACACACGCACACACACACACACACACATCAGTGGCATCCCGGTGGCTCCTACGGCGACAGACAGAGGGCGGTGTCGTCCGTCCGGACCTGGTCGGGCACGTGCAGCCTGTCCGTGGAGGGCGAGGGAGGAGAGACGGGCGAGCTGCTGTCGGAGTAGAGGGAGGTGGGCGAGGAGGGGGGCTCGGCGGCGGGGTGAGCCATCCCCAGCAGGCCCAGACTCTCCGGGTCAGGGCAGGAGGCGGAGCGCGCGGGGGGCAAGGTGGGGACGTCCTCGGTGTCCTGGCCCGCGTCGCTCCTGGTGAACAAGAGGGGGGCGAACCACAGTCGGGGAAGCACAGAGACGCTTAATCTAGCGTGCAAACTGTAAGAGCAGTATCAGGATTAATAGAAGCCTTATACAAGGAGGAATAGAAATGTGTACGATAGTGATATATTGAGGCCATCAGAGTCGGAATCGGCTTCAATGGCCAAGTGTGTGAGCACATACAAGGACGTCAACCTCGCTCTTTTCTTTCCTTGCTCCTCGGCTCAGCAGCTCAGCACTGCTCTCATGTCCCCGTAGACGTATCATCGCCTATTTCGGTATCCATGTGTGTGTGTGTGCGTGTGTTTAATGACCCCCCCCCCCCCTTAGAGTCGACTGCTTTTGCTTGCGCAGCGGGTCGGGACGAAGTCAACAGACGGGACTCCCCGCGGACGCCCGGGATGATATGATGCTCAAACGGGCGGGACGACACCACTCGCACGAATCATGCGGGGTCTACTTGTTGTACTCTCAGCGTGGGGGGTGGGGGGGTGGAAGGGAAGTCGCCCCTCAGCTCTGGCGGAGAATGTCACATATGGTGACTGTTGGGGTGTTCCCGCTGTCCCCCCATTGGGAAAAACCAAGCTTTTCTGGGTCAAGCGGACGGGTTGAGGTCTCAGCCGCGTGGAACGATAGTGAGCCGCAGGTGAGCCGAGGGCAGACGAGCATCGTGCCCTGAATAAGTGATGAGCCACCGGAGACAAACAGGATACCCGTTGTGGGGGGGGGACCTGGGATCGGAGCGAGACAGCTTTCACTTCGTCCTCCATTATTCAGCTGTGTCCCGGCCCGAGAGTGCAACGCGATATCCGAGCTGCGATGCTTTTTTGTCGCAGCGCTTCAGCTGGGACTGGGGTCCGAGCAACGCGCGTCTATAACGTGCAGGTATGTGCTCCTAAAGATGAAGCCTCCACCCATTCTCCTGCTCCCTTGTATCCCGGCGGACGTGGACAGCTGTAAAGGTTTTATGGCTCAAAGAGTTTGTCTGTCACCCCGGCTCCCAGACAAGCACACTTAGACCAGACGAGAACGGATAAAACAGACATGCGTACGTGCATGTCAGCCTCTATGTATGTGTGTGTGTGTGTGTGTGTAATTCTCACCTCTGTTCAGGGTACCCTGTAAGGGAAAGAGAAGACACAGGGTGGTTTGAGTTACAGTCAGAGTAGCAGTGGATGTTTGCTAAGAAACTAGAAAGTTCCCATGCATTAGACGTTGTCAGTGCCACTGGCATGTCCTGCCAGGCTGCCGCATACTGTCAAGTTTAGGGCGCACCGTATGAAAGGGCATGAAACATCTCTACAAAAGTGGAAAACTCTGCTGTTTAAGTTCGGGCTTGGAGTGACGTCGAGGGAAATATCAAATTTCCAAGCGATCCCAAACTCTGTCACGCGACGCGAGTCCTCGGGAAAGGACGGACGAAAAACTGTGCAACTTTATCGACGGGTTGAAAACAACACGGCCAGACCGCGACTTTGTCTCAGCTCTCAAGTTTAAACGACGTCTCTGAGTCAAAGTACAGCTCCCGAGCTTATGGTTGTTTGAGGGGGGGAAAAAGTTGTTTTTCCCCTCTCTTCCCATTCACTCAAATTGGAGAAGCCGATGGCCCCAGTGATGTAAAAGTAACCCGGTGGGTTACTGGACCCCAGGGACACAGGTAGACTTTGAGATGTCCACTTATGAAGCACTTCTCTCATCACCTTCTAAGGTGTAAGTCACGGTGGGGCAGTGGCTGGTCCTGCGGTGGGAGGGCGGTGGCGCCGCGGGGAGTCCTGCCCTCTGGTCTCTCCTCAGCCACCGACGGCCCCTCCTGGCGGGCTTCTCAGTGACATAGGCGATGCGTATGTGCTGGCAGAACTCCCTGTCTTTCCCACTCAGGAAGTCGGGGAGGTCGTTGACCTGGGGACGAGCCAGAGGACGCAGTCGGTGATGAGAATGGGGGGGGGGGGGGGGGGGGGGGGGGGGGGGGGGGGGGTTGCAAGAGAGCAGGAGCGGATGGAGAAAGCACTAGTGACGAGGCGGTTACTTTGCTAAACTAATCGGCCCGGTCTGACATTTTCCTCTCATTTCCTTGGATAGGTAACCTCACCCTAACCCTCTCCCAAACTTTGGTCATAATCCCATCCTGTCCCCCAGATCAATCCATTTTATCTAAGAGCATCAGGGCTCGATCGTCGCGTCTCAACCGACAAAGTTCACACCCGAGAGGCAGAGGCGGCCCCGGCGCAGCCCGTAATCTGAGGGTTTAATGCAGACGGGATTAACTCCGTGAGGAGGACGTTAAACCTCTGACCTGCATGATGTAACGAGATGATGGGTGGTAATTAAAGGCCTCCGCTCCCTCACATGCCTCCCCCTTGGGACGTCGGCCGTCTCGTCACATGGCAACGAGCTTGGATTTTCCTCTTTTTTACCCCACGTTGGCTCACGCCGTGACGTGGACCTTCTGGTATCGCGATCTGCGGACTAGTGGACGTCGCTTCATCTGAACCACGGCCAGTCACTTCGCTTCCTCTCGCCTAAGGTGTCAGGAAGCCCGGCTGGAAACGCGTCATGCGATTAAGCAATTAGTTGATCGGCGGAGGGACGTCAAAAACTATGTTTGCAGGTGTTGGCGATTAACTGTGTGACACGGGTCATCGTAAGAGGCCAGGACGGACGGAAGGAAGGAAGGAAGCCATGGACGTGTTCCCCTGGGCTTTTGAATGGTGTGCGTTTACTGTGCGGAAAGAGTAAAAAGGGACACACAATCGCTTTTTCAAGTTAAAGCTGCACACCGGTGCTAATCCTGGATCCCGATCTGACCTAAAAATCTAATTGCAACATCTTCGGTAGATTCAGATTACGGCTCATACTTTAGATTTGTGCTGATCTGGCAGAAAAGGTGCAAGGTGAATCCTGTAAGTCAATGTGACCGGTGTGTAATCTAGTTTAACAGGGGATCAAACAGTGCCGGACTGCGGTGCACACCATGTGTCTGCCGGCACAGACTGAGCTGCAGCTTCAAACCATCAAACGATCATGATCAAATGTTCAAATGATCACCACGTTATTGCCAGCGTTAGTCCTTTGGTCTGCTGTCAGAACAGAAGACATTCAGTCCATCTGTCAATAAATTACAGGCCTGAACAGCAGAATTGTATTTAATCTTAAACAGAAATACTGGCGACTAATTAGGTTTAGTTCATCAAAAACAGACATCTAGGTAAAGTTTTGTTTCATCCTAGAGGTCATATTCAAAAGAAAAAAGTACATATTTTGGGGTAAACCAACATACATTCACCTTCATCCTTGTCACCCTTGTCAACACTTTCTCCCTCACGCGTTCTGAAAGGCTGAAACATGCGAGCTTCGGGCGCATCGGATCTCGAATGAAAACAAACTGGAACATCAAACATCGCAAAAGATACGACAGGAAGGATTAAATGCCTCACACTCTTCACTGCGTGACTTTTTTTTGTCTCATCTTGGTCAAGAGATGACAAAGTTTCAGTTTCGGTCACGGACGGAGCCGCATCAGTGAGTTCAGTTGACGGTTGTGACGGACAGTTGCGTCGGGCTCCACTCACCAGCTGGATGTCGCGGACCTGGCTGAAGCTGAGCGCCTCGCTGAGCTCCCGGGGCGGGTACTCGGTCAGGTAGAGCCGCTGGTCGCTCAGCACCACGTGCATGAACACCCTGCTGACGCTCTCCGACACCACCACGCACGGCTCGTAGCTCTGGATGCGCTCGTACACGTCCCGCTCGGTGTTGCGCTTCAGGAACGAGTCCAGCTTGACGTTCCTGCGGCACAGCAGCGAGCCGCCGGAGCCGCTCCCGGCCATGCCGCTCCCCGACACCCGAGCCCGGCCCTCGGCCTCAGTGACCGCAGCTGAGCCGGGGGTTCCCGTCCATCCGGTCGCTGTCCCGGGTCCGGAGGCGGCGGCGGCTCCACCGGTCTGGACCTCCTCAACAGGTGAGCCGTTACACCCGGCCGTTGAGCCCGCGCTCCCTGCTCTCTGATTGGCCCGCTCCGCCGGCGGCCGCGCCGCTGATTGGCTGGCTGTTAATAGCTCATTTCATAACGCGTGAAAGCGGCCCGGGCGGGACGGGCCGGCGACGGGACGCGGCCAGGATCTTATAAGCCCCGAGGAGACGTAGGCCCGAAATAGTCCCGATTTTTATACAACACAAGAAAAGCTGAACTAAGATAAGCCCGACGAAGCCACAATAAGATAAAGAAGATAAGGGAAGATTACTCTTATCGATGTAACTGCTGCACTGTGGTCGTGCACTCTGCTCTCACGACTATTCCTCCCTCTTTCACAAAGCCCGGAACATTTACTGAAATACACATCGATCCTTGTTATTCCTGCAGTGGTTGATTGGATTACGTTTTCCCCCCTATCGCATCTATCTATCTATCTATCTATCTATCTATCTATCTATCTATCTATCTATCTATCTATCTATCTATCTATCTATCTATCTATCTATCTATCTATCTATCTATCTATCTATCTATCTATCTATCTATCTATCTATCTATCTATCTATCTATCCATTTTTCTTTTTCTATATATATGCATGCTTATATATTCTCATTTTGTGAATAGAAATCGTACATTTCTCCACTCTGATGTGTGATAATTACGTTCTGAAATTATTTAATAGTATGCCAAGAAGTGGTTACAGTCTTATGGTCTTACGGCAACACCCAGTCCTTTTAGGGCCTCCTTGATGGCTGATGTGGCCTGAAATTAAAATGGCTTTGACACCCCATCATTCTCTCTCGCTGGGCTATAACGAAGCCCTCTTCCCTGCTATTATAACAAATGGCAGCCTAAATAGCAAGGTGACGTTAATTTAACTTTTTGCTTTCGTGCATGTATGTGGTCAGGTTAAATGATAGTCCTTTAAAGAAGTAGGTGTGTGAACTATAAATTGGTTGGTGTGCCGCATGGCACCTTGACCTTACCCAGGCAGTTTTGCCTTGAATGAGAAGTTGAGAAGCTCTCAATTAAAGGAGTTTGTACCTCTGTTCTCCAATAGCAACTGTGTACATGTACACAGTTGCTTTTAGTACACATTAGTGTACTAATACAGTACACATTAGTGTACACTAATTTGAACTGTACTATGGAAAGGTAAATCGGTTATTATCTTTTAACGATTTGATGATGATGCATTTGAAGTAAATGACTCAAGTTGACTCAAGTTGAATGGTTCTTCAGGTTTGGAGCAATATTTCTTGACAGAAATCAGCTGCAGTGAAAACTTTCAGACTCCAAAGTCACAACATAACTAATAACCCTAAGCCTTACCCAGTTTACCCAAAACTTGAGAAGTTAAATCTGTGAAACCTTTGTCGTCAATGTGTCAGAAAAAATGCAACACAACACAAAGTTTTTTTTATTTGAAGGAAAAGGGGAAGGGTGGGCACATTCGTGTCTCTGTCCAAGTGACAGAGAAGCATAAATGTGACAGAGTCCTAGGTCAAGACTTTTACGCAACACAAAAATGCAACTTCATGTGGAATGTAGGATTACCTACATTTACTTACCTCAGCTCCCGAGATGCTGTCCTAGGTGTCCATGGAAGACGACATCATGGATGGGGGAGAAGATTGAGGAGGAGGAGATGGAAGTGAAAGGTAGGAAAAGGTATGAGGAAAAAACAGGAGATTGGAGAGAGTTTAGGAGGGATTGAATGAAGTGGTAGAAGGGGAGGGGGAGAACTGTTGCTCTTTTCTTTTGCTTTCTGCCTTTCCTTTCGCTTCTTATTTTACTTCCTCTGTCTCTTTTCTTCCTTCTTTTTCTGCCTCTCCTCCTTTGCCTCTCTTTTCAGGCGCTCTCTTTCTCTCTTTTCCTCTGTTTTCTTCTCTTCCTCCCGTCTCTTTCCTCCATCTTTCTTGCTTTCTCTTGCTCTTTCTTCCTCATTTTCAGTCAATGCACAGAACTCCTAAACAACACAAAGAACAGTATAAGGTTTTCTGTTTTCTCTCTGCAAAGCTAAACCTGAGCCTGAAAAAACCTATGATGATGAGATGATTTCTTCCCAGTGGGAATGATGAGCTGAGGCGTAATACCTCAAGTTGTGAGTTTTTCTGTCAGGAGCTGCACTTCTTCCGTCAGGAGACTCTCCCTGCGGAACATCTCCCTCTGCTGGAAGCTGAACTTCTCTTCCAGATCGCTGACTGTCAGTTTCCAGTTTGTCTTGTTGTGCTGGATGTTCACCTGCAGGAATTTGATCAGGGCTAAACTCTTCCTGTCCTGTGCCTCCAGAGCGGCCAGCCTTGCCATGAGCTGAGCCTTTTCCTCAGCTCTCTGGTTCAGCTGGGAGGCAGCTTCCTCTATCACTGAGCTGAGCTCCTCCTCTTTGGCCTGACATGTATGACATTTATGCTCCTGGATTTCCAGCAGCTTCTCACAGTGCATACTCAGGTTCCTGATCTCTGTCCTCCAGTGGTTAAAGTCGGTGTCGTGTCTGTGTTGCCACATTTCGATCTCTTGTCTGGCCCGAGCCATGCACTCACTGTTGACACTCTCCACCATGCTGTTGATTTGGTGTTGCACACCTTCTTGAATGCGTGCCTTCTCTTCCATTTTCTGCATTTCTGGCTCCATCTTCTGCCTGGAGTCGGCCTTGACTTTCTTAAGCAGGCCTCTCTCAGCGTGTAAAGCCTTCAGGATCCTGTTTTTTGATGCATCCCAACCTGCCTCTTTGGCGGCCATCTGCTCCTTCAGGGCAGCGTTTTCTGACTCCAGCTCCTTTTCTGCAGAGCCTCCTGCAGGTCTTTTGTCTGGGAAGTCGTTGATATTGGCGAGGAGCTTCCTGTCTGCGTGGCATCTTTGCAGTTTGGCTTTTTCTGGAGTTGAAAATTGCTTGAATTTGCACCTGCTGCAAGACACAAACGTATGTGACAGGTAAGAATATCGTACTAATGTTGGACAAACTCAGACAGACAGGAGCTCTGTAACCTCGGCACCTGAACGCACAGTTTGCTCCTTCAGTCTGAGAGCCTTACACCACATTATCTAATGACATAGACATAGGTCTACTACTAGTGGAGGTAGTGCACAGGTGCACAAAAACAGGACTAGCATAAAACCCACTCTGTTGAGGAGGGATTTGGAGCACCCCGCTTGTCTTATGGATCAAACATAAATCATGACATGTTTCTCCCTAAGAATCTCTTACACAGCCTCGTTTGGACAAAAACAAAATTAAATACAAGTTCTCCCATCGCATGACGAAGGTTGTCCGAACGTGAGCCTGGCTGAGAAAGTCTTACCACATTTTATTCTTACCTTTCCTCCTGAGACGCTGCCGTTTTCCACAAAGCCGAACAGTGTCGTCGTTGAGCACCGGAGAGCTGCTCGCTCGCTCGTTCTCTCAGGCCTACCTGTACTTTCATCAAAGCTGCTGACAAAGTTTGTCGTCGCCTCCGCTCTGGATGAACCTGCCTTATACATGAGGCCTAAAGAATCCTCCCGCATCGTAGAAGGGAACGGAATGTGTGTCATCAATGGAACCTGCAAAAGAAAAATCTATGGAATGACATCATCGGAAAGTATTTGTTAGCAGATAAATGCGGGTATGTTGCATACATTTTGACATGAATAATCATTTCCATTATTAAACAAATACTAAAAGCAGTATTTTGCAGTAAAAAAATCAACTCAGCGTGATTGTACATGATTGAACAGGGCACTAAAATGGGAGTGGAGGCATGCTGAGATGATCAGATGGTGATCAAGTGAGGAGTGTTTGCTTCGATGTAGAAACATGTTGGACACATAAACCTCATCCTCGACCCATTGATCTCTTGTATCTCTTGAAATTGTGGTTTACTAAATAGTCCCATACACACATACATACATACATACAGGTCAGTGGCAGATCTGCAAATAGTATCAGTATCATTCAGTAGAGAATAGTTCAAGACTATATTTCAAAGTACACATCAATGTTATTGTAGGTTTGAGGATGTACCACTAGAGGGCGGTAGCCTTTGGACAACTCAGCAAAGGGCCTGTGGGCTGGCTTTAATTAAAGGTTCTCATATATGTCATCCGTTTGACATTCTCTTAATAACCATGTATGTTTGTGTTTTACAGTCCGGATGAATAACACCATAACTAAATCAGGGTTTGTGTGAACCTTGAAAAATGTTGAAAATTTGTGGTTGTCTCCTTCATCCTCCTGCTCTGCCTCCTCTTCCTCCCCGTGACCCTTCAGACACACACACACACACGCACACACACACACAGAGGCGGTGGCTTCTGCTTTGAAGGGGAGCTTTGTAAATGGTGCTGAGATGAACGCCGAGTTGTTTTGGACACCAAAACACACACACACACACACACACACACACACACACACACACACACACACATCATGAGGGAGATGAAGGCAGATTTGTTTTACTGAGGGACACACTCAGTCTTTCATGCAGCTCAGTAAGAAGACTAAGACACCATAGACACACAAACCCGGCCCCAACTCTTCTGAATTTGTAGCTTCAAGGCTGCTGTCACTGTTGACTAAATATAAAACGCCAACCGTACTATAACCACACAGGTCAGAGTGTTTGTTTTTGTTAGATTGGAGCATGATTAGAGTATGACTCGTGTGTTTTCCGACAGATAAAATATGAGTCGTAGACACCCCAAATATGCCCCAAATAATCGTGGTCTTCAAGTAAATCAATTGAGACGCATTTGCGTCAGTGCATGAGCCCGTTGTTTGAGGTTGTTTCAGCTCCGGTCAGAGCTGTCAGTCGTCAGCCACTTTTCCCCATGGTCCCGCGGTTCTGATCGGCCCGGCTCGCACTGTACTCCTTCACCGTCAGCCTCATCATCATCACCAGTGTGTGTTTGTATGCAGCTGCAAACAAAAGCGGTGGGCTGGCCGCTCACACTGTCCCCTTTGTTCCGCAGGAGAAGAAAAACAGTCACATTTCCACCACAGAGTGACAGGGAGAATACAGTGCTGTGCCACACACACACACACACACACACACACACACACACACACACACACACTTATGATTGGTGTTGTTCTGGTCCGGGTGACATTTTGAAGGCTGATCTCCCAGTAATCAACATAAATTGACTCGTCTTTGTTTGTTGTTGTCTCCCTCTTTGTTTTGTTTCTACTCATCAAGGTGTTATTTGTGTTTTCCCTTTATTTTGGATGAATTGCGGTATTTCTCAGTATTACATTGCAGTTATTGTTGCACGTTGCAAACATAGACATGATATACATCTGAATCCTGCTATACATCAGAATCTATCCACTGGTCACAAAAGCCCAAAATGACCTATTTGCCAGTCCCATATTGCATGTACTTTGAGGTTCTCAGTAAATTTGTTAATTAGATAATTAGATCTAATTTGTTAATTAGATACACAAGATGTGCTCAGACCACAGATATCCTTAGATATCCTCACTATATACTCTGGGCCGGTCACAAAGCCAGGCTCAAAAAACAACTTCCTTCATTCTTTTCTTTTTTTACATTTCTGTTGTGTTTTAGTCATTTTCATCGAGTTCCCTGAAATGCACCCAATAAATAAAATCCCTCCAGCCATGGACTCGTTTTTTCCCCTCCTTTCCTGCAGCCGTCCTCTCAGCTATAAGTAGAGTCAAACAGGGGTGAGAGGGGAGGACAGAAGCGTGTCTCTGCCTCTCCTGTGTGGGTGCACGGCAGTGGCAGCTGACCCTCGCGGTTTCCTCCCTACAAATCAGCCTCTCGGGCACACACTGGGCTCTTTCTCCAGCTACTCGGGCTCGAGCTACACTTGACGGAGCTGCACGAGCCGAGCCGAGCCGAGCCGAGCCGAACCGAACCGAGCCGAAGCGAGTCGAGCCGAGGGGACAGGTCGGAGCAGCGGCAGTCAGAGCGCAGCGGACGCCGCAGGGATGACGGTGCTCAGCAGCTGGGAGCTGTGCGTCAAGTACGCCCTCTTCATCTTTAACTTCGTCTTCTGGGTAAGTCACTAAAACTAACTTTTTTAAACGCGTATGATCATAACGGTTTTTCTTTTTTTTTAAAAAAAGTGGTCAAACAGCGTGTCTGACTGCGCGCGTGCAGCAGCGTTTCCAATTAGCGGCGGTTGTGACGTATCCATCTGTCTATAGTGAATATTGAATATGATATTGACGGTTGTTCCTCCTCGTGCGGGCTTCCCTGTGTACCCCTCCCACATCTCCGTGTGACAGGTACAAAGATGAGGGGTCCCGCTTAAAACTATAACTCCCTCCCCGTGCTGTGTGAGAGGAACGGGAACGTATTGTTTATTATTGTCCTATACACGTGCCCGATTTTAGTGTTAGAGAAAAAGAGTTGACAACACCCCCCCACTCCCATCCCCAATCCATTTTGGAGATCAAGGGACTCTTTCCGCTGATTTGATGGTCACCATATATTACAGATGGGTGTTGTTCCGACTTGGACCGATTCCCAGATGTCATGGTACATAAATATTTATTCCCTTTGTTAATGGCATGTGACCATGATGCGATCCAAGCCATGTCACCACGGGGTTGTGTTGTGTTTACACCCTCTGGTCGATCTGTGTTGTAGACATTCTCAGACTGGACTTTCCCACCGGGAATTCTACGCACCTCACGCTGGGCAGCCCGAGCTGACGTGACCTACGACATGTAGCTGTGCATTTAAGCCGACGAACGAAACTGTGTGACATTTACAGATTGATTTCGAACGTTCAACTTCATGCTCATTCTGAGCTCATTGAAGATGACTAATGCGCACTGTCTCCTTGATGGTGACAGGGGGACAGGGGTCAACAAGGACAAAAAACGGCGTTCCCTGACGGTTCTATCTCCAAATGTGGCTGTAGATTAAAATGAAACTTGTAAAAGAAAGAAGGTGATAGCAACAAGGTGATTTGGTTCACTTTTAAGATTCATCTGTTGAGCTCAAGCTGTTCAGCTGATCAGTATCCAGAGGGATGAAAATTGCACTAGTCGTTCAGGTCACAATCGAAATACCCCTGTAATGGACGCTTACCCCGGGCCTGGAGTGAAGTTCATTCACTTCAAATTCATGAAGTGATGGTGGCAAAATGAGAAACTGGGATTCTGGGAGAGCCGAAGCTGTTTTTGCTGGAAGATTCCAACAGGGGGCATGAGGGAGACCAGTCTGTCAGGAAAACACAGATGAGCAGTACAGTTCAGTTGGATCTCCTATGTTTTGTCTCAGTTTCCTGGATTTCTTGTTGCGTCTTTGACTAGCCTTTTTTTTTGTCTTATGTCACAAGCCTCCACTCTTCCTCCACTCTCACCCTCTCCCTCTCTCTCCAAACAGTCAAATCCCCTGTCATCTCTTCATTTTCATGATCGCAGCTCTGAGATTCAGTCCAGGGACGTCTGAGGATGCGTCTAGCGGATCTAATTGGACAAACAAATAAATTTGCCGCTTATGGATGAGCGATAGAGAAAGATGGGAGGAAGCAGAGAAAGGGGGAGAGGCGGAGAGGGAGGCGTCAGCAGCTCGGAAACAAAGCTCGTGTTGTTGGGCTCCACTGGGCCTACTGGGAGAGGAGACGAGCTCCAGTTACCTCAGCAAGAAACACTGAGCGCCCTTCCCAGGAGGTGTGTGTGTGTGTGAGTGTGAATACACCTGTGGAGCCTTCATCCTCCTTGCCATTCTAATTTTGTCTCGGGCGACTCAAACAGTCGACCCAGTTCACCTTTAAACAATCGTACAAGACACAGTATTATCGCAATAATCCACCCTCTCCTCGCTGCGCATTCCTCTGGTTTTGCCTGTCTCTATCCAGGTTTTTCTTCACAGAATTATCAAGTCACAAAATTCATAGAACTGAGGAGCTGTTTGCGTAGCAACCACTGGAGCTGCTAACAACAGCGTGTTATTCAATGACGAGTTCCTTCATTTTGAAACGCCGGTCTGACGAAACTGACAGAGCTGCAGTTTGGCAGAATATGAATAAGTAAAACTCAGTGTTTTTTAAGGCAATTCTGATCAAAGTCATCGTAACATATAGCATTTTTTGTGTCCAGTTGTTCTGCATTTCAATTCGTTGTCAAAAGCCTGTGAGAAGGATATTGCTCAGACATTTTTGCAGGATGTCGTTTCTTTTTGTTTTTTTTTTAATGGGAAAGCCCAAGACATGATGAAACATGATAAGAAAACAAGCAAAAGTCAGCCAAAGAGATTCCTATCTAAAATCGTGCGGTTTCCCCATTTCACGGCTGGTTAACTGGCTACACCTGCTCTGATTTACCCACCACGCTTCTCTGCTTCACACACCCACCACATGGGATATGTGCACCTCCCCCTCCTCTTTCCACTGCCTCCCCTCCCCCTCACCCACCTCATTCCTCCCACCCCTGCAGGTGACCTAGGAAGGGTGTGGCTCATGAAAAAAAAAGAAAAAAAAAAGAAAAGAAAAGCCCTACTGCTACACCTCTGTTCCTACACTCCGTCTGCAGCTGTCTTCCTGCCCACGCCGACAAAGGAGAGCGTTCCACCATCCACCCGGGAAAGCCTTACGTTTGGATTTTTGTTTTTAGAAACAGGTCGAAGTCGCACGCTCGGAGCCATGAAAGGACTGCAGTGCATCAAGTACCTGGTGTTTGTGTTCAACTTTCTCTTCTGGGTATGTGGAGTCACTTAACAGTGTGAGCTGTGGCTGACATGCGAGACCGTGGTTTCCGACCAAGCTGGTGGTGGAAGGAGGCACTGGCTTTGTTGGAACCGGTTTCACTGATTGCCAAACGGAATAGTTCAAAGCAAACTGATCTTTCTGGTTTACTTTGTAGAGCTTATCTATGTCTTGATAGCTATGCCATGAGTTTGATTGCTGATTAGCTTTGTCTGGAGGTTGATATAATACAGAAGCGTCTTTAAAAACCTCAATGGGTCATGTTAAAAGTGTTAAATACTGAAATTAATAACTTGTTGGATTCCTTCTAATGGCTTCGAGCTGAAAAGTTGAGAGTGGCTAAATGGATTCACCTGCTGTCCGATGGGGTCTGTCTGATCGGGACTCTGTGTCCCTGACAGAGCCACACCTGGAATTTTGAGATTACCTCAGTTTTGCAGCTGCAGTTAACCATTATTGCTAAATATGAAGTGGTTCCAGGTTTTCTTACACAAGTTGATACTTTCTTAGTTGGTTAAATTGTAAATTGAAAACAAGGCAAAACCCTTTTGCCTTTCAGGTTTTCTTTGCAAGTAGAATGAGCAAGTCGTCTGACTTGACGGAAAAAAAGATGTGCAATGTTACAAATCATGTTGTGTGATGCGTCTTAAAGTTGCATATGTATCACTGGGCTTCACTGGTCAACTAGTTATCCAGATAATCCAGCACATAGAATGTGGATGTTTTACACATTTTATTACAGGGCAAGTCACCGCATTGCCTAAACAAACAAATCTATGTTGGAGAGCGGAGAACAGACTATCTCAACTCAGTCTCGCTAAATGGCCTCAGCTGCTTCATTCATTCACCATCACAGGCCCATTCACCAGCTGATTGGACATTCGTCTGAAGGTAGCCAATCTTAAAAACAGTTGTACAGCGTCAGAGCCTCATGCTCTCTCTACCGCTCCGGGCTTTGTCTTACCGGCTGAGAGTTTAAAGTTTCTGACATACAAATGATGTAGAGGTCTCGGTGACCTGTTTTTTTTTTTTTTTCTTTTGACATTTTTTAGACACGCCTTGGCAGCCCTCAACTATTTAACTGAAACCACTTTGCGGTTTTCTCAAGTTTCAGATTCCAGCCGCCTGTGTCATCCTCGAGCCTGAGCTGAAAAAGATAAACAGTGGTTTGACACTCATTGTCGAAATGAGATGGACTTGTTGTTTGACAACCCCGGGGATGTTTGCCACCAAATGACTGTGCTTGTGAGATGAAACCGTTCCCCAGCTCTCGGTGCATTTCTTGAATGATTAACTCTTCGGCCCCCGCTCTGCCTGCTGTGTCATTACCATGATCACCTGTTTAGCCATTGCCGTAATGACTGTTTTGACTCCTGACAGTTTGTGGGCGTAAGGTAAGCGCATGGGACTGTGTGTGTGTGGAGAAATGAGTTGACACGGTGCAACCAGCGTGAGTGAGTTTTCCCAAACCATAAACATCAGATTTATATTTGATTGTTCATTCACATTTAATGACAGCACTGCTGGTGCAATGGCTCAGAGCCAAGACCACCGCTAACGACTAATTTGGCTCCACTTTGACACGTTGCGGCTCATGTTTCTGAAAGCTAAGAATACACTGTTCATTGTGGGTCCGAGGATATTAGCTTATTTGGCTTAAAAGGCCTTTTTTTTTGGTGTCTAGACAATGTTGAGCACAGTACCGAAGCCTATGAGAGGTGCCCAGCCTCACGGCAATAATTCATCTCTCTGTTGGTAGTTGTTTTTGCCCTGCTAAGCGTCTCCAGAGTTTGTGGTTGATTACAGCTAATGGGGAACGTCGAGGGGACGGGAGGCCGTTCCTCTCAAGATCCTTCAAGCAGCCAACACAAACAGCCTGGCTCTCCTGAGAGCATTTACTGCACATTAACACCACTCTATCGCTCAGAACACCACTTCCTGTTTCCTCCCATTATCTTCATCTTTAGTTTAAAGATTGCGTTACGATATCAGAATTGTATCTAAACTAAATGAGCTGCCATGGCCTAAATAAGTCAGGAGCTAGAAATGTGCACTGAGCAGTCATTTGGTCATTTTCTGCTCCTTTGACTATTGCTGTTGGTTTAAAAAAAATGACAGAATCCATGACTTTTCTTTTTTTACCACTGCACGTCTGTAAGGTGTTGCTCATGTTCACCTTGAGTTGATACAGCGGCAGTCAGTACTCTCCCATTTCCTAAAAACTTCACCCAGCAACTGTGACTGTAGTTGACCTACGTTCTCTGTGAAGCTAGCTAGCTGGCCTGCTAGCTAGTTAGCGTGTCTAAGTTTGACTGCGCCTCACTCGCCAGCTAGCGAAGAATGGTCCAACTTTGACTCATCGTCCTGGGTTCATCCAAAGTTTCATGTTTCAAATGTCACATGTGGGGGATTTGATGGATGATGAGGTGTGGCTGCGCTCCCTCTACCTGACAAATGGATGACAAAACAGCCCGTGTTGAGTCAGAGTTTGTCAAAGTGTTGCGCTACTTGCGGTTTACAAAGTGTAGTGTAGGAGTACTTAACCAACTTGCAATTTGCTTCCCAGAGGCTGTTGTCTCATCACCGTCCAATAAATGAATTCGTCCCATAAATAAATTACAATAATTGAATAATTATCACACAAAGTTTAGTGGTTGTACAGTTGGTCTGAGCTTCCTCGCTCTGGGTCCACATTCTACGTGGCCCACTGTTACCCATGAACCTCAGCTGTTGTTTCAGTGTTATTTCAGTTCTCGTCTTACTGAAGTCTCAATTCGTGGCCTTATTCGAGCTTGGGTAACGTTAGTCTTTGGATCCTACAAAATTCAAACGTTCAAAAGATCAACCTTAGACCAGACTACCAGTCTTTTTCTCCACGTAGGCGTAGATGTGTTCACGCATTGTGTGCGTCTGCTGATTCACCGTCAGCGGACTGTAGCAGCCAGTTAACGTGGTGTCGATCTTGTTTCTTTGTTGCACAACAACTCAAGATGTCATCCTTGCACCGTGGGGCATGACAGAAGTCTGCTTGGCAACAAAGTTTATGCAAACTCTTTGTGGTGTAGTTGCCAAGGAAACTCCCAGTGTGTGCCATGAGTGTACTGAAGACATGCATGCACACACACGAAGACAATCCATGTGCCTTATGTCGGTTCCCGCCTTATAGATAAGTGCTGGTGAACTGATCAGATGTATGCGAGTCGACTTGTGGGAACGTGCCCAAAAAAGTCGTTTCGTCGCACGCTGAAGTAACTGCATTAAAGGGCAAAAATTTTCCTCTCAAAAGGAAGAGATCCACCTGTTAGTCGGGTTCTCCTGGCTGGGTTGGGTACCCAATGAGTCCCCAGGGGAGTGTTACGCACCGATTCTGATTTCATTATTTAACTCTTTCCTCTCTGTTTGACTGCAATGCCGTCAATTGCTGTGTTTTTTGCACTAAAGTTGCCTGGTTTGCACATTTGGGCTCAAATGAGTAAACACTGAAATGCTCATGAAGTCTGTTTCACAAATACCTTTTCTCCCCTGTAAGTTATTTTGACCCTCTGGCCCTCATCACTTACTTTGCAGCCGCACTGACACATACAGTGGCGTTTTTCTGACTGCCTCCCGTTGTGTGTTCTTCAAACCTCGTTATCTTTCACTTCATCTATGTTTTTGATTGCTTCCTCTTTAGCTGGCAGGCACCGCTGTGCTGGCTGTGGGTCTGTGGCTGCGGTTCGACTCCAGGACAGCAGGACTGTTTGAAGGAGAGGAATCGCCAACCGTCTTCTTCACCGGTAAGGCCTTTGTTGTTTGGCAACAGCAATGCAAATCGTTTTTCATGGAAATGGCCAAGGCAGCGTACAAACAGAAATGTCTTCATTAAAGAATCATTAAAGTTTCATGTCATCCTGACAAGTGGCGCGACATGACCACAGTTTAGTGCTCATCGATCCATTAGTGCAGACACTGGTGGCGTCGTTACCAGGAACTACGCCACTTTTCACTGCTTGCAGTGTCTCCGAAGTCGCAGTCAAGTCACAGTGAAATGAAAAGGTATGAAGTGTGAGATCTGTGGTCTGAGTCATTCTCTAGAATGACGCAGCGTGTTTTTTAGGGAAGGGGAGGATGTCGTCCTGGATATGACTAACATGCAGCTTAGTTTGGGGCAGGAAGCATCTGACTTCTCAGGAAAGACAAAACGGTGGAAAGATTGATTTAAAAAATAATCCATAAATGGCGGACAAATCAGATTTTATCACATCACTGCGCTTTGAGAGCAGGCTGCCCACTGAAGGCTAGATGAGTCACGGCATGGCACTTTAGACTTCTGGTGATGCGAGTCTGTCATTGAAGGGCTCCTCTGTGGATGTGCCACAGCTCCAGGTGTCTCTCTCTCTCTCTCTTTCTCTCTCTCTCCCTGAATCCGTCGGGGTTGCTCTCGGGGATAACCTGACTGGATGGAGCGGCTGCGGGCCGCTCTAGAGGGCAGCTGAGGCCAGCGGCGGGGCACAGCGAGGCGGCTCCTCCGAGGCCTGGCAGTGGCCCTGCGCGCGCACACATAGCTGCCATTCTCCGCCGGGCTGACAGGGACGTCTTTGTCCCCGCACTTTTGTCTCTCTGAGGAACTGGCAGAAAGACGCACTGGCTCCCCTCCACGCCCTCCTTGTGTTTGTCGCCCCCATCACACCGCTAAGCGAAGTGGGCCGCTGAACGGGCCGAGGATTGTTGTGAAATGACAAACATCTTAATAACAGCTTGGGGAGAAATGGGAGCCGGAGGAGGAGGAACATTTCTGTGGCGACTGAGGCTGTGACATCAGTGCTGCAGTTATTGTTTCCTCCCCCCAAACACTCATGTCCTGCTGTGAGTCATCCTCATGAAAGCCACATTATCAAGACGGCGGCGGTTTAATTTGTGCCTTTTTCGAAATGAAGCCGTGAGCCGGTTTGTTTGTAAACTGACAAAGCAGTCGTCCCAGAGCGATTCACAACAAGCAGGCATGTTTTCGCGGAACATGATTCAGAACCAGAAGAATAGGAATCCAAAAGGCAAAGAAAACAAACCCTGGTAAAGATCTGTAATCCTTGCGGTTGTTTTGTGTAGTTGAGCATTACCCATGCCATGTGAGGCAGAAGCAGCAGGAGGATTTGAATAAAAAGACCACAGAACATGCAAACTCAGACATACAACCTGTGATTCTGTCTAACCTGGAAGCTGAATCCAGCAGGAGTCCCTGCTGCTGTGAGGTGAAAGTGCTAACCGCCAATTCACCATCTCGCCGACGCTAATCCAAACTCTTCGGAAGTCCATTTATCTGAATGGAATTTCACATTGTATTCAGTTTTGCATTTGGTCCCCATGCAGATTGTTTTCGCCTTTGTGACCCTCTCCTGGCCTGGGGTACCAGGGAGAGTTTGCAGGTTAGCAATTATAAACGGAGTCAATATCGTCATCCACCATCTTCAAATACATGATACATGACTTCAACTCTCATAAACAACTCTATGCACTCCTATCCCTTGTTCTGGGATATATACATGCCTTATTGAGGAATCTTTACCCACCTGAATGTTAAAACAAAGAGGCAGAAAACTTAATTTTCCAGCGATTTCAATTGCAGGATTAATTCAAGTGGTTATTATGCTCCTCCCGGGCGCAAGGCGCCCCCTGTTGGCACACGTGAGTACCGCGGATATAAATGACCTGTTAAGACGAGATGAAATTAAACTTGGGTGAAACGAAAATGTTTATCGGGTGCCTATTTTTTTTTTTATTTAAAACGTTCATTGTGAACTTTATTATGTTTAACCCTTCACACCCGTCACCAGCTCAGTGAGAGGAGCGTCCCTCTGCTCCTGGGCACGTCGCGCTGCGGGTCCGTGCGGCCCGTCCCTGAAGCCTGTCTTGCTCTGCAGGTGTGTACATCCTGATCGCGGCGGGGGCTCTGATGATGGTGGTGGGCTTCCTGGGATGCTGCGGAGCCATTAAAGAGTCGCCATGCATGCTGGGACTGGTGAGTCCTTTTTTTCTCTTGAATGAAGTGATAACTGGAGTGATACTGCTATGGCCGCACACATCTATTCTTATGTTTGACCCTGAGTCAGATATCGAGGGAGCGCGTGCAGAACCCTTTTTAGGCTGTATTTTAAAATTCTAGAATTATATGAATATGAATGAGGATGTGATTTTTCAGTTTCATTCCTTTTCAGTCGAGATGCTCTGATCGACCGGCAATAGGAATTGACCAAGCCTAATCAGACTTCTAAAACTTTACTACCCAGCTAGCCTTGCCCAGTTTCCAGTCAAATTACTGAGGTCATTGCCAGTGCAGTGTCAGCTGAAGCTCAGGAGTTGCTGAAGTGAGAAGGCCCTCTGGCATACCACTTGTCGGCCTTAATTGTAACCCCTGATCATGAGGTGAAAATTATTCGCTGACAAAGATTAGATTCAACAGTGTTCAAACGTTTGAGAGACAGACAACTGGACAGAAGCCAGCGTACCGTTGAACCCCCAAACCTCAGCTTTAATGCGTCTCGTTCTTTTCTGCTTTCAGTTCTTCCTCTTCCTGCTCCTCATCTTTGCTGTGGAGGTGGCTGCTGGAATCTGGGGGCTCTCCAACAAGGACAAGGTAAGCGGCACGCTAACCCCGGGTTGTGTTGTCAGCGCGGGCGGAGCTGGCGCTCACTCGCTGATGCCGTTTGCTTGGTGTTGTCAGGTGGTTGAGGACGTGACAGAGTTCTACAAACAGACGTACGACAACTACAGGGCAACCAAGCAGGAGGCTCTGAAGGAGACCCTGCGACTCATCCACTTTGGGGTGAGAACAGATATTTCCAACATTTTTTTAATATACGTTTTATTTCTATACATTTGCTCAGTCGTCCGGGAGGGACCAAGTGTGGAGCTGCTGCTCCTTGGTGTGTCGGTCAATGTAGAGTGGAGAGGGAAGTCTGGGGGTTGCCCCACCTCGGATAAGTGGTTGACGATGGATGGATGGATGGATGAATTTTCTGCTGGGATGTAGGAACTCTTAAGTTGTGCCGTTGTTTTCTCCGCACAGCTCAACTGCTGCGGCCCCACCGGGACAGCGTTCGACGGTTCCAAAGATATCTGCCCCAAGAAGGAGGGACTGGAGGTCCTCATCACCACGGTAACCGATTCTGATTGACTCGTGCTTGATTTTCTTTCTAGAAACTCAGATTCCAATATTGAGGACCAAGTACAATGCCACATAAAAATGGTGACCCCCCACCCCCTTACTCCCCACTCAGAGCTGTCCAACTGCCATCGACGAGATGTTCAACAACAAACTGCACATCATCGGCGGAGTTGGCATCGGTATCGGTGTCATCATGGTGAGACCAGGACTCTGTGCAAATGGCCAAAACCCTCTCTGAGACTAGATTTTAGGACGAGACGAGCAGACGGGCTTCACATCAGTAACTTGCTATGCCTCCTCCGCAGATCTTTGGGATGATCTTCAGCATGATGCTCTGCTGCGCCATCAAGAGGTCCAGGGAGTTTGTCTGAACGAAACCGCCGCCGCCGCCAACCAGAAGGAAAAAAAAAAAATACAAAAAAATCCTCCCCTCCATGTTTAACTTTGTCCTCACATTCACAGCCTGTGCTTTAGAGTTGAATCGTAACGAGCTTTAGTTTGGATCTATACTGGATGGTCACGTTTGTATCAGTGATGGTATAGAATCCGTGCAGGGGACGGGTGTAGCGTTGCCGCCATCTCCTTTTTGAATTAAGTTAAAGGGGTCATTTTAGTTCTAACACAATGTAAGTCTCGGTCATGAACACAGGTTAAACTCTGCTGCCCCCTGGAGGACTTTAGGGCTCACGCCCCATCTTATCTTTACTTTTCACTTAGCCTCTGTTCACTTGGTCTAATCCCAGAAAGCTAACTGAATTTTAATGTGACTCCTTTTCTTTTAAATCTTTTGCTTGTTCTCGAAGTCACATATTCGATGCTTTTGATTTTTATAAGAGCAGAACGTTGAAGTTTTATTCAAGTATTTTGAAGACTGCGGTTCATATGTTTATAAAATGCCAAATAAATGAACTAATTAACAACGGTCTGTGTGAACCAAGTCTTGTCTGGATGGCTCTGAAACCTTTCAAAAACCACCCAATACTTAGGCATTTCAACCTCTTGCATATTTCAAGCAAACTATACCGTTCAAGTATTTCAGGGGTCCTACATATACCTGAACTTTTGTAGGGTTTCCAGTGGAGAGGAAAAAAAACAGGGACGCAATAAGGGTAAACAATTATTTATTCCACAAAATAAATGAAATAAATAGAAAGAAACACATGGCTTTGACAGTTCTCAAGTGCTGTTCAGGTTGAATCCTCTGCTGGAAGGCTTTGTTTTTTTTTTTTCCACTCCTTGCTTTCCTTCGGCTGCGAGGTCTTAAACGAAGCGTGCGCCACGCTCAAGTTGACCAAACGCGAGCTACGAGGGAATCTAAAGTTGGAGCCGACCACGCCCCGCGATCCTTCGGTCTTCGCTTCATACGTCGGACCAGTCTGGACGGCCCTGGACGTGAGCTCGTCCCGACCGGTCGGTTCGAGAGGTAACCTCCATCACCGGTTTCAGCAACTTAGCGTTTTTTAGACGGGATTTCTCGATTTCTTTCAACGACTCGATGTGACCCTGCGACCCCGACCCGACTCCACCTCGGTTCGGCGACCCAAAATCTGGGGCCATGATTCAAACCGTGTCGGAAACCGCGCCTCCTTTGTCTGCCGCCGTGGTGGCAACAGTACGTCGGCGGGTGTGAAACTGGGTAATCTCATAATTTTACAACACTACGAATCGAGTTAAACGACCGGTTAACGAGAGCTCGGTTTAACGCGTTTTTAAAAGTCAGCTCGTCCGTAGAGCTCGGGAGCCTTTGGAGGCTTTTGTCTTTGGACCCGCGCACCAGCAGATCTCCAAACTTCATTCTCGACGGGGTGAGGGTGAGGGGGACAAAAAAGAAGTTTTCATGTGCGACAGGCCCCCGGAGGCTCCGGCTCGGGCTTGTGTTAAAAATGGCAGAGTGATTAGTGCAAGGAGACGTGTCGGCGTGGTACAGAAACATGAAGAGATCCATGTAAACATCTGTTGCGCTGTGCGGCCTCGGCGTGAATTGTTCCCATTCACGTTCCTTGGCGCTACAGCTGGCCTGAGTGCGTGTGTGTGTGTGTGTGCATGCGTGTATGGCTTAGACAAAAGTGCACGTCGACCAATACTTAGTGCAAGAATTGGCAGCCGGTGAACTTAAGCGTTTAAATGAGTTTCGAATAAAAAAAAAAGAAGAAAAAAACGAATCCTCTTATAGCGAGACTCGGGTTGGAAAGTTTCCGTTGAATCCAACCGGAATAATCTGATTAATTGCAGGAAAGACGCGGAGGAAAAGAAAAAAAAAACACACAAATAATCGTTGCATATATTCTGCCACAGAACCTGAAGCTGCTTGTGCTATTGCTGTGTTAACTAGTTTGTACTACAGTCTATAGTGTGAAGCCCTCCCACCCCACCCCTCACCTCCCCTCCCTGCCCCACCCCACCCCATCCCACCCTACCCTACCCCGCCCCCCCCCCACCCACCCAGCCTTCACTCAGTGTGTTTGCATGCTTGAAAAGGATAAATCCTACCACGGCTTAAAAGGGGTTTTTTGGAAAGTAAGAAGAAAAAAACAAAACATTTGGCCCTTCATGCCAGTCTGTCAGAAGTGGCAGGACGGTCTCAGACGCAAAGAGGGGTGAGGATTTCGTTCATTCCCGCGCTCCGATTGGTGCATTCGGGGGACCGGGGGACTCGCCTTGCCGTCTTGATTTTGCCCTCTTTGGTTTCGTTTTTGTGAACTGGGCTCTCTCCTGCTCGAAATTTCGCCACACGATGGAGACCAGATAATGATGAACAGTAGGGGGCGCTGTGCGCGGACGGAAAAGAGACGCTCCGTCTTTGGTCGAACGCTCCTCCAGCCGACAAACGGTGCATACTTTCTCTGTGGCTATTCATGTGCATTGCAAAACTGTTAAATGGTATCGGGTTAGGGTTAGGGCTGCTGTCGGGCCCTGAATGCACCAATAGAAACGCAGCGGGTCTGAAGCCGGGATCAACGGGAATCGGGGCGTCTGGGATGATTGTGAAGTCTCCGGCATGAACCGCCCAACAGGTGGATGTCGAAACGGAACGGCGTCTGTCTGAATGAAACGACATTTTGGCCTTTTTTTTTTATTTCTGAATGTGGAGGAGCGGGGACAGCTCCTCCTATCATGATCCCTAACACTGTGTGCGTGTGCATATGTGTGTGTGTGGTACGTTGCGTTTCTGCCCCCAGCCCAGGTCCGACAGTTCTCATCTCCCGCCGGAAGCTTCAGGTTTCCGCTGGCTTTGGTCCGAGGATCTTAGGCTTCTTCTTTTTTGTTTCTTTGTCAGGTGGGAAATTCATTCAAGTTAGTGTGTGTGCGCTTATTTGCATGTCTGTGGGTCCATTTCTCCGTGGAGTCCATCCACATGCGACGTTTCCATCTGTCAAGGCCATGGCTTCCCTTCTTCTTCTTGGTCCTCCTCTCCCACCACCTTGTCTTGCCGCTCCACCTCCTCCTCCTCCTCCTCCTCCCCCCTAGTTCAATGGTTGACATCGTGGAAGTAGAGGTTGGCACATAAACACAGCAGCACGATGGACACCAGCATGTAGTAGATCAGATTCCTGAACTTCGGCTCCAGGTCGCCCTGCCGGTACCAGAATATCTAAAGACGGAGAGAAATATGAAGAGAGATGAGAAGTTTCGTTCATCTGATGGAGGCTGCGCCTCCACTCTCTTTGGCGACTCGGGCGGCTGTGCTTCCTGACGGGTTACCAGCACTAGAGTGGATCCACAGATGAGCAGGATGCACACGGCGAAGAAGACGTTCAGCGGCCGTGGAGGCAACGAGGGGAACACGAACGAACTGATGATCGTCACCTGGAGGACGGGAGGACAAGGAGGGCTGTTAGCCACGCTCGGTCTCGGGCACGTTCCGTTCCTGAAGACGTCCCGCGAGTCTCTAACGGACCCCTAAACGACCAAATGAGCCTTTTAACCCTCCCTCTTTGGTCTTTCCACAGCCACAGTTTGAGGGAGCGAACTACAAAACGGCCCGTGGCCATGGTCGACGCTCAGAGGGGCGCACAAAATCGATGTTCCGAAACGAAAAGCCGACCGCACGAGAAAGTCAAACATCAGAAAATGAATTATCCGAGCCCATTTGATGTCGAAAAACGAGCGTGCGAGGCGGCGTGCGACCCCGAGCAGGCGGCGTGCAGTGCTGGGGAAGAAAAAAAAAAAACCCCTCATTCATAAGATGAGTGACGTCGGCGCGCAAGACTTTTGATCGCTCTCGGGCTCTTAGATCGATTGGGACCGTTTTAGACTTGAAAGGGAGCCGGTCCAACCCTGTCTAATGGTCACGCTGGGGGGCAGAGGCGTTCCGGGCAGAGGCACGCGTGTCCGTGCTGTACATAGCTGTGTTAATAAAGCGCAGTTCGGGACCGTTTGGAGGCGCACACCCCGTAACTCGAGAGGAGAAAGTAGCAGAACTGATGGGATCCGGGCCGGCAGCCCGGGCCGGCCGATCAAATTCCATTTTCACGCCGGCGAAAGGGAGATGATGGAGATAATGCGATTGTTGTTCAAGCCGCCTGTGGCTAGTCTGCATCGGCTCTCCGCTTGGATTCAGATGCAGGTCAAGCGATGCCATTACTGTATCAGCACCTGGAGCGGCCGATAAGAAGCTTTCTATACGTCTACCGTAGGCCTACCATAGTCATGTGCTGTCTAGAATATAGTCTATATTATGGTATATATATATATTTACTGTATCACATATTTACATGATGTTATTTGGCAGACTTACAATCGAGGGACAGCATTTGTGCCAACAGTGCAACAAGAGGCCATAGTTGGGGTAGATGGGAACCCCACTGGAACCTCGACTTACGAACACCTTATTACTGTATACGGAAAATTCAGAATGCGCATTTTCCGTCCCATTTAACGAAAAAAATCTGTCCTTTTTACACTCATGAACACTCATAAACATTGAATGTATATTGTAATTGTTATTATCAATGTTATTAAAACAGTCATATATTTACACTTTATATTTTGTATACAAATTTTCATATTTTCATAATACAAAAGTTCTAAGATACAAAAGCCCCTCTGGAACCAATTGACTTTGTATCTCGAGGTTCCATTGCATTTATGACTAAAATAATTGTGATCAGGATATCTGTCTACGCTAGAGAGACAGACTGAGCACTGAACAGTCATGAGGGAAATAAAAAACAGCCAACGCACTCATTTTAGGATGTGATGACGCACCGTGATGCAGCTGGAAAGTGTTTTTGAAGCGTTCTCAAATTCCTTTCGTTCCCATTTCACGAAGCGATTCAGGAAGCCGCGGCTATAAAAAACGCCGTTTTCTTTCCTTTCAACTTTTGTTTCCCTGTGAAGCGTCTGCCCACCACCCGTCCCAGGGAGCAGAGTGAGCGCCGTGGAAAGAGTGCACTGTACTTACTAAAACCACCAGAGAGGTAAATCCCCCCACTGCCAGGTTGATGATTCGATCCTGGGCGAGAGATGGAACAACTCATCAGTTTGTGTTTGTTGTTAGAAACGTCTCACGGTGAGCGTGCAGGCATTCAGCGCCACAGAATCCGCTCCTACCCGGGCCGAGGTCTCCCCGAACAGGGGCCTGTTGTCCTGGCCGCTGGTGCCGTACGTCCGGGTGGTGAAGTCGTCCATGGCCGCTGTGGCGCGGACACGCACACGCTCAGCACGGAGCCTCTCAGCAGCGCCGCCCCCAGGAAGCGCCGGGCCAGTGCCGCATGCTAGCTAGCCGGCTAGCTAGCCAGCCGGTCCGCAACACACACACAACCCCCCCCCCGCCCCGCCCCGCCCCACCTCTGCACAGCGTGGGCCCGGCTGTCAGCAGGCTGACGGAGACATGGCGCTCGGGTCGGGTGAGGGACTTGTGACCTGTGGCGCCAACAGACAGGAAATAGAAGTAGTCATGAGGAGACCCGTCCAATCAGAATGTCACACACCCCTTTTTACAGTACGGGTTTTGCATACATTTGCCCGACTTTCATTTCACCAGTTAGTGCCCCTGGCGTCCAGGGGCAACCACTTTTATAATTCCTCTTCCGTTCAATTTTTGATTCACATCCCTTTCTACGGTTTTGTGAGCACCCAAGAAAAATGTATATCAAAATGTGTGTCTCCATCAGGATCGGTGTGCTACTATTTTTCTTCCCAAAACTGACTAAATTTTCCAATAAGAATGAATGGGAAAAGAAGAATTTTCGTTTTTTTTACATGCAAAAATGTAGAATGTTGTAGATCTTAACTGATCACATAGTGTCCCAGTTGAGCTGAAAATTGATCTGAAGGCTGAATAAAGTTTCTATGTTGAAGTATGCAGTGGAAGAATTAGAAAATGGCAGCAATCCCACTTTCCATTTCGTGAGGCCACTCGTAAAGCCAAGATAAAATAGGATAGAATTTGCTAGTCAAACTGTTTCCTCTTCTTTTTATATCACTGCCCACTGAACATCTTTGGACTTCGGACCTCAGAGTCAGCATACACACTGGGAAACGTTAATGTGCGTTTCATGCCAAAATGATTGTGAGGTTTAACAGTCATCTCAATTGCAGCCACTGCTGTATTTACTTGGCCTTGACCTCTAAACGATCGGCAGTTACGACTGTGGAAGTCCAAATGGAACTAAACTACAAACAAAAGCAGAACAAAGAACATCGAATTTGACTACAATATGGTCCAAACTCTGTTATTCCAGTGACACGATGATAATACAAAAGCCTGAGGATCTGCAGTTATTGTGCTTTTATAAACAGAGCCTCTCTGAGGGGAAGGTGGCGGTTTTTGATTCCGTGGAAGTCAACTGCTGCAGATGAAAACTAACAGAAAACAGATGAATGTGATTCATGTTGTGGCTTTTTCTGCTTCCACTTCTTCTTTTTTCAGGTGCAATACAACCACAAGTCAGTTCCCTCTGCCTCAGAAAAATAGCACTGGTAATGATGATTGTCGATTTCAAGAGGACGCTGGAATCAGGTCTCAAATTGCACCGATTTAGCCACAATGTGGTTCCCGATTTTCAACTTAAAACTCCTACAAAAACAGAGCTATTCACTCGCATACTTTATGTATTTCAATGAGTGAGCGACAGAAATTAGCAAGGCTAACTCTGCTTATAACTCAAGTTATAACTCACGTTTAGTTTCCTCAAAGCTAATGCTAGGTGTGGACAAAGCCTGTGTTAATATCCCCGAGGTATAAAAGCAAGTTTTTGAGACATGAGTTCTTCAGGTTTTCTGGAGTGAGTTCAGCATTTCTTCAAATAAGGAAGAAGCTCTGTGGGGAAGATGAGAAACTGGGTGTGGGCGACACTTCGACGGAGATGCAGATGAAAACGCTTAAGCAAATGTTTGAAGTACAGGTGCCCGACGTGACGGTTTCACGCCGCTTTGAGACGGAGAGGCAAACAACAATTTCCGCGAAAGACAGCAGCTGTGGTTTCTGCTTCCTTTCTGGGTCAGGAGGCAGCGGGGAA
Organism: Karalla daura; assembly: GCA_029224185.1. Classification (NCBI taxonomy): domain Eukaryota; kingdom Metazoa; phylum Chordata; class Actinopteri; order Chaetodontiformes; family Leiognathidae; genus Karalla; species Karalla daura. The sequence continues at coordinate 14,872,865 of CM055209.1, read as the reverse complement.
GGAAATCGAACCCCGGCCCGAGCTTTCTCAGCAGAAACAACACGGGCACGGGAAAACAAGAGCTTCATTATAAACTGGCATAAGAAACAGGCCTAAAGCTACATTCCTCTTGAGCCTTGTGATTCGCTAAGGCTCCTTACAGAGACCCCACGACTCTGAGCTGAGGTGGAGGGGGGGGGGTTGGTTCACGTGCCGGTCGACAGTTCAAGCTACAGTATGATCACACCTGGATGGCCAGTGGAGAAAACACGTCAGGGCATCAGATTGAGGTGATCAGTGGTTTGATTGCAGCTTCGGGCCAGGATACTGAACCCGGACCTGTCCCTGATGCCGTGGCATCAGTGTGCGAATGCTCACAACTACTGGTTGAACACAGAGGCAGTGTACGAATAGAATGTGAGCGAGTGTGTGTAGATGTGCCTGTAAAACGCTTTGACTGGTCAAGAAAGACAAGAGAAGCGCTGTATAGGAGCCGCTCCATTTACCAAAGTACCATTCAGGCAGCGCACTGCCAGCCCATCGGCTCAACAGACAAAACACAGCCGACTAATGTGGGAACTAGTTTACAAATAGATCAACTGTCCAATCTCTGAAATTCACAAACAAGCACTCAAATTTGTTATGATAATATTGATCCCAATACCCTCCCCAGTGAATACTCGGTTAACTGTATAAACCAATCTGAAGGTTCATTCTCCAACTTAGTTTAAGAGATTTGGCTTTTTCTTTTCTCCTTCACCTGGGTGTGTTACAGTCGATGCCAGACACTGTGAATTATTTAGAGGCAGGAAAAAGCCTCTGGGCAGGATTTAGATTAATATCGATGAGTACATCAGGACAGCAGCTCATCTTTGCATTACTGAGAAATACCCCCCCCCTCTCTTCCAGTGCACTCAGGATCATTAGGTAAACAGCTGCATGTCAGCAGAGACACACTGAAGAGACAGAAACATTTATTACTGTGACAACACCTAATAACATAGTCCAACCTGCCCAGCTTTACTCTGTTAGCTGCAGCTAAGCCAATACCTTTAACTTTACCTCAAAGTGTTTGTTAGCCCCTGGAGCTACACGTTACCTAACCAGGCATATGCCACCGTCAAAACAGCAGAAACAAGTAGAAATCACACATCGTAAACTCTGCGAATCGGACATAGATGGCGACTAACTGTACTACTTCCACTATACTAACAAGTGAGGCTAACCAGAGCTTTACAAGGCCACTTTTAAAGCAGGTTGACGTGCTAACGATGCTATGCTAACCAGCCTCAGAGGTCCAGGGCAGTGAGAGAACAGCACATAACTTGACAAAACGGGCTGTTAAGGATGTGTTTTTTACCGTGTCTTGGCTCCCGGGTTTCCCAGAACACTTGCCCTTAGAGCCTCAGCGGCGCAGACATAACTTCAGCCAAGCCGAGCGCTGGGGTCGACTGTGAATTAAAGGGAATTAGCCCTGTAGCGTCAGTTCAAGCTGTTAAAGGCGAGTTTCAGTTTTCTGTTGCGCCGACCCGACCGGTTCGCTGACGTTGCTCTGACGTCGCCGAACCTCGTTCAGAGATATCGTGATTTAGCGCTAACAAGCTAATAATATCACGGTAACTAACTATAAGTGTACGTTTCAGCAAATGTGGTTTTTAGCTTACATATCCACACGATAAAACTAAGTATTTAAATGTTCAATATACTCTAGGAACTTAATTGCTTGTAGAGTTCTATCACGCTCACTTACACTAACTGGGTCACAATTCTAAATGGGTTTGGTGTAGAGATCAAAGTTGCTGTACATAACACCCAAGAGTGTTTTTCAGTATATACATATAGAGTCTTATACGTTATAGAATTAGAAAAAGGCTAAAGCCTGTCTGTGGAAATGTGATTTTTATCACTCTCCTGAATTTCCCAAAGGGAACCTCCCAGAGAGATAAATATCTGTCTGTCCGTCTATCTATTTATCTATCCATAGGCATTTGGACGTGATGTAGAATATACAATGCTATGCTATGACTTTCCACTCCTTGGAAAACTATAAGTATAATATGTTCTTGAATTACTCACCTGCCTTGCTGAGCTCTAGAGATGTCTGTGGAGCAAACCGCTGGCTGCAGTCACACCGGCTTTTAAGTTTCCCAGTTCGGCACCATGGGCTCACACTAATTTCTAATTACAAGTTCATAAAAATCCTGAACATAGGCGGCAAAGCAAAACGATACGTCCTTGATCTGTGGAAAAACCTCAGATCTGAACACCAGCCGGGATAAATACGTAATCTCACCCCTGCGTTACATGTCACATGAGGAGAGTGTGACAGGCCCAGCGAGTAATCCCTGCAAAAGAAAACTTCAGTCGCATTTTTAGGGTCATGGTCACGAACAAATAGGCACGAAATCTCCTCTCCTGTGACTATTACTTAACTTGACTTTCCATGACTTACACGTTTAAATACAACTAAATATAAATGCATGAATCAAAGTATCTTATTTTAGCACAGTGATAAGAATTCTGACATTATTTATCCCCAGTTCAAGGACAACATCGAGTGAGCCTTTAATCCACTGTAATCTTCTTGCATCTTTTCACAGCTCAAAAATGTAAATGCCTGCGCTTATCAAATTACAGCCGGTAAGGCTTTTTCAAATTGTCATCAAATTAGTTCACTGAGACTTACAGTGCAACAGTTACCTCACATTGTCACATGTTTAGTCAAATCACAGACACACACACACACATTTCACACATCCTTTTTTTACACAAGTCTTTATAGTGGTAAAAATCTTTTTTTTCTCTGATGTCTTTGCCATGACAATGTACTTAAAGCTGAAAAGAAAATGAATGAAGATATTCTTCATGAAGGTGATGTATCTCTGTCCACGGTGTGTTTTGTCCGACTACTGTTGTAGTGTAGGGCACAAGTCCAAAACTCCTCAGTATGTGTAGACTCTGACGCCGAAGACGTCACGGTCCTGACATTCCCTCTCCCTGTTGTAGTAAAAGAAAGTGTTGTCTGGAAGTACGAGCTTCTTCACGAAGCCAGTCTCAGGCCATTTGTCAATCTGCGAAAGAAAGACAGACACAGACTCAGAACTGACTCTACTCTGTTTCATCCGTATAACTAGTCAATGTTTCGGATTATGGTCTAGAGAGCATATGGCATAGTCATGGGAGTGGAAACGCAGCATTTGGGGGGGTATTTGTAATTGCTGTATAGACACATGTGACCTTTCTGAAAGCCTCACCGATCACAAGCGTGTGGCAGCTGACTATCCTCCATGGAGCCTTTGTTAAGTAAAGCTGTAGAGATGTTTTATGTAGCTTTTGAATGTGGTTTAGCATTCAAGATTAAGTTTCTTAGAAAAAGAACTTCTAACTTGAGTATGTGCTCATATTCATTGATCATGAAATTGATAAGCTTCTTATCATTCACAAAGCAACAGTCTTCGAGAAGTGGAACATGCATTCAGATCAGAATACACACCGAAGCCCCTTTTTGGACTTGCAAGTACTCCAGCTCATCTCTGTAGCCTGCCTCCTGGAATCTGAAAAGGTTTTCCACCTCTGGCGTCCATTTTCTGGCTCTGGTCATGGACTTTGGCTTAGAGTTGTTCGTAGTATTGGACATGGTGGTGATGCTGAAAACTGTTAGAAATGTGTTTTTATCGAATTGCTTCCAACAGGAGGAAATATAAAAAGCCAAGCACTGTACCATTGGATCAAAACATTTGCTATTGTCACATTTTATTATCCTATTGTAAATCATCTCAGGTTTGGTGTTCGGGAACAATTTTAGCTGATGGTAAACTATCATAATGCATATATTACTACATAGTAGTAATATATGCAGTATGTAATATATTACTACATAGTAGTAATATATGCTTTATCAACGCTAATTCATGTGAACATTACATTTTAACTTCTATTTGGTGCTTATGGCTTGTACTCAAAAAACTAACCAAATATTTTCTACAATTTACACAAATTTGTTTACTAAACTGCCATCTTTAGATATCATGACAAAAGCATTAAGTGTGTGGGGTTTTTGTAAGAGAGAAAATATGTAAATGGTTCAGATTTAACAAGAACATAACAGGTAGTAAAGTAAAGCTAAATGCCAGTCGTAAGAAAAATGCGACATTCCTGAATGGTTTCTAAAGTTCCCAACGCTGCTTGCTGGAAGAAGGTGAAGATAACTGCCCTCTTTTCAAAGCCGTGTTTGGCACATTTGCCCACAAGCTCACACAAATGTACTTACAATAGTATCAAAAGCAGCTCTCCAGTCGATAGTAAGTCAACGGTGGCAGTTGTATAGCTAACTTTGGTTGCCAGGTTACTGGTCGTTTATTATTGTATAGGTTAAAGTACAGCAGGCTCCAGAAGATGGCGCTATTCACACGCGGACACACACACATACGCCCGCACGCACACGCACACACACACAAGATACAACAAGAAAAGATAAAATAGTACTTCATTTATCTCCGAAGGAAAATGTTGTGTACGACAGCCAGGAATTACACAAAAGAATATCACATTCTCAATGCACAGTGTGATACACAATACACATTTCAAAACACTATATAAGATTCCACAAAGAACAGTAATATGGTAGAAATGTGCAATAATCAAATACATAATTACATTGAGTAGTGGTAGTGGTTGTTTGTTGATAAACCCCTTTTGGTGAGTCATTATATAACTAAGAAGTCTGTATGCGTAAAATTTGATGGCGTAAAGGGTTTTTTTGTCTGTTGTTGTTACTCCTAAATCGCTGAACTAGCCTCCCTGGTTGCTTTTCCCATGGACCCGTCAACATAGAAGTGGTCACAAGTGGAACACTGAGGTCAAACAGGCAATAGGGGGCGCCGACAATGCAACAAACACGCCTGAACTACGTTGAACGAAGCGTAGAAGGAGACGCGGGTACAAGCTGTGGGCGGGACAAACAAAAGCCGGTATTCACGGAGATGTTATTGTTAGCGGATGTGCCCCTCCGCCGCGTTTCATCCCAGACGACACGGAGAGAGAAGAATATAGGGAAACGCGGGGCGGCGAGATGAGTTCCTTCGCGGGTCGAATGAGGGAATATCCCACGATCTCTCTGGACCGTTTCGACCGGGAGAACCTACATGCCCGGGCATATTTCCTCTCCCACTGTCACAAAGGTAACACCCACTGCTGGTCAGACAAGTTCAGCCAGACTGATGTTCTTCTGAGTGTTACATGAAATCAGACCCACATTGATCACTGATTACTCTATTTGTCCTGTCCATATCCACTGTCAGATCACATGAAGGGACTGAAGGGACCGATGCTGAGGAGGAAGCTGCAGTTCAGGTACCAGGGCACTCAGCTGTTTATGTTTATGTTTATGTTATGTCATACTAGGATATGTTTGTGTTTCTTATAGATGTATACACTTTTAGATCTTGCGGCAGTCATGTTTAATGCAATGTATGACTGTACTTTGTATACATTTTATACCTTCCTGGCTCATAATAATGTATATAGTAGTGTATATTGTGTATATTGTTATGAAATGTCGATATCAGTTTGCATTCCCAAATTGGTCCCAAACAACAATAACAAAACCTGATCTATAGAAATAACAGACTCTCATTCCAAGTAATGCAGGAAGAGACTGACCTGTATATGATGCATACATTTGTATTACGGATGGTCGCTGCAAAGGCTTAATTGTGTAACTGTTTGGCAATAACTGTGTTCTGGATCTTGGGAAATTGATAAGACACCAAAGCAACCCATATGGGTGCTGGAATTGCGGGTGTAGCGTATTTACTCACTATTTACAGACACTGATATGTCTGATATTTTTGGGTGTATTCACGTCTTGCCTGGCATTGCATTTTCTCTCCATTGCAGTCGAACAGTCAGGCTGTACTGCTCCTTCGTGACCAAAGAGCTGCTGCTGAGCAACCCTAAGTACGCTTTCTGGGAGGAATATATTGTAAGTCTGTTGTAAGTGTTACTGTGCTGAATTATCAGGAAAAGGTGGTCGAATGAGTGTTTACATGAAACGCTTTGCTCTTTGTTCGACATTTCTGCCTTCTGCCAATGATTTTTTTTCAATCCGACGCAGTCATTTCACTTGAGTTAGTCATCGATTGCATAATTTCCTGTGTTCATACAATTGTTGTTTTGGTCTCAGGTTCCCTTAGAGTTGGAGAGCCCAACGCAGATCTCTCTGGTCGATGAAGCATCTGGCGAGGTAAATGGTCACGTTTTTATCCAGAGCTGGACAATCTGTCTGGTCGTCTGAGGTCTCTCACTGATTATTGTCATGTGTTGGTTGGACAGAAAGAGGATCTGGTGGTCACGCTGCTCCCTGCAGGCCACTGCCCCGGCTCAGTAATGCAAGTCAAACCATTCCTCATTCTCGAGTCATCCTTCGGTTTTGCGCGAGGCTTTGGAAACGCGTCTCTAAACACCTGGTTTTCCACGTGTAGGTTCCTATTCGAAGGCACCAGGGGGAACGTGTTGTACACGGGGGACTTCAGGTTCGCTCCTGGGGACACTTCAAGAATAGAGCACCTGCACTCAGGCAGCAGGTTGGTGCTAATGACCGTCTGAGAGGTCACCAGATTAAAAGCAACGTTTCTTAATGTTCTTGCTGATATTTCATCAGTGCTTTTCTTGTCTCACATACAGGGTGAAGGATATAGTCAGTGTTTACCTGGATTCTACTTTCTATGACCCGCGATTCTACCAAATCCCCACTCGGGTAAGTTTGCAGGACTGTAGGAATAATAAGCCCGAACAAACGGAACGTGACAGTGACGATACAAGACTTTTGCATTCTATGTGTGTGTGTGTGTGTGTGTGTGTGTGTGCAGGAGGTTTGCCTGAATGGGATCTTGGAGCTCGTCCGCAACTGGATCTGCCAGAGTCCGTATCACGTCGTGTGGCTCAACTGCAAGGCCGCGTATGGGTACGAATATCTGTTCACCAACCTGGGAGAGGAGTTCAACACGCAGGTAACACACACACACACACACACACCTACACTTCCTAACCACAGCCTGTGAGGACACAGCTGAATGTCTGCACACATCCAGATCCATGTCAGGAGCCTGGAAATGTTCAAGAAGATGCCCGAGATCCTGAGCTACGTGACCACCGACCGCAGGACGCAGATCCACGCCTGTCGACACCCTAAGGTCCTCACACACGTCTTCACACACACACAAATGGAAGACTTGACAGCAGCTGTAAGTGCGTCCTAAAGCTTGGATCTGTGTGTGTTTGTGTGTGTGTTTGTGTGTGTGTGTGTGTGTGTGTATGTGTGTGCAGGACGAGGAGTTCTTCCAGGGCAACAGGCTGCCGTGCGGCTGCACAGCCCCAGACGGGACTCCTCTTCGCATCATCAGCATCAAGCCGTCCACCATGTGGTTCGGAGAGAGGACCAAAAAGACCAGCGTCATCATAAAGTAGGAGCCGCTCCGCACGTTATTGTCTTGCCTTGTGTTTGAGCGTCGTTCTCATTGTTTTTTTGGGTGTTTTTTTTAAAATCCAGAACAGGAGCCAGCTCCTTCAGGGCCTGCTTCAGCTTCCACTCCTCCTACTCGGAGGTGCGTGTCAAAATCCCAGCGTAGCTATGTCTCGTGTCTGAAGCCGAGATGCCGACGGCCGTCCGTCTTGTCCTTCCAGCTCAGAGACTTCCTGGCCCACCTGCGGCCCGTCAACATCTACCCCAGCGTCGTCCCCATCGGCCGCACGCTCTCCGAGGTTACCAACATGTGAGACGAGTTCCGTTCGGAGCAATACCTCGACCCGAGATCTCTCGCTCTGACACTGGATGTGTCTGTGTGTGTGTGTGTGTGTGAGAGAACAGGCTGAAGCTGATGTGCAGGAACCAGTCCGAACCAGTGTTCATCTACAAGCCTCTGGGAGTCCTCAAACGCAGTGTAGCTGAAAGACCTACATACGGTGAGGGAGGCTAGCGTGCTTTAGCTTTAGCATAGAGATCTTCAAACGCTCATTTTCACCATAGTCATCATCATGCAGGGTCCGGGCCAAGTGAGGGACGATGAGTCACTCCTGCAGTAGGTCACCTGCCATAGTTTGGCGGCTGTCTGTGGAAAAAGCTTCTGCATGCGAGCCTCGTGTTCAGAACTGACCCGCCTGCCCGTCCGCTTGATGTTTAATACCGGAGTTTGACGTTGGAGGAATTTCGATCTTGATCTCGATGGGATTTTGCAGCCTGCTGCGTGTGTGGCATGACGGCATGTGGTGGCTAACTGGACCAATGTGAAACATTCGACAAACATAATCGTGGCGAGAACGAAAAACATATGTCCACAACCAAAAAATACACTATATGTTGTACTGCGTGATGTGGAATGAAAGTACTTTGAACTCTCGGGATCGTACAGAAGTTGGCACTTTAGATATCCGATCTTCATCTGTGACCGACATATCAGTTTTGTGTGTGAACAGACACTGAGGGTTTGAGGCTTTTTTCAGATTCGGACAGTGACGACGGGCTGTTTGACGGGCCGGACCTGGCGCCCGTCAGGAAGAAGATGCTGCTGGGCCAAGACAATACAACAGGTGCATGAATATTCAGATTACTCTTGTTTTTTCCTCCTACCGTTGTTACCTCTAGTAACGCGTCGATTTTGGACTCGATTTGATCCCAGCGAAGGCTCCCAGTCCCGAGAGGACGGCGCCCCCCGTGGGCTTGGAGGACTCGTTCCCCCTGACGGTCACGGACCCGCGGCCCGCGCCGCACAACTACGTGGACTGCACCGAGTCCAACGGCGAGGAGGAGGAGGAGGAGGAGGACGAGATGGAGGAGGGGCAAGGGGACGCCGAGCCGACGAAGGAAGACGTGGGGCCGGAGGAAACGGAGGAAAAGGCGATGGAGGTGGAGGCGGAGGCGGAGGGTCGCTCCGAGCCCCCCAGGTGGGACGACTTCTTCACCGCCGAGGCGCTGCCCGACAGCCAGAACAGCCACACCAGCCGGTCCTGCTGCTCGGCCCCGAGCCCGGCCCCCCGCCCCTCCCCCTCCCCCTCCCCCTCCGGCATGACCGGCTCGCAGACTCCCGACCTGTTCAGCGACGAGGAGGAGCTCTCCACCAGTGGCGAGCCGTTCGCTCTGACCCTGTCGGCCTCCACCTCCAACCACTCGTCCCAGAACCAGGAGACGTGGCAGCCCGACGCCCCGGCCCCCCGGGACGGCCTCCCGGACTCCCAGGCCTCCTCGGACTTTGACGTTCCCTGCACGCCGGAGTCCAAAGCGCCCCCCCAGGACGAGTTGTCGCAGCTGTATAGGAAGCTGGCGGCGGGGGAGGAGGTGGTCATCAAAAAGCGGGACTGAAGGGAACGGCCTCCCTCGACCGCTTTCCACTTGTTGCCTTTACGGATCAGCATCGGTGTCATACCAACAAACATGTCGCATTAAAGGAGCTGGGACACGCTGGTAACCACAAGAGGCTTTAATGACGCTTTTACTTTGAAAGGACGTTTTCAGAACAACACCTATCACCCGCTCCCAGCGATTTTTTTTTTTTTTAATTGCATATTTATTCATGAAGTGTTTTAACCCGCTGAACCTAAACATTCCCGCTCCCTACAGCTTCGGTTGAACCTCCGACCACACCAACCTCAGGATGTATAGACGGTTGATCGCAGTGTGCACTTTACGCTCAGCTGTGTCCTGCATCTGTGCGCCCCCGCTCTCTGCTGGCAGTTTGTGGTTCGCCCCTGTTTGCGTCGACGCACAGCTTATACTGTATGTCTGTGCTCTGTCTGTGACGGCACTGGGGCCGGGCTGTACAATAAAATTCACAGCTTCACAAAATGCCTTGATGATTTCCATGCCACGGTATGCCCACGGATATATACATATGGATGCACACACACACAAATATATGTACAGAAAAATGACATTTTCCCCTCTTATTTCAGTGGCAAAATCCCAAAGACTCTTGACAAAAGGTTAACATCACCAACTTTTTAAAGCGTTGTATCATCGCAGACAGGTGGCTTTGACAAACCGACCGGCTTTGGGACAGCCGGATACGTGCTCTACCAAAAAAAAATCATTATCCAGGGTCCCTGACCCCACCTGAGGAAGATGCGACGTGATCGAGCACAGCAGGACGAGTAGCTAACGAGAGCATCAGGCTATGGGTACGCACACAATACGTAGTCGTATTCGGCTCTGGGATGGATATCACTGGGCTTGACCCATACACCCTGGTTGTACTTACACTCCTGCTTTTTAAGTTCCTCCTGCCGGCCCTCAACCAGCAGGTCGGCCCCAGCCTCCCCGTCCTCCCATGTCTTAGCGAGTCAGTGTGGCATGGGGCGCGCCGGGCCTGAGTCTCCCACAGCTGCAAGAAGGGGAAAGAAGGCCTCGCGCAGCCTTCATCTCTTTCATTAGGCCGGATCCACGTCTGACAATCCGCCCTTGTCGGGGGAAGCGCACGAGGTGAGAGCCGGCCGGTCGTTGCAACGGGCTCCACGATGAGGAGGAAGCTGTTGTCCACCGGTAGAGTCCTGATGGAGGCGGAGAGAGGAGACTGGCTCTTTCCCCACGATGAGAACATTGAGGGCCTGAAGAAAACTGGGGTTGCTCCTCCTTGTTCCTCCTAGTCTTCTTCTTCTTCTGCTCACAGCTTCTAATCTGCCCCTGGCCGAGTCTCTCCTTCGCAGCACCTTTCAGGTCGCAGAGAGACAGGAACAGATCATATGTAGAGTCATCAAAAGTGATCGTGAGTCTGGTCTAATGTCATGTAAATGCACCGTCTCTCAACAGTTAAGATCATGTGTCTGATTAGTCCAAGCATTTAAGGACTTCTCCTATTTTTAAAAAGAGATCAGGCATTTTATGAGAACTTCCAGGGCTGAATTCCACCTTAAATCAACCTGAAAAGAATTTTTTATCAACATGAATTATTGATAAACCATTAACGGTTAATTGATTTCTATTGGTTTTGCATCTGATGAAGTTTCTGGGGAAAATGTACATTTCCAAGAGAATATAATCAGTTCAGTGATAAAATACACCAACAGGTCCCCAAATGGCAACAAAAGACTGACATTGGACATGTTAATGTTGTGCTTAAGCTGATGACGCACTGAAACTATGAATGGCACGGTATTTGAGACCTCATTTTATGTTTTAACCTCTACGAACGAGCTTGGAGACTTTGGAGGAGGTTTATCGTGAAACACTGATGCAGCAACACGGCGAATGATCGGAACCCGACTGAATCTGGCCGGTTTTGACGTGGGGGACTCGGGTGTGGCTCTGCAAACGCTGAACTTGCATGGTGGCTCTCATTAATGAAAAAGCACAGGAGGACGTCCTCTCTCTCCTACTCACACACACACACACACACACTCACACACGTACAAACAAGCACAGACCTGGCTCTTCATTAAAATTGGAGTCCGTCCCCCCACAGTGGCTTCCTTAGGGACATCGGGTCTCTGTCACTCTCCGAGTCTCTCTCTGTGGAGCACAAAATCATTAATTATCACACACACACACACGCACATGCACACACACACATATATTACATTGAATGCACTTGCAGCACTCACAAATTCTACTATGTTTTATCCCATGTAACACTTCTCTATTCACACACACACACACACACACAGACACATACACTCATAACTGAGGGTCAGAAAGATTAGAAAACACACAAACACACGCAGTGATTGTCCATGTTTTCTCTCTCCCATGCTCCCATGACCCAGGAGACTCAACAGGAAATTGAGGCTCTGTGTGTGTGTGTGTGTGTGTGTGTGTGTGTGTGTGTGTGTGTGTGTGTGTGTGTGGAGGGTATTGGCAATTGGATATGAAGACCCAGCGGTGCACCGCCTCACACTGAGCGAAACCCCGAGCGTGTTGATCAGGAAGGTAATAGAAATCTGACACACAACGTGTTTTTCTTTTTCTTCCTTCCTGCCCAGGTCAAGGTGAGGCATCTGGCGTTTTTTGTCTCTGATACTCCTGCGGCAAATCTCTCTTTTGCACGTCACACGAAGATCAATATACGTAGATTCCAGGCCTCCTCACACCGTATGTGAGTGTGTTTCTAAGCAGCAATGCTTAGAACGTAATCTGACTCTGACGGACGATCGAAAGATAGAAAACTGGATGTGTATGTTCCAACTCCATAGCTGCATCGCTGCGATTAGTGCTTAGTTTGGGGAAAAAAAGTTGCCGACTAAAGTTGTTTGGCAAGGAATGTTTAGACAAGTGTGCGGTTGCCAGATCCGTATCACACGGCGTTAGAACTGATTGTTCAAACTGTAAGAGGGGCTGTTAAATAGCTGGGTTCGCTTTAAATTTGAGGGAGAATGCTTTCAAAGTTCAACTTTGACTCTGACACCTAGGTTGGGGCTGCGGTCATCTCACAGATACACACTGGGAGCTTACAGATGGGCGCGTTTTCGTGTGTGTGCGCTACCTCTGAGTGGTCCGATCTGTAGCTGAGGGATGTTGCTCAGGTCTGCGGGAAAACCCACGTACACACCTCCGTAGTTCCTGCCCAGACAGCAACACACACACACACACGCCAACTAAGCGAGAGCTCACCGGCCAACACACACCCCTGGTTTGGCTGGAGTAACATACAGTACATAACAGTTCGATTCAATTCAAATAATTTAGTTTGCTCCCCTTTTCCCGAGGGCAACACCCATGCACTGGGAACAAATTACTCACTTGAATTTGTCGTCTTCTTCCTCTGATCTGCCAACACACACACACACACACCCATTAAAACCTAGTGAGTGTTTTGAGTCTGTAGCTCAGAGTCAGACAACATCAGAGAAAGGTCAAATAAATAACACTGACATGTTTTAACATCACAAAGTGTTTGGACATGGACTTTCATGTTATGTGTGTGTGTGCATATGTGCGCGTGTGCGATCAAAAGGTGTTAAATTCACTCACCCCTTTGATGACGACTCAACATGACCTGAAGTCACAAAACGGACAGATAAGCGAGCGTTATCGCTGATTAAACGTTTAATGACTTGGCTCAGTAAACGTGAGCTCAGATATGACTATTACACAGTGCAGAAAGGTAGAAATGATTTGTGAGTTCTGGAGTTACCCCTGAGTTCAGAGGAAAATGTTCCATGCAGTGCTGTTTTTTTGTGGCCAATGTAGTACAAATGCAGCAAAAACGAAAGACTGGCAGAGGTTTCCCCAATTATTTTGGGGACGATCATAAATAGTTCTTCATCTTCATACAAACTTTTTGTCAGACTCTTTCTCTCTTATTCCTGATTTCCCCTTTAACAAAATACTCAATACATTAAAGGAAAAAATAAACACATGAATCCATAGGGGTTACGAAAACAATTATTAGTTGCAATCTGACCAAAAGTAATTCAAAGGGAGCGCCACATCTACCAGTTACAACATCATGGTGATAATTGAATGATGTGATGTATGACAGTGGGACATTTTCCCCTAAAATGTATGTTATACATACATGTTAAGTGTTCTATATCTATTTTGTACATTGGGGTCAAAAAGTGACCCACGTTGAACTTTTCACCATCATCATTATACGACAGGAACAGTTGGTAGAAAAACTTGTGACATGCAAAACTGTTGAAACATCCTCTCACCTGCCTGACTGCTGCTGCTGCTGTTGTTGTTCCTGCTGGTGGTGGAGGCTGGAGAAGAATTTCCACATCCCATGTCTCACCTGATGCCAAAGCCTCAGAGGAAGGAGAGGAGTGAGAAGCAGCAGGTACGAAGGAAAAGAACAAGGAGTTTGGAACGAAAAAGACGGGGAATCTGTATTTCCTTCTCCTTCCACTCTGTCTATTCAGCGGGTCTGTCGGCACCGAGGACGGATTAAAATGACGCCAAGAGAGGAGAGAAGGAGTGGAGGAGGGGGGGGGGAGGAGGAGGAGGGAGGGGATGGAAGGAGGGAGGGAGGGAGGAAGGGGAAGGAATGGGAAAAAAACTCAAGGAGAGGCAAAGTGTGTTTACCCCTGATGTTGAGGGAGCAGACACTGTACAGTATGTATGTGTGTGAGCACGTGTGTGTGTGAGAGTGTGTGTGCGTGTGTGTGTGTCAGCTATGGACACCCTGGCTCTGTACTCCTCTGGACAAACGCCTCCAAGGAGCCTGACTGTCATCTGCAATTATCACAGCCGTCCGCCGGCACCCTGCTCTGACACGCCACCACAGGATCTACGCTCTGCTGCTCCGATCCACGTGCGGCACCACTCTCCCTGTTCATCATCATCATCATCATCATCGTCATCATCTTCATCATCTTCATCATCTTCATCAGCTTCCCAGCCAGTCTCACACATTGTAGATCCCAGCAGGGAGCAGTACGTTCCTCACACACAGCCTCTCCCAGGAGTTCCCATCCGTGGAGGACGGTTGTCCTTCGTAGATGAGGAATCTACTGAGTGGCAGTTTAAATGTTTAAAAAACAACATGACCAGGTCGATGTTATTCAGCGCATCTCAGTGTCTTCGCATCGCATGCCTGTCTGGATGTAATGATGTGTGCATGTTCATAATTGTATTTAAACTATTAAAATAAGTACAGGGGCAACACTGTGAATTGGCGTACCGCACTGCCTCCTAACTGTAGAGGGTGATTGGCTCAAATCCCAGTCAGCGTTAGGGTCTTTCTGTGAGAAATTGAAATGAGGAGTGAACAACTTGTTCGCGCTGTAGTCGACAAATGAGAAGCATGGGCAAGGACTGAGAGAAATATTTTAAAAAAGAAATGATATAAACCAGCCTGGTTGAGGGTAATTAATGTTACATTTTGTGTCGGCTTTGCTGTGGCCACTTGTCAGCAGATGCCTCTCTGTTGGCTTATCTTGAGCAGGTCTGTCCAACTTCAGACGATGGGAAAAAGAAAACAGTTATGGGAACAGTTTGTTCTTCCATTCTGCATTCACAGAAGAGTTTATTTTTCACTTTCCCTCTCCCTCTCCACTTCCTTTGTGCTGACACTTGCGTAAAATGACTCATGCCACCCAGCCACACTCACTCACACACACACACACACACACACACACACACACACACACACACACACACACAATAAAGTTTTTCTGAATTGACAGAGAAAGAGAGAAGGAGGGAGCGAGAGAAAGAGAGACAGAGATAAATAGATAGAGAGAGAGGGAAGGATTGACCCAAACAGTATATAAGGGTTAATAAAAGCAGCAAGACTTGATGATGAATCAGACTGGAATATTATATATGGCATTCATTTTTACTTGACCATTTAATAATTTTTTTCATCTTTCATGTGGATTTTATTTATTTAGATTTCAGATGTCATTTTATTTAAAGTGAAGAAAACCAAGCCATTCTTCCTGTCTTCATGCCTGTCTTCCAAATCAATCACGGAGCCGATTTATATGAATGATTGTATAATTTGAGCTAAGGTGTGTGATGATATTGTAAAACTACCTGGATCGTAAACTGATTCTGAGAAAATCATTACATCATTAAAAATATACGATTGTGTTATTAATATTAAAATATGTTGTAAAACAACCGATTTTGTCTTATGTGTTAGTTCATTTCATTTGCCTATCTTTTACTTTGCGACCGAAAATTCCTTGGTAGTGCATTTGTGTTGGTTTACAGGGCGGACCTGCCACTTCCAATATGGCGAACGTGTAACGCGAAAGGAGGAGGACGAAGAAGAAGAAGAAGCAGGAGAAGAAGTTACGTCACCAAGTGGACGTAGCGGCCGGAACTACGGCGGTCGTCGAGGGCAGCGTCTGTTTGGGGAAGTTTTCTGCATCCTGCAGCTTGTGTCTGTTGTTATTGGAGTGGGGGTGCCACTGCCTCGGACCAAGGCTACTGTCCTCTACCTGACGCTTCTGCTAGCTTGCGCTCTCTCTCTCTCTCTCTCTCTCTCTCTCTCTCTCTCTCTCTCTCTCTCTCTCTCTCTCTTCGGGGACAGTTTTAACTTCAGCAGCGCGATGTGAACGCATCGATTATCATTATTATTATTATTGATAAATGATCGCCGATCGACGCTATGGCTTTGGCTCCTCCTCCCGCTGCCGGGTCCCTGCTGGTCTCGGACTGGTACCGATGTAAAGACAGCGAAGAATATTTTGGCAAAATCCTGCACAAGAAGAGACGCAGACGCTTCGGTGAGACTCTGAAGCAACTACAGTCGGTGGCCACTGGAATTCATTCATTTACGTAGTCACCCGAACGCTCCCCCATTTAGTGTGCAATAATCTCACCACCGTCTGTATCCCTTCATCTCCATCCTCACTTTATTCCATCTATTCTGCACATTTAGTCTTGTTAGTTTGCTGTTTATTTCTTTCATCCCGTTGAGTTTCCCGTTTCCATACCCTATTAAGAGCTCACTGTTCATTCAGAGTTTACAGTTAATTAAGATTTCACTGTTTATTAAGAGTTTATACTGTTAATTTCTTTTTTTCTTATCCTGATAAGATCTTTTGATGCTTATCGTTTGCTCACTTTATGCCAGCTTTTTTCCCCTATGCTGCTAGAAATGTAAATTTCGCGGAGGGAGCCATCCCAGAGGGATCAATGAAGTTCAGGGGGGGCTTTCATTTCTTATTTCGTTTATTTTGAATATACCAAAATGCGTATTGCTCCCCGACCCCGAAAACAGTCGTATAAAGTGAACAGTATACAACTGTTCATAAGTGTAAAAAGAACCAGGGAGGACCGCTGTTGGGCGGCAATTTCCACTTCGTTTTCGTATTTCGAGTATTTTTTTGTTGTATGAGATGGAAATT
Source organism: Karalla daura (assembly GCA_029224185.1). Classification (NCBI taxonomy): domain Eukaryota; kingdom Metazoa; phylum Chordata; class Actinopteri; order Chaetodontiformes; family Leiognathidae; genus Karalla; species Karalla daura. The sequence goes on along the minus strand of CM055209.1, from coordinate 14,856,098 downwards.
TCTTCAAAGCCCAATTCGTATTCTGAATTATTCGTCTAATAGACATTTTCAGGGACAGTTTTAGCGGGGGACAGGGCGGCCGAATCGGGGACTGTCCCGGGAAATCCGGGACGTCGGGTCACCCTATATTAGAGAGTAAGTGTGTTGAATGTCATAAAAACTGTTTGTCTAGGCCTTTTGGAAGCTCCAGCGATGCCCCCACACGCGGCGGTCGACACGGTCCACTACAAAATCTTCATTTCCGGAAAAAGCGGAGTTGGAAAAACGGCTCTCGCCGCCCATCTCGCCGGTCTGAGCGTTCCCAGTGCGCACTACGAAACCACAGGTGAGTCCCGCACTCCGGGAACACGGTACGAGCATTCGGGGGAAACATTAAGGGGACGAAAATTAACGAAAATAAAGTCAGAAAAACAATAAATTTCAAGAATAAAGTCGTTGACAACGAGAATTAAGTCAAGAAAAAAATATTTTGAGAATAAGTTGCCAATAATGAGAATTAAGTCAGAGAAAGTAATTTTGAGAATAAAGTCGACTTTATTCTCATAATAGTATGACATGATTCTTGTTATTAAGGACTTTATCCTCATTAGTCAGGACTTTATTCTCAGAATGAATAACTTTATTCTTGAAATACATTTTTTTATTGATGTGGCCCCTTTTTTTTTCTTCTTCAGGGATCGAGACCACAACGGCGTACTGGCCCGTGAAGCTGCGGGAAAACGGCCGAGTGTTGTTCTTCCGTCTGCAGCTGTGGGACTGTGGCGAGAACGCCCTGCGCAGATTTGACCATTTATTACCCGTATGTGCGTGTTACTTTTCAACCGTGTCTGGAACCGTTCGTCCAGCAAGGGGAAATCTTCCCCTTTAAAATCTTTCCGTGGTATCTTTTCTTTGCTCCCAGGCCTGTAAGGAGGAGGTGGACGCCGTCCTCTTCCTGTTCTCCTTCACGGACAGGACGTCCTTCGACGACCTGTCCAACCAGGTCACTCGGTGGAACGAGACGACCGCGGGTCGTGTGGTGAAGCTGGTGGTCGGCACCAAGTATCCACAAGTGTTTGTATTTCTTCATTTCGAGTTGCCGAAGGCTCCTGCTCAACCTCATAACATAATAATAATAATTCAGTAAAAAAAATAGTACAAGGAACCCTAGAATGAAGTATTGACCCAATGGGTCAGTGTGACCCAAACAGTATGTGAGGGTTGAATGTCAGACAAATATGACATCATTTGCCATATTTGTCATTTGTTACCTCTGTACACACAATTTATCGACTCTGTGATTCCTTCGTTCTGTACACGTGGCTTTTTGTCCTTAGCGATTCCTTCAGATTCGACCTTTTCGCACACTGCGATGTGCCGGAGCAAGACGTGAGGGACTTCCAGGAGACGTGGAAGCTTCCGGTGCTGCGTGTGGGTGTGTGTGGGGGGGTGAGCCGGGGGGGCCCGCCGGGCGACGTCGCCCCGCTGCTCGACTGCCTGGCGGAGCGGCTGTGGCGTCGAGACACGTTGTCTCGGGACTCACACTGAGAGAGAGAGAGAGAGAGAAAGAGAGAGACTGTAGTGCCTTCATTAAGCCACTTCATCAGATGCCTCAGGGGTTTCAATAGATTCCAAAGATTTCCAGTAGGTTCCAAGAATTCTTTTTCTTTCTTAGTCCATTGCGCCATGCTCATACAACGGTCCATCTAGTCCAACTGTGTATGTAGCGTATACGTGTGTGTATGAGCGTGCAAGTGTGTATGCTGCAAACGACAGTCCTTGTGTATAGTCCGTGTGAATGCATGATACGAGTGTCATGTGATCGTGCGCATGTTAATTGAAATCACATAAACGTTGATATTTCCATGTCATTTTTCCAGAAATAAACAAAGTCCTGTCACTGGACGGTCAGCAACACTTGTCTTTGTTTTTAAAAGTAACATTACGAACATTTCCCATTTGTGTATTAAACACTCTTCCTAACCTCCAAGATCCCCTTGGTGCATTCGGATCTGCAATCAAAACAGTGTCACTGCACACATAATTTCTCTTTTGCTTAAGCTATTTACATACGACCATGCATGGCTGGTCTTTGAGGCTCACAGCAAAGGTAAGTCTTTAAGGTCTTTTTCCACATGCCACTGAATGCCAAGATTTCTCCACAGGTAAATCACTGGATCCCAAGTCACTGTCTTCACCTCCTTTGCTTGGTCTGCCTGTGGGATCGACATGAGAACCTCTCTACCGTTGCTGATTCATTTGTGCAAACGACAGCCTCCCATGGAACATGCAGATTTGAGTTTGTTGCACATCGTCATAGCATCAGCATCAGCCAAGATTAGTCTGTCATTGTCTTGAATGGATGTGCTGTTCAAAGAAAGGATGCTGAGCCCTTTTTTGGATGGTGCACTTTATGATGTGGAATATAGCACACCTTTCCACGTTCTGCTTCCAGCTCATCAGATGGCACCATCTTTGGGTAGCCCTCTCCAATGACACTTTCCAAGAAGGCTTTGTATTCTTCATGATAATGAGCATTTCCAGCTTTCTTTAGAGGAGCAGAACCCATTGCTGTGCCTGCTGGTAATTGTTTGACATTGTTATATCATTCTCTTTAAACGGTAATGGCAAGCAATAATGACCATTTCTCAGTTCTTTAGAACTTTCCGTGATTGACGTGAATTGTTTGTGTGATACTGACATCTCTGTTTTTTCCACAACTCTGGGAAATCATTCAGGTTTCCCACCGATACATGATTAACCACGGTGCATGCATGGGTACCCTTTACTTCACATGTGGTTTCCTGCTTGATCCCATTGAGTACCCATCCTGACGGAGTCTTACTGTTAAGGTTCCATAAGTTTGGCAACATTTGTTCCAACTAACAAATCAATGTCAGTATCCAGTTGGGGTATTTTTGCCACATGAAGGGATTTTCATTTATTTATTGAACTTTATTTATTGAGTGACCACCAACTAGCCATAGAAACAGGCAGACTGAAATATTTGTTTTGCGTTTTGTCTTTTTCTCTGTTCTGTATTTACTGTTCCATATATGAATACGAACTACAGTGACACGATTCACATATGTAATGTCATATATTGTGTAAAGTGCTTTGGCAAAAGCACATTTCTGTTCATGACAATAAACTAAATTGAATTGAAATGAAAATTGAGAGGGACAGAGAGAGAGGAGAGAGAGAGAGAGACAACAAGGGACCTAATGGGTCAATTTGACCCAAACAGTATGAAAGGGTTAACACGTACATCTTCGGTCCATCAATACAGTGAGGCAGTGAAAGTGATCTACAGTGAAGTGAGCTACTTATAAAATGACCAAGTCAAAATGATCTACCTAGTACCATAATTTTCTATATCTATGTTCAACTTGAAGGGCTCTGCAATGTGACCACAGGCGACACTTTGTGTTGCATTTCAAATGTATGAAAGGCGCAATATAATATGAATAAATTAATACACTGCTCATTCTTTACATTTGGATCAATATTTGACAAAGTAACTAAAAGCTCTTTAATGGCAGTGACCGGTGGAGCCTGTTCTTAAGGGAGATTAGATGTGAGGAATATTTCCATAGTTAAACAGTATAAACCCTTCCAGCTGGGTGCAAACAGGAGTAGCTGTAGTAATGTGTCAGCTTCGCATTAGTTTAAGTTTACACTTCTCTGAAAAGTGTTTGAGTTCTCTAACGTCAGCTGCTCTCCCACACACAGACACACACACACACGGAGCTGCTGAGTCCGAGGTCTGTGAGCCACAATCGACACGACTGTGGAGAGGAGAAGAAGAGAAGCGGGAGGGCGACTGCCGGTGTGCTCAACAACAGCTGGATCAGGGTCCGGGCCAAAGGGGGCACCTGCTTTGTGTGAGGTAGGCCGGGCTCCAGGACACCATGACACCAAACAGCAGCTGAACAATGCAGAGGACACTCGTCCACTTCAAGTCAGCACTTTGTGTTCACTTCCAATTCTTCTGACTCTCCTGTGTGTGTGTGTTTGTTTAGATGTTAGGCTGTAGTCGTGAGGCCCTGGTATTCATCTTCCAGCTAGAGGTGTTGTGCTGTGTTTGATTGATGAGGGCATGATGAGGGTTTTCTATTTAATTTTCTAAGTGGAGGGCAGCAATAACAGAGGCCCCTAGTGTTGACAATGACCTGCAGCCTGCAGCTGTGACAGACCATTCATCTCCAACGTCACCTTCGTTTACACGTGCCTCAGGTCTAACACGTATCTCTTACAGGGGGAAATGTGAATATGTACTAGTCAGAAAGTGAAGCAGATTTTCTGTGAAGCAGATTGTTAAACTTTTTAGAGAGACGCAAAAAACGTGAAAGGACCCATTCATGGCTATTCGCTTTTTTCACTCACAAAATTGTCAGTTTAACCATAAGAGTCATATTTAATGCCACGCAGTTTAGTTTTACAACTAGGAGGGATTTGCTTGTGGATGACACAGGACATCAGCACAAATAAGGTAAGTACACATAATATACAAATTTTTATATAGGTTTTACACATATCTTATATTGGGCCGCTTAACTGGTCAGAAACCCTGATAATTTCATTTTTGTACATGGACCTAAAATGAGCAGTAATCCCCTGGTGGAGGGTGTTACCAGGGTGCCATCTTTGGGTGGACAACAACTCTGCTCAGAAATATCTTCAGATGTGGGCTAATGTCATGAAGATGACAGAGAAGATGAAGAGGAAGAAAAGGATGATGAAGAAGAAGAAGATGTAAAGAGATGTAAAATGGCATAGAAATATGATTATGAAGACAATGATGAAGAAGACTTTTCACATTCTAACTATGAAAAGGTCTAAAATGTGAAATGCTGCAGTTTCCCTGTTGAGGATAAATACATAGGTCAAATAGGAGTAAAAGTTGATTGAAACAGTTGGACAAAATGTAGGTCGTCATCAACAATCATTATGTAAAAATGATCATTATGTAAAACAGAAGTAAAATCTGTGGAGGATGATCATTAAGAACAAAAAGATAAAACTGAAAAGGGAGAATTAAAACAGGATTAACAAGAAAGGGAATACTAATGGGAATTGGAATGGTTGTTGAACCCCAGTCGTTTCAAGTTATGTTAGTGCTTCATTCGGTTTCTCCGGTAACGTGCCACTTAATTTACCGGTACCCTTTCCAGCTGACGGCCCGTGGTACCGGCAGCGCGTGCGCGTCACGTGACGCATACCGGAAGCGGCCGCCGGTGCTGCGCGCCGTCCACGCCGCCATCCCGGGACAGGTTCGTATCCTCTGAACTCCCCGCGTGCTGCCGGTGTCGATCCGGGTGCTTCTGTTGCTGCTGCTGCTGCTGTTGTTGTTGTTTACGGGGACGGTTCGTACCCGGAAACACGAAGTGACACGATAAGAACCGGAAACAGCCGAAAGGGTTGACAACAGGTGGAGCCGAGATACACCTGCGAGTGTGTGTGTGTGTGTGCGCGCGCGCGGGTGTGCGAGAGCATATGTGTGACAACTTTGTGTGTGTTGTGTGTGTGTGTGTACGCGTGTCAGTGTGTGCCTGAGTGTGCGTTATCGTGTGTCTGTGTAAATGAAGCGTGTGTGTACGCACAAGTGTGTGTCAGGTGTGTGTCATTGCGCATGAATGTGTGTTTGAGATAGCTTGTGTGTGCACACCAGTGGATTTGTGTACATAATTTTAGTGTGTGTGTGTGTGTGTGTGTGTGTGTGTGTGTGTGTGTGTGTGTAGGGTGTCTGGGTTAGGGTTAATAGCTCAATGAGATCAAAGAAACAATATTTGTCGTTCCAGCTGAGATCAGCAAATTAGGACTTTTTGTTTTATTACTTGAGTTTGGAAAAAGCTACTTGTGACGACGATAGATAGCTCTCTTTCCTGAACCATCTGCTCATCTTCACAGAGACCCACTGAAAGAGAGTGAAGGACGTTTTATTTGCTTTATTTTTATGTTGACTATGAAGCTTTTTCTTCGCTTCCAAAGACTGTCCGTTTCCCCGGTGTACGAGCTGAAGATTTCTCATGTTACTGCCTGCAATACAATAGGAGTTTTTGCTTTTTGAGGGAACTTTAAGCCCTCCCAGAATAAAGCTTTTTTTGTCATTAAGTAAATGCTAGAAGGTTGTCACAAGTCCTGAGCTCAGAGGGCGAGAAAAGGCCCTTTTCTGTCCATTTTCCATGGTTGTTTTTGATGGTTAGCTTTGACGTGAGGCTTGAATATTTGTGGAGAGTGATCGTAGCTCATGACGAACACTAGACATTCACAGTTGTTTCCAGTTTTGAAAAGGTTTTTTTCAACCCCAGGATGTTGTGCTCATTTTATACCCTTTTCAGTCTTTATAGCTAGATAGATAGCTAGACAGCTACATTAATAAATATCACATTTATAAATAATATATCATTATAATATACATTGTAATCATTGTAATATAAAACGGTAGTTGCTAGAAGTTTGCTCAGTCATCCAAACACATCATATCCTGTCCAGTTAGTGGGAACCAGTACCAGCCCCCCCCCTGGGAGCTCTGTACCTGCTACTGGTTCCAGGGATGAAGGAGGGACAGTACCTCACTGTTTTTGCTCCTGACTCAATGATAGCGCCACCCTGAGGACATTAAGATGAGGTGAACCCTTTTAGCCTCCTGGGCCGCCTGTTGTGAACAGATCTTCACTGTGCTGCTAATCCTGTCCTATGACTGACAAACCGTTACACCGAAGCTGAAAGAGTTTCTCAGGATGGCTTCAGAGACACTGAAAGAGTTTAGCATTCTCAGTAAGTTAGCTCAGGATTTGTGTGAGATTCAGACTGATTATTAAATACTGTGCCTACGTGTTTATATGTATCAGCATTTTCAACATCCTCTACACCTGCTTTGGGCTCCATCTTAGCCCTCCTAAAATCAGTGATGAGTTCCTTCGCAAATAAAAGTGTAAGGCTATTCCAAGTGTTTACGTGTTTTATCTAAAATGAAAGGGTTTGGGTCATCCAACCCATTCAAAATGTCTGTTTTAGACAGCCAGAATACATGATGTTATTCTATCAGGATCACTCTGGGCTTTAGTCTGAACTGATCACTGTTGTGTGTGTGTGTGTGTGCGTGTATAGACTTGTGTGTATTGTGTGTCTCCAGCTGAAGGAGGAATCCTGGAACAAACTTACTTGGATAAGTTGCACAGCTTGTTTCCAGGATATGTTTTAGGGTAGTATTTCATCCTAATGGCACAAAACGGATCAATAAAGGGTTTCTGTGGTTTCAGAAAGATTCAAACCAACAGGTGGTGGTTTGGTGGGGCGTGTCGCATCCTGGTTGGGATCTTGTTAGCGTCTGACGCCCTCCCATAAAATCATCACTAAGATTTACTCTCAGTGGAACAGTAAACACTCGGGCTGAGGCGGTCCCTGAACTGGACCCAGTCAGAGGTCATCCCTGACTGGGAGCGGCCCAGTTTGTTGGTGGGAGGAAGCGGGGATTCCAGATGGTCTCAGTCATAAACTCAGCCTCAGACTCTATGTACCGTACCTTCACCTGCAGCTTCTCCAGAGAGAGAGAGGAGAAACCAAAAACAATATTAATATATTAATATATTAATAATTTCACAATGACACGGTCTGACGACTGCTCCATATCCAGTAGGAAGATCTGGAGTTTATGCCGAGGCCGGCTGTTTGGCATGTTAGGTGAGTTCCTTAGTCAACATCAAACCCTGACCACGAAGCAGCATCTGCAGGAGCAGGGAGCTTGCTTTACTTGGGTACCACGACTTATCGGGATCAGAGGTATGGCTGACCGCCATTAACAAGGGGCTGATCCAGTTAACTAAGAGACGAGACAGAAAGTAAAGGTGAGGAAGTAGACGAAGACAAAGGAGATGAATATGAGCTGCAAGAAATCTAAGCTGGTAAAGATGACAGAATAATGCTACGTCTGAATGCTACAAGCAGCCATAACTGCTAACTCTACAGACTGGTCACCATATACAACATGTGTTTATGACACTGTGCATAGTACATAGCACATTAATTGATATAGTTTATGGACCTCAGTTTAATTAATCTGTAGATGCAAATCAGAGACTTGATGTCGCCAGTAGATGGCAGTATAGCTCCGTGAAAGGAGTATTGATTAGAACAACAAGTTCATAGTTCGGCTATAGATAGGCATAGGAAGATGAGAATCACACCATTCAACTCGGGAAGAACTAATCAACCATGTGCTGCAGATTTACAACTTTCCCCTAACTGTACCCCGATACTGAAGAAACCTGTGTTTACGCTTAAACAATTGATGAATTCCAAACTGAGCATCTCCAGAGTGTCCTACACAAACCAGCCACACAGAGTTCTGATTTATCAAGCATTGAGTGAACAGTGAGAAGACTGTAAAATGAGTGACTGAGGTGGATTTGAGCGTGTGTGTTAGTTTCTGTACTCTTCAGCATGTGTGAAGGTGTCAGTGTAACTTAGCTTGACTCTATTCTTCAAGCTTTGTTCCCTCCCAGCTGGCGGCTGTGGTCTGCAGATTTAATGACAAAATAAAACCCTTCAGTTAATGACGTGTGATGGGGTCTTTTGAAAAGTTACCATGAGGGGGTTCCAGGGTTTATGTTATCTTAACTTGAACACAGTTGAGACCCGTCAGGCTGAGGAATGCTGCAGAATCTGTGTTGCAGGTCACAGGGATAGAGAAGCAGAATGGAAAAATCAAACACAACAGAAAGTGAAGTCAAACAAGAACAGTAAAAGGCCATTTTAATCGGGAAAGTCTTCAGATGCTTTCCACAACAAACAAACGGCTCTGATTAGCACCGTGAATCCATCACGACTCAACAAGCCCTTTTTTCTGTTCCTCTGTGTGTTCCCCCCCCCCCCCCCCCCCCCTTTTTCCCAGCAATGATTTGAGGTCCTTGCAAAACCAGCTCGCCGCTTTCCCAACAATCGACCTGCAGTCCTGGTGGCTCAGAACCGCCGAGCAAAGTGCAAAGTCTGCGGAGCGCAGCAGCTCCAACTCATCCAGATAGTCAGATCATCCCAGCGACGAGCGGAGGAGGACGAGCCGAGAGACAGCGCAAAGTAACCCACTCTTTACTCTGTGTCACCGCTGTCTGTCAGACTTAGGCTGTTTATGAAATAAACTGACCAGAATCTTGCTTCCAGAGCGGATGTAGATAAATGTATCTATGTACAATGTGGGTTTTTTGTTTGACAAAGGCCTCCTCTAAGAGTTGTGCAGCTCGCCTGGTGAACTTGCTAGGTAGAGTCTCAGATATTTGAGTTCATTTGAGCAGATGTCACAAACGGGATCCACAGTTCTCAGTGCAGTTAGGTTTGTTTATAATGTTTAGTTTCTTCGATGGAGTTTAGTTTGTGAACAGTGTTTAGTTTGAAGAAACCGAGCTGAAATTCAACGAAACACCTCAGATCAGGGAACACGTATTCCCTGTTACTCGCCCTTAGTTAATCATTACAAGCTGCACGTTTACTCTTTATTTTCCAGGAACAATATTTACATTCTGATCTCAGTTTTAAGCAGAGTTAAGACTTCTGCAGTTTTCCTTTTTTTTTCCACCCCTTTCTGATTGTCTTTCATCACACCAGACACTTTTCTCCACCCGGTCCAGCTTGCTCTCTCGTATTCGCCTCTTTCCCAGGCTTCCTCTAGCTCTGGACTACTTGTCCAGTTTTTTTCTTTCCTTTCTTCACTGGTTGTGACCAAAGGTTTGTTTTAATAAACTTCACCTTTGGTTTCATTGATTCTTCGATCTGAGGTTGTGCGGGTGCTCTCTATAGATCGAGTGACAAAATAAAACCGTTTGGGGGGTTTAGGTGGTTCGAGGAACCTGTTTGTACTTTTTCTTTGTTTGAGACCCACACACGGTTTGAGAAAGGGGACATGAAGGTTGAAGGCGTCTTGCCGGTCACAACCGGAAATGAGACGAGGTCTCAAAGTCTGTTCGGAGGAAATAATCCAAAAACGTAGCGAGAAGCACTGTGAACGTTTCCCTCTCTGCAGTGTTCCCTCAGGACTCTGGACGCTGGAGCATGTTTTCCGCGGCGCTCCTGCTCTTCCTCGCCGCCTCCTGCGTCCGCGCGGGAGGCGGCGAGCAGCGGGAGGAGGCCCCGAGGCCCGGCCACGTCTCGGTGGTCATCGTGGGCGGGACGGGCGACCTGGCCAAGAAGTACCTGTGGCAGGGCTTCTTCCGCCTCTACTGCAGCCAGGCGCAGGGCGGGAGCACCTTCTCCTTCTACGGCGGGGGCCTGCGGCCGGCCGACGCCGGCACGCCGGCGCTCTTCGCCATCCTGAAGGAGCTGTCCTGCCCCAAGGAGGAGTCGGCGCAGCGCTGCGCCCTGCTGAAGGAGCAGTTCCTGCGGCTGTCGCGCTACCGGCAGCTGCAGAGCGAGCAGGACTACCAGGACCTGCACCGCCACATCCGGCAGCAGCTGGAGCAGGAGGGCGTGGCCGAGGCGGGCAGGCTCTTCTACCTCTCCGTCCCCGCCTTCGCCTACGCCGACATCTCGGAGAAGATCAACGGCAGCTGCCGGCCCGGCGCCGGGGCCTGGCTGCGCGTGGTGCTGGAGAAGCCGTTCGGACACGACCTGAGGAGCGCCCAGGTCCTGGCCTCGCAGCTGGGGAACTCGCTGAAGGACGAGGAGATGTACCGCATCGACCACTACCTGGGCAAGCAGGTGAGGGGGCAGGCCCGGGGCCACAGTGTCAGGGGCGCACGTGAGCTGACAAAATACAGCCGCAGCAACTAACCGGTTTAATCGATTAAAAGCGTCTAAAGAATTTGAGAAGGATTTCAAGAAATCGAATCAAAAATCTTCAAAAATTGTGAGTATTTCCTGGCTTCTTTCATCCTCAATGACAGAAAGTCGAACACACTGACCATAAAAGTCTTTTAAAGACCCGGTCTGGACTTTGGTGGAACAGGTGGTAACAGTTTTCACAGTTTTTGCCTCATTTTCAAACCCAAACAACTAATCGGTTTACATTTCATTTATTTATTTTTCAGTTCACCCAGTAATAACCACAGTTGCACTAGTTGTTACCTGGATCAGCCATCACATCTAACAACCTTAACTCCATTTTTCACTCCTGCTGTCAGTCACTGAGGGACAGCCTTAGTGTGTGTGTGTGTGTGTGTGTGTGTGTGTGTGTGTGTGTGTGTGTGTGTGTGTGTTGATGTCCCAATAATAGTAAGTCCTGCTACGGTCCTGTTACGGACCGTCCACCATGGAGGACAGACGTCGGCCTCACACCTGTTTCTCTGGTTTTGTTTCTAAAGGTGGTTGCAAAGATTCTCCCCTTCAGAGCAGAACACAGGAAGTTCCTGGATCCAATCTGGAACAAGCACCACATCGAGAGGATCGAGATTGTGCTGAAAGAAACTCTGGATGTCCAAGGTGTTCAAAACCACACTGTTGATGAAATCAGAATGAATGAGAATTAAATAAAAAAAAGGTTTTGAAGTCCTTTTGGTAAATAGCAACAGTGTAAAGCCCGGCCAACATGTCACATGTCATTCATGGAATAAAGAATGAAAATCCCTCCGTTCCTGAAGGTCGCATCCCGTTCTACGACCAGTACGGCGTGGTCCGGGACGTGCTGCAGAACCACCTGACCGAGGTCCTGACCCTGCTCACCTCCAAGCTGCCGGCGAACCGGAGCAGCCACCAGGAGGAGCTGAGGAACAAGCTGCAGGTGTTCAGCTCTCTGCTGCCCGTGGGGAAGAAGCAGGCCGTGGTGGGCCAGTACCAGAACTACAGGACCGAGGTCCAGAAGGAGCTCAACAAGACGGCAGACCACGTCAGCCTCACGCCCACCTTCGCAGGTCAGAGCACAGAGCCACCACCTGGGACTGGGAGGAGGAGGAGGAGGAGGAACTGGGATGATTCTCTAGGTAGAGCTGGTTAGAGGTGACTTTGAATTAGAGCTGCTACAAAGTAATCATTATTACATGAGATGTTTTCATTTAAAGCGGGTTAAGGAACGTTTCGTTTTAAAGCGGAATCAAGTTTCATTAAGTTTGGGGATATTTATTCTTTCTCACCAAGGTCTTTATATGGCTTTTAATTCCATTTAAAACTGGGATATATGTATGTGTGTGTGTGTGTGTGTGTTTATTTATATATATATGTACACACATTATTTATATATATATGTACACACATATACATACATACATATATATATATCTACATATACATATATATATATACACGTGTATATATATATACACGCACGCACGCACACACACACACACACACATATACATATATGTATATATGTATATGTGTGCATATATATGTATATGTGTGTGTGTGTGTGTGTTTTTATTTATATATATATATATATATATGTACACACATATACATACATACATATATATATATATATCTACATATACATATATATATATACACGCACACACACACACACACACACACATATACATATATATGTATATATGTATATGTGTGTGTGTGTGTGTGTTTTTATTTATATATATATATATATGTACACACATATATATACATACATACATATATATATATATCTACATATACATATATATATATACACGCACGCACACACACACACACACACACATACACATATATACATATACATATATACATATATATGTTTAAATGTGTACATATGTCGTATATGTTCCAGCTGTGCTGGCGTACATCGACAGCCCCCAGTACGAGGGCGTCCCCATCCTCCTGATGTCCGGGAAGATGCTGGACGAGCGCGTGGGCTACGCGCGGGTCCTCTTCAAGAACGACGTCTTCTGCGTGCAGAGCCACGACAGCGTCCACTGCAAGCCGCGGCAGATCGTCTTCCACTTCGGCCACGGCAGCCTGAAGTACCCGGCCATCCTGGTCAGCCGGAACCTGTTCCGGCCGGCGGTCACCGACCCCGAGTGGAAGGAGGTGCGGGAGGAGCCGGCGGGGGCGGCGAGCGTGCTGGGCCTGCCGCTGTCCGACTACCACGTGCAGACGCCGGCGGAGCAGAAGGAGGCGTACTCGGAGCTCATCGTGCACATCTTCGCCGGCCGCAAGAGCAGCTTCGTGAGCACGGAGAACCTGCTGGCGTCCTGGGGCTTCTGGACGCCGCTGCTCGCCGGCCTGTCCAGCGGCCTCCCACGCGTCTACCCGGGCGGCGCCGCCAACGCCGACGTGCTCGACGTGCGCATCGACGGCGGGGAGCTCCGCTTCCTGAGCGAGCCGGTGCTGATCGACGGGCCCGGCGCCGGGCCGGCGGGGGCGGCGCCCCGGGTGCTCCGGGGCAAGTTCCGCGGCTCGGAGATGGTCAGCGGCTGGGCGGAGGAGCTGGTGGAGCGGCTGGCCGGCGACCTGGAGGCGGCGGCGCAGGCGGCGGTGGAGGAGGCCGGCGTCTTCCACCTGGCGCTGTCCGGGGGCTCCTCGCCGCTCGCCCTGTTCCGGCGCCTCGCCCTGCACCACTTCGCCTTCCCCTGGCGGAGCACGCACGTCTGGATGGCGGACGAGCGCTGCGTGCCGCTCCAGGACGCCGAGTCCAACTTCCAGCGCCTGCACGAGAACCTGCTGCGGCACGTGCGCGTCCCCTACCTGCACGTCCACCCCATGCCGGTGCAGATCAACCGCCGGCTGTGCGTGGAGGAGGACGGCGGCGCCCGGCTCTACGAGGCCGAGCTGGCCGCGCTGGTCAACGGCTCCAGCCTCCACTTCCTGCTGCTGGGCGTGGGCTACGACGCGCACACGGCCTCGCTGTTCCCCGGCGGCGGCAAGGAGCACGGCGGGCGCCTGGTGGCGCTGACGGAGAGCCCCGCCAAGCCGCACCAGCGCATGAGCCTCACCTTCCACGCCATCAACCGGGCGCGCAGGGTGGCGCTGCTGGTGACGGGCAAGGGCAAGCACGAGATGATCACGCAGCTCAGCCGCGTCAAGGACGACCGCGAGAAGTGGCCGGTGACGGGCGTGAAGCCGGCCAGCGGGCAGCTGGTCTGGTACATAGACCACGACTCGCTGCTGGGGTGAAGGCGCCGGGGGCCCGCCAGCCTCAGGTCCCGCAGACTCGGCGTCAATCGGAACCATAAATGAGCGCACGACCACAGCAACTCGCAGTCCTTCGATCCCAAACGAGTCGTTTCAGACGTTCGGGTGAAAGTATTCAGGTCATCCAAACAAGATACACGAGGAAACACAGCATAAGTTCCTCCCAGAGGGTCATTCTTCAGTTCTGACTCGGATAGCCAGGGTAAAAACCAGGATTTAACCTCAGTGGAGGCGCTCTGGTTCACCTGAGGTCTAATCTAAGGCCAAAACAAAAACGTGATTTTAAACAAGAAACAAAACCAAGGTTAAAAGTGCTCGTACTGCATTGATAAAAACTAGAATAACCACATAAATAGGCTAATTAAAAGGGGGAATATTGTCTTCTTTGATGAAGACCAAACCAACCTTTTTTGGTCTCTATAAGATAGTTTGAAGCCTCTGGAGAACCTCCAGATTATTGAGAACATGTTTCAGTTTGACAGAAATAATCAGCTCTTCATCAATGATAATAATATCCATGATCATGATAATAATGCAAACCAATGTATTTTATGCAATCTGTGGATCTACATGTCCATGCATTCATAAGTCTGTGTCCGGTTTTCCAAAAGCAGAGATGACGGTGAAGCGTTTTTTTATTTAGAGCTGCTCAAATCCAAAGAAACCATCTTTGGTGATTTACATCATTAGCTGGTGTCTTGGAACAACTAATGTTCACGTCTCCAAAACAGCGTTCACATTAGTGAACGGTTTAGCTCTCAGAGGATTAAAATCAGCTGGACGGTTCTGCCAGACAGACCTTTTGTCTCTGTGAATGTGTGTGTGCGTGTGTGTGTGTGTGTGTGAATTGCACATGGAGAGTATTTATAGTTTATCTAAGCTTAATTAAGTGTGAGGTGAGTGAAGGGTGGTCCCTGTGAAACGGCTGCATTTTGTGCTCGTACAATATTTGAATATTAGCAGACGAAACACACTGAGCCTGAAACTGAAAAAGCCAAGTCAAGGCTGGGAAACCTCCCTTGAACAACATTGGATGTTTTAACTGGAAATTGTTTTTGAAATAATCGATTTTGTCAGCTCATTTAGTGCATTTAACACATTTTAATGACTGTATGGAGCTTCCCCGAAGCATTCCCGCTGATTCTACCCTTTAGTTTAGGCGCTGTGTGGCCGACAGCGCCACCCACAGGCCTGGCGTACAAACTACAGCGACCTGAGTCACAGAAGGCTCTGCGTGAGCTCGGACCAGAGCATCAGGGTCGCCGGTCCCGCAGCCCCCCACAGCTCCACTGCATTCCGGAGGCTGGAATGTGACGGTTTTCACAGGAATCACCCCGTCACGCCTGGAGCTACAGCCCAGGAGGTTTGTAACAATCTCAGGTGAATTTGTGAGTTCAGAAACGTAGAGGGCCAAGAAGCGGTGAACTTCTCGGCTGTGATTTATCGACTGCTGAGCGGCCTCAGCTGAGCATTTCATCACCGAGGGAACCCGGAGGTTACAGGGGACACGGGTTCTTCTTGAGGGGAACATTATTAAGACAATCATCACATTCCTGGGTCGCAACACGCTCTCATTCCACTGTTGAAGTGCCTTTTACAGTCCACACGAGGGCAGCTTTATTTCGCTCTGAGTTTGATTTATGAGTGCGAATCGTTTCTTCAGGTGAAAGTGGAGTCACAATGAGCGTCTGTTTCCTTTTCTACGGGGGGATTTTCCTTATATACCTTGTATACCACAGTACTGTGACAATAAAGACCATTCTATTCTGTTCCTTCCCCTGTCTGTGCTGAGACTGAATTATAAGGAAATGTTAGTTGGGCTTTTTGGAGGGAAGTGGGGGGCAGGACTTTGATCCAATCTAATCTCATCTCCCCAAGTGTAACCAGCAGACCTGGACTTTCAGCTCTTATCTAGTGTACGTAGATCTATATCAGTTCACTATCATTTTCCCACCACGAGCACACATGTTTGTGTGTATATATACATATCTATATATATATGTGTGTGTGTGTGTACATATATATATATATATATATATATATATATATACATATGTGTATGTATCACATGATCAATCACATTTTTAGCAGGTGAGGCAGCTATGTAGTTGCATGTGGTTGCCAGATGACACTGAAAGGGTGCCAGATCTGAGCACCTTAAAGTAGGATTGTAGAAGGTCTTAATAATAGTATGTGATAAACTTCTAAAGATGGTCACCTTATGTTAGACTCAGCTGGAGTAATCTTGCCGAGGGCGCCAAATTGGGTATAGCCAGGCCTGGTCAGTGTGAAGCCGACATGTGGTTGCCAGATCAGAATGAAAGGGCATCATCCGTGCATAATAGAGCCACATCGAAGAAACAGGACTGTAAATGGGCTGTAAAATAGACTTACCAAAGAGCAAAGACAAATAATCATCCATCCGACCTAAACAACAAGTAAAAACTGTCAATCACCAAATAAAAAGCAAATGGCTGGAACACCCCAGACACACAGTCCTCTTCTGATGTGATCCACAGGACTGGACAGGACATCCAGGACTGGGTCCCCCCTCCTCCCCACGGTTCTGGTGTCATGTTCAGCCTCATGAAAATTGAACGTGCAGGTTCTCATGTCAGCCGGGCAGCTGGGCTGTGGGCAGCCTCCCGGCCAGCCACAGGCCTCCTCTCACCATGAAGAACCCTGGACAGACAGACAGGTGGAGGCCAGTCTGAGCAGCAGAAAGGTGAAGAGGACAGACAGGTGAGGAGGTGGAGCTGGCTCACCTGCGCTGCAGACAGACAGCACTGTCAGGAGGAGGGACGTGTAGTAGAGCTCAGGCATGGTTCTCGCCTGTCAAGAGAAGATAGGATGAGTAATTTATTTCTCTCTGAAGGGAAATAGTTCTGTGCAGCTGTCACAAATCACACAAAATCAATCAAACCTTATGCATGAAGCACAACTCCTTTAGAAGGAGCTGCCCAAATTGCATTACGCAATAAAACAACAAACAAATAAATAAATAATAATATCCTGCCCAGATCTACAGATTCACATTCTTTATGATCACGCAGACAGTTATACATAGGAATAAGAACACAGAGGAAAAACAAAAAACATTATAGCTTCCAAGGAGTGAGGAGCCACCAGAAAAAAGAACTAAATGAGAAAACAAAACTTATTTTTATAGATAACATATTTTTACGTATAAAAATATGGAATATATTATATATACTACATATAACTATATGGTATAACAGCTATAAAATACGCATGATGCTAGTGAAGAGCAGAGTACAGTGAACACACACACTTCACACCGAAAATAATAATTATTTGAAAGTAAAATGAAAGTATTATATGATTCATTTATATTTTGTTACACTATTTTATAATATTGCATATATCATAACAATCGTATTATTAGTCATTAATACTGTATAGTAAAGTTTTTAGCATTCATAATATTAATGTTTGCACAATAATAATAAGTAATAATAATAATAATTGTTGTCAATATTCTTGTTGTTAGTACTATTACTATTAGTAACCAGTGGCAGTAATAATGGTAGAAGTTGAGACAGGAAGTAGCTCCGCTGGGCCGGGTCTCACACAAGCTGCTGCTGTCAGTGTCAGGATGGAGGAGCAGAGTCCATGTCCACAGTTTACCACCCCGAACATCTGGTAGGCCGCCCACACGCCCTGAGGGACCGGGTCCATGCAGGTAACGACCACGGAGAACCCTAGGAGCAAGGAGAAGTCCAGGTTTGTTTATAGTCGGTGCACTTTAAGGAGACAGTAGAAGCAGTGCGGCTCCACCGTCCTCTGGTGCTAGCATAAGCTGCTTTCTATGACAGCTTTTCATTAAAAAGGAAAAAGAATTCCAAATGTTTCTGAAATGTCAATAAAGTGTGGGTGATGTGTGACGTGGATAACTCTCACAGTCTTCTAAAAACATCTCATCATTTTCAGAAAACCTTGTCCCATGAGAATCTGTGAGATTTTAATTTGATTATTTGTATCACTCCATCTTTGGCCACTGATTTGACGTGGTCATCCATCAGGCCTGCACGTGGTTGCCAGTGCAAGTGTGACAGACCCCACTGTTCCACCAAAAACTAAAATCCCCCACCAGAGAATCGCACATCCCAGGTCCCCTTGAAAGGAGTTCACCTGCAGCGATGCAGGTCAGAGCGATGGAGGCTGACAGGTTGTTGAGCAGAGGCTGTCTGCAGAACCTGGACGACCTCGGCCTGGAGACACAACACAGTTAGCAGGGCTCTACAGACTGGTTCTTCAGGACAGTCGTTCAGTGAACCTCCAGTGGAGCGCCAGTGGAGTTCCAGGGCAGCTTTGTTTTCTTTGGGGATGTTAATTCTCTGTTAATGTGCATCTAAGTGAATAAAATTAAAAAAGTAAAACTGCTTCCTTCTTCTTCTCGGGCTCGATGCGTCCTGATGATTCACCTGGTGATGACGTAGGTCTGAGGCAGCAGGACGACAGCTGTGAACACCACGTTGATGATCTGACTGCACACAGAACACAGGAACGAGAGGCTGGATACATTAAAGATGAAAGTACAAACATAAATAAATACATAAATAAATAAAGGACACTCACAATTTTAACCTCTGGTTCCTGGGCATCCATCTGCTGCTGTGGTAGGCCAGGAAGACCAGCAGGTAGAGGAACATCTATCTATCTATCTATCTATCTATCTATCTATCTATCTATCTATCTATCTATCTATCTATCTATCTATCTATCTATCTATCTATCTATCTATCTATCTATCTATCTATCTATCTATCTATCTATCTATCTATCTATCTATCTATCTATCTATCTATCTATCTATCTATCTATCTATCTATCTATCTATCTATCTATCTATCTATCTAACTATCTAACTACATTTACCTTCCAATAATGTACAGGTGGTTCAGACAGACCTGCAGTAGCTCTGAGTGTTCGGAAGGATTCGGTGTCACACTGCACATGCTCAATGTCCGAACACAGACACACACAGACACACACACACACTGCATATTGTATGAGAGCAGCAGGACGACAGCTGTGAACACCACGTTGATGATCTGACTGCACACAGAACACAGAAGCGAGAGGCTAGATACAGACAGCAGAAATTCTTCTAGATTCTAAAAGGGATGTAGAGTCGATAGATAGACTGACACGTCTCTCAGTCACCTCTCTCTCTCTCTCTCTCTGGTGGCCTTTTGTATACTCTCCAGGGGTGAGGTTGGTGCCGCTGTCCCCAGTGTGGACGGTGCCCTCTTGTGGTCAGAAACGACCCTGCGTTGTTTATCTCTAGGTCGAAAAGGTTTCTATCAATAAGCTTCACATCTGTCTGTCTGCTTGTCTGTCTATCCGTCCAACTGCCTGTCTGTCAGTCTGTCTATCTATCTATTATTGAGAAATGAGAAGGAAAGCAGAGTGGCGTTGCAGACTATTGTTTGCATCTCTTGTATTTGTATTCGTTTTTGTGTTCCTTTACCATTATGTACCTCTTACGGTTGTGTTCTCCTATTCCTTGTAAAGAACTCTGGTCATTCTTAGTTGTTTCTCAATGTACTATGTAAATAAAGGTTTAATTAAGTTGAGTAGCTACCTCTATAAATATCAATGCTCCATTGAATATATTTTGTGTAACTCACCATATTGAAGATTAACTTTTTTTGCATATAACACAAAACATGCTCGGAGCTGAACCCTGCCATTGAGGATAAGGTTATGGATCAGACTGACGGCAAAGTGAAGCACGACTTTTCTCCGATTCGACAAACATAGCTCAACGCACAATTGCGCAGATGCGGATAAATTCACCTTTTCAACTCCACATTGTGTCAGTAGGTCGTCTGGAGGACTGTCAGTACTGCATACAGCCAACAGGCGGCTCTGGGCACTGTCTGCCCTGCGTAGACCTCATCCTCCCGAGGAAAACTCCCACTCCCCGTCACTCCCGATGCTCTCACACACACTCCCTCACACACTTTCTGTCAGTCGCACCAGCAACATCAGCCCCCTTTAAGACGCTGTCAATGCTCCGCACCCGGATATGTCGCTCATAATCCACTTTATAGCAACTTTGGGTGAGTTCAAGTTTGTTTTTCTCTTTTCTTCTTCTTTTTTGTGTGATTGTAAACTGGCTGGAATGTTTCACCCTCTGGTCGATGCCAAACTGCGCTCTCCCTCACACCTCCAGCAACAACACATGTAATGAAAGCCACATGATGGCCATTAGTCAAGAGAAAATGCGCAGTTGGGAAGAAGTTTCTGGGCAAACACTTATGAGTGCTGCTCAGCCCTGGTATCTGCAGAGGAAACGCATGTGATTTGAATTTGCGTGATATTGCTCCTGGCTGCCAAGGAGCTGGTAGTCGGGGCTGATGATGTGGAGGGACTTGTACTGATTGGCATTGCCGTGTCCCGCAGCCCTGTGGGCCCCTGCAGGGGCCCTGCAGCCGCAGATGGCAGATGTGTGCACGGAGGGCAGCTGTTACCCGGCCACAGGTGACCTGCTCATAGGCCGGGCTCACAAGCTCACAGCCTCCTCCACCTGCGGCCTGACGCACCCGCAGCGCTTCTGCATCGTGGGACACCTGGAGGTAATACACACACGACATCCACACACTTATTACTGAACTGGGCTGTAAGATTTTCCAACAGAATCACAGATAGTTGTCATGAAGTTGCAAGTTGCACCTCGGTCCTCTGATTTATTAGGCATGTTGTTCCAAATGTTTCATTTTAAAGGAGACCCAGAATGGTCCTTGTTCTCTGATATTAACTTCACATCTATGGGTGATTTGCTTCATAAGATTTGTCTCAGTTGTTATTGTACATGCCCTTCAGCGGTCCTGTTTATTCTGTGGGAATATGAGTCCGCTCCTGCACGGGTCTGGCACCCTTTCATGCTTAGCGGCTTTTTCCTGAAATCAGTGGCGACTGGAGAGACGTTGTTATGGAGCATCCAGTCTTATATGAGTCGTATATGTGAGCCTGAATCAAATATTGAGGAAGAACCGGGAGCATGTACGCTGATGTTTCACTGGAAACCAAAGCATTCAAGTTTTTTTTTTAGATTAGTTTGAAGGTGCAGGGCCACACCCATAGTTAACTTCTGCATCTGTTTGCTTGGACACTTTTTTTAGTTGCTATTTCAGTACCTAAAGTTTATACGTGCATGAGGACGTGATGATGTTTTTGGACCTACTGGACTTCTTATCTAACAAGCTAGGATAATAGTGTTTTTTCAATCTAGCTTCCTTTAACTGTACCACATGTCTTCAAACTGGTGTGGAAATGCTGATTTTAATTTTAGGGGAAAGATTTATTGTTTTTTTTTTCTTGAAAGCAGCTGCCTTTTGCTTTGATACAGAAGCTAAATTCTTAAATACTTTCTCTTTTCCTTTTTTGTTCCACTAAGAGGAAAAGGCGAAAAATAGAAACAGGCAATGCAGACTTGAAAAAAAAAAAATCAAGCTTCAATAGCAACATTTCTAAGTCAAGGCAAATATTAGAGTGTATGTGTGTGTGTTAGAGTGATGGTCGATCATATGTCAGGGGAACAACACAGATTTAATGAAAAAATAGCACCATTAATACGTTCCAACGTGTGGAATGCATAAAGTCTGACAGAGAGTTTGACAGAGAGAGACTTTGACAGCAGGATGAGAATAAATGAAACACAGATCTGAAAGAGAATCATCAGCATTAATCAGGCGCTGCAGACCTAACATCAATATGTCCAACAATGGAACATGTCCAGTATGGCTCAATGAGTACTGACAGCTCTACAGAGCAATCCTTTTGAAATATCACTGCATTACTTATCATCTTACTCCGCTTTAGATAACTCATGCCACAAGTATAGAAGGAGGTTCTGCACTGCGGTTACTACAACCACATCCAGGCACGGCGTAGGTCTTGTAAATCTTTGAATGAACGGAGAAGACTGTGTTCAAAAGACAGTGCCGGAGCCCACGTTTACTATGAACAAATCTCTGAGCACCCTTGGACAATCTTTGGGTATCATCCTTTTGATGAGGCGATGAGAATCAATTTGTTCATCTCTCATTTCTCATCATGCAGTAAACAGAATGGAATTCATTAAAACGTAGCTGCACTCCTGGCTATGTATGCAACATGGCATTTTTGTGGTAGGAGTTTATTGCTACTAAATTCCTGTTAGAGAGGAGGCCCGGATCCGGTGAGGGCTTGGTTTTATTATGAGGGAAACAGTACTGAAATGTGTCGAAACCTAATTCAACCTCCTCTTTTATTATTCTGATGGGAAAACTATGCGCTGTTAAACTCACACGGCGTATCGTCATAAATGAGTCGTTGATATGGTTTCTCAATTGATAATATCATAACACAGTAAGAAAAAATAGTCCCGTCATGAATTCCCACAGTGAGTTCTGGGCTGTTTGTTGTTCACACTGTTCAGTCAGATAATGAGAGGCAGCTGGGCTCATTGTGGCTCTGATGATTTACAGATTACCATCGAAATAATAGACCAGTAACTGTCTTTAAAGAGCCTGATTTATCAGCTGATTGAGTTTTACCTTTGAATCAGAGCTACTCTGGTAATGTGTGTGTGTGTGTGTGTGTGTGTGTGTGTGTGTGTGTGTGTGTGTGTGTGTGTGTGTGTGACAGCGTCCACAATACAGTATCTGCTTGCTGTCATGTGGAGTGGGAGTTCAGACATTCCTCTCCACAATAAAAGCGCTGTGCTCCTCACAACCCGTTCCCTGTGTGCATGTGGTCCGGGGGCGAAGCAGGGGAGACTCTCTCTTTATCACACTCCCTTTGGCCAGCGCCCAGTGTGAATGGTGTCCTTATGAAATCACACACACACACACACACACACACACACACACACACACACACACACACACACACACACACACACTCTGTGGGGCCTTCGGAGCTTCCTGAGGATGAGCACAGTCCCGAAGTATGAGCTGCAGAACAAGGTGGGGGTCGCCAAGGAGGAGGAAGCGAGCTAGTAGCAAGTAGCGGACATTTTCCTGCCAAACGCTGCTGAGTGGAACCACTCAGCCTGACTCCGCTCACATTTCAACACTGGCAAAGCTGGCGGAGGCTCAGGAGGAAAACTTGAGAAACTTGCGTTAATTGTTCACACGCTGCAAAGCCGTGAGATTTGAGAGCGCGTATGTGTGCGTGTGTGTGTACAACACGCTAGCCGCGAGCGTGCATGTGAGGCCCATGCAGACAACCCATTGAGGACATTAGTAAACAAACTCTGCTCTGGCATATACAATGGCAACATGATATATACTGTTTGGCCTTAATTTCTGTGCTTCCTCCCTGGCCATATGACACACACACATCCATCAGTGGGGCATTAACATGCTGCTCGAACAGCCAGATCCCTTCTTGGAAAGTTCTTACAAAAACTGTGGAACTGTGACTGCAAGATTTCCTCACATTCAGCCACATTAATGAGGCTGGATGCTGAGTTCAACTGATAAGGACTTGCCCAGTGTGTCCAGAGTGCAGTTTGGGTGTGTTGAGGTCACGACTGTGTGCAGCGCTGTCAAGTTCTTCCACATCAGATAGGGAAAACTCAAAAGAAAGTATTACCGAATGAGACAGAAACGTCTTGAAATATCTTTGCCTGCCGTTCCATTCATTTTCTGTGATTTTAACCAATTGCAACCCTGTCCAGGTTAACCTGAGGATTTCCTGTTTTGTATGATAATATGTCTTTGGGTTTTGTTGAATACAGTAAGATTAAGAAAATAATAAAAATCTTCTTCTTTTTCTATGAAAGCTGCCAGGTAGATTGTACATTGTACATTGTTGGGTTTTCGGGTCAACCCAACAATGTACAATGTACAATCTACCTGGCATGTGTGGCATCTACCTGGTGTGAATAAAAGTCTCTGACTTCGATGAACTGATCCTGTGATCCCCTTTGTTGCTCTCTGTAAATCAGGAGGAGAAGAAATGCTTCTTGTGCGACTCCAAGAAGATGTACGATGAGGACACCAACCCCAACAGCCACACTATCGAGAACGTGGTCACCACCTTCGCCCACAACCGCCTCAAGACCTGGTGGCAGTCGGAGAACGGTGAGAGCCTGAGAAACATACATGAGAGGACAAAACAAAAAACAATTATTTTACAATGACAGAGAACAGATTTGTGCTCAAGAGGAGCGAGGCAGCGTGTGAGCCCTGGCTGAGACTGTTCTCATGGGAACTGAGCTCAGTAATGACAAGACAGCAGATCACAGAGCCCGGTGCCTCAGCCAGTCAGAGTAGGCCGGGGGGGGCGGGGCTTACAGGTACAGCTGAGTTGAACAGGTGTGTGGATGGGGAAACAGATGTGTGTCATCACTGGAACACACACACAGACACCAGCCTTTAAAGTGTGTGGGGGGGGGGAGTGTGTAATGAGACAGCTCAGGTTCAGAGAGTTCCACGATGAGAATGAGATCCGTCTTTGCTCTCATGAACAGAGGGAACTCACCTTGATGCCAGATGTGGGAATATAAGCATCTCTTCATCTGGGCAATAAAAGGACGGATTCCTTCCATATGGATGTCGAAATGAAGCGGTTACATGCTCGTCTCAGCTGAACACAGTTTATCATGCTCTTTTTACTTTGCGTGACTCTTTATTTTTTTCATTGGTTTGCTTTGGACTGCACCAGGCAACCGCTGATCAGTGTAACAACTGCTTAGGACATGGTAATGAAACTCTAAGCCCAGGCCTAAGTGAATTTAAATGCAACTTAAATAGCAGTTTTGCTCACAAAATAAATAAAAAATACCACTGTGGATCCAAACACATGAAAAAAAATCTGCACACGCCAAACATGGTCAAGGTATTTGGATAAGTGAATACAGTAATTGGCATCTAATGAGCCCTGATTGATGGGGCACCTTTCGGTTGGAGAATGTCTGAATGGACGCCATGTGTGGAGCGGGTTGGAGGGACGCCGTCCCAACACCCTCAAGTTCTGAAAGATGGAAGGAAGTTTCCCATACAAACAGGCCCGGTCCCCTCCGCCCCCACATTCATTCTCGCTGTGCATTCAGTCGCTGTGCTGGTGGGAATGTGCGTGAGCGGTGAGTCACAGAGACGCGCAGATGGCCGTGAGGCGGCAGGAAGCGGCGGACGTACTGTGCGACGGCTTCGCTGGGGATTTCCTGAGTCCCTCGCAGCGGCCTAGTTTTCCATGCCAGTGGCACCAGCTGCTGTAGAAAACATACTCTAATGTTAAGGTTATAGAAGCGCAAGCACATTGCGCACTTCATTACTATCACATTGCAGATTAATTGTCGTCGCCATATCAACATGCACGATACACACATCGCCAAGACTGCCTGAACTGATAAACAGTGTGTTAATGTTTATCAGTTCATACAACAGTTTATAATGTTTTCACAGCTTTCAAGTAACTTTCAAGTTACTTTCTGTGATAGTTCTCCAACTCAAGTATTTGTTCATGCATCGCAGTCAGGACACTCAAAAGCGCATATTGCGTTTTCCCTAAATTCACGCAAAGTGATGAAAGCATCCTAGTAATCAAAGTTTGTTTGCTTTGAGCTAAACGTGTGAATGAGTGAAGTGATGTATCCAAGCCCAGCAGACCAGTATTGGTGTTCCTGAGATGCTGGCAGGGATAAAAAATGAAAGAAGAATTCACATCTAGATCTAGATGTCCTAGTGATGTCTTCTTCATCGAGTCCGTTCCCGACAGATGTTTCCAATCATCCGATTTCACACATTACTAGCACACATTTAACACATTTAATGGTGCGGCGTGACCACTTAGTAAGATTTCACACATAAACGCGCTGAGGAATTTAAGAACGAGCTGCTGCAACACTATCCAGGGCTGCGGCTAAGACTGATTGACTTTGTTCGCGGGCACGAAAAAAAAGCAGCTTACTCGGCCGCATAAACATATGCAGAAAGAGGCAGTAAATATTTACGAGGGAGCGTATTTAAGTGAGCGAGAAAGCGTTGACAGCTCGATGCAGATTTAACCGCTAACCTCCCTTGCGTCCCTCCGTTCTACAGGCGTGGAGAACGTGACCATCCAGCTGGACCTGGAGGCCGAGTTTCACTTCACGCACCTCATCATGACTTTCAAGGTGCCCTTTCGCTTGAGCAGCAGAAAGCACGTATATCACAGACACTCCCGTGGCCGCGGCACGGCCAGATAAACAGCTGCGCCGGAGGAATGTGGAAAATCCTTCGGGTCCCTGGAGAACGGTGGGAAGAGGAGGCGATGAGCTCAGAGCCGCGGCGTAAAAAATCAGCGCTGTCACATGGTTGCGGCTGTGACGCTGTCCAGCTGGATCGGTGCCAGCCGTTAACATTGTTAGTCAAAACACAGGCTCAAAGACATGTTCCATGTGTGTCCTCTCCCTTCCTGTTTGGTATTGGGCGCTCTGCACCTCCAACGGCCCCCACTCACTCATTTCAGTGATGTCAATCCGTTTGTGGTCAAAATATGCTTGTTTTACTGTTTTATTCACACTGTTGGATAATAAAATTCAAGAAAATGTAAATAATAATAAATAATAACAAATATTTTATAAAAACATTATTTATACATATACAAATATGTGTATGTGTGTGTGTATATATGTATATATATATATATATACACACACACACACACATATATACGCACACACACATATATAAATATACAATATATACACATAACAAAGTAAAATAACAATAAAAGAATATAAATGTAACATGATGTTTGTTGACAGACCTTCCGTCCGTCTGCCATGGTGATCGAGCGCTCGATGGACTTTGGGAAGACGTGGCAGGTTTATCGCTACTTCGCCTACGACTGCGACTCCTCGTTCCCCGGCGTGTCCAAAGGGCAGCTGGCTAAAGTGGACGAAATCATCTGCGACTCACGTTACTCAGACATCGAACCGTCCTCCGAGGGAGAGGTGACCCGGCCTCCGATTCGCTTCTGATTCTAACGTGTCATTCATTTGGATGGAACATGTATGATTTTAACCTTTGCGTTGTCCCGTAGGTGATCTTCCGGGTATTGGACCCGGCCTTCGAGATTGAAGACCCCTATAGCCTGAGGATACAGAGTGAGCTCAGTTATAACTATTACACTACTATACTAACGGCTTTATAATTCTATGCTGTTGGGACTACGTAGATCAATAGTTCCTCTTTATTTCCTGAAGTGAGGAATTATGAGTCTGCCCTCTGACCTCTGTGCTATCTAGTCCAGACAGTGAAATTACGACTTTATTGAGATGCTTTCTATCTGTCTGTCATCCAAGTAACGCACCCTGGACTAGACTTGCAGGGGCTCAAGGTCAGCACCATATGGAATTTCACATATGGAAGTGACTCAGCATTGTGCACTCTTCTACATCCAGACTGAGACACATTCACACACGCATGCAGAGGCCTGGTGTGAAGTATGTGCTGAATGCTGTGGGTGTGGGATGAAGAACAGCGAGGCATTAGCTCAGGATTTCCCCTCTGCTTAAATAATGCAGTCAGTCTCATTTAAATAGAGCTGACTTGAAGTAACCTCTTTAGCGCCACATTAGATATATGACTTCTGTGTGTGCGTGTGTGTGTATGTGTGTGTATCCGCAGACATGCTTAAGATCACAAACCTGCGAACCAAGTTCGTCAAGCTGCACACCCTGGGCGACAACCTGCTGGACTCCCGGGACGAGGTGACGGAGAAGTACTACTACTCCCTCTACGACATGGTCGTCCGCGGCAACTGCTTCTGCTACGGCCACGCCTCCAAGTGCGCCCCCATCGACGGGGCGTCGATCGGAGTGGAGGGCATGGTACGTCTAGTCACTTTCACGTTCATTTAAGACTAGACTTTTCGAGATTTTTTTTCTTTTTCAATTCAATTTGAAGAAATCCTGGTTATAGTGTGACCCGGAAACAGCGGTAACAACACAGCTGTGATGCTCCCGGTCGCGTCACGTGGACGACTTTCCATGACCGGATACTGGATATTTCTGTCTGCTGAGGAGAGTCATGTGATTGGAGAAGATGCCCCGTTACAGCTACTAAATGCTGTCCTTGCTGACCTCGTTTTGACAATTTCACAGCAGCATCATCCCGTTTATTTGATTTGACCCCACATCTCTAGTGTGGCTGCTGCTTCAATTGATTTACTTTGTGTGTGTGTGTGTGTGTGTGTGTGTGTGTGTGTGTGTGTGTGTGTGTGTGTGTGTGTGTGTGTGTGTGTGTGTGTGTGTGTGTGTGTGTGTGTTTAGGTTCATGGCCGCTGTGTCTGTAATCACAACACCGAGGGACTGAACTGCGAGCGTTGTAAAGACTTTTACCAAGATTTGCCCTGGAGGCCTGCGGAGGGAAGAAACACCCACGCCTGCAAGAGTAGGAAGACCTCACGTGTCACATTCATCACCATTTACTGTAATGCTCACCCAGACCGTCAGACATCCTTTCAGTCATCCTCACTCAGAGAAAGTAGATTTGCTGCAGTCAGTATCGAATTATAAAAGTGTCTTTTGGAAACTGGGATCCTCTTTTTTTCTACAAATACATAGTAATAATGGTTAATCACTTTCAGCTGATCAGTTAACAGTTAAAATAATGCACTACCAAGCTGAAGCCAGTAATCAAAGTGAAAACAATGAGATGAACTCCTTCTCCTCCTCTTCTTCCTCCTCCTCTTCCTCCTCCTCCTCCCTCAGAGTGCGAGTGCAACCAGCACTCCACGGCGTGCCACTTCGACATGGCCGTGTACATGACCAGCAACAACGTGAGCGGCGGCGTGTGCGACGACTGTCAGCACAACACGGTGGGCCGCCAGTGCGAGCAGTGTGCGCCCTTCTTCTACCAGCACCCCAACCGAGACCTGAGGGACCCCAACATCTGCGAACGTACGTCACCTTTCCCCGACCTGACCTCCCCTGACCCACCACCCCGCCGGCCCCCTTCACGGCCCTCGCAGTCTGTAAAGAAAAAAAAAAGAAAAGGAAAACACAGCTCACGTCCTCCTCCAGGACATTTAGACGGGCAACATCTGGAGCGGCAACTGTGTCGAGGCCTTTGAAGGGAACGGCCGAAAGTGGCTGTTGTTACACCACGATTGTAATTATGTACTAAGTGCCGGGTACAAGTGGAGATAGTGCTGCAGAACATCGATAAGTACAGGCTGGTGCTCTTTCTCTTGACGAGACTCTCCAGTTACAAATGTATAGCACACAAGCGTACAGAACAGATTAGAAGGTTTCTTTTTTTTTAATAGTGATTTGTTGTACTCGTTCAACCGGGTCCATTCTTTTGTTTTCTGTAAAAAAAAAAAATCATTATTTCCTCTAGTGTTTCCTTATCTCATCCTCTCAGATGTGACCGTTTTCCACCCTTTTTTTTCTCCACCCCTCTGCAGCGTGCAACTGCGACCCGTCGGGCTCCCTGCAGGACGGACTGTGCGACTCCCGGACCGACGTGGCGGTCGGGCTGATCTCAGGCCAGTGCCGATGCAAAGCCAACGTGGAGGGCGAGCGCTGCGACCACTGCAGACAGGGACACTTCGGACTGGGACAAGGGCCCCACGGCTGTCTACGTAAGTCACGCTCAGCAGTCAGGATGGAGGCCGCTACACTCGTCAATACAAAAAGCAAAACTGTTGTTTTTCCTGGATGTACTGTATGTATTCCCTCCCTATAAATTGCCCTCCGATGTGAAACAGTGACCTCTCAAAATCATCATTTTACCACCTCCAAAGATACCATCAGAAGCAGCGTTTGTTAGATCTCCTGCCATCAGACCCAGCTGGATCTGCCTCCTCATTGTTTGCTCCTGTTTTTTGGCAGCTTGTACCTGTCACCCAGCCGGCACTCTGCCAGGAGGAAACTCCTGCGACTCAGAGACAGGAAGCTGCTTCTGCAAGCGCCTCGTCCAAGGACACAACTGCAACAAGTGTCTGGTGCGCTGTCGTGCTCATCTCTCATTCTTAGCTCAGATATTTCATGTGCCGTGTATCTGGACTGATGTCCATCTAATTTTGACCCCCGCAGCCACAACACTGGGGTCTGTCCAATGACATGGACGGCTGCAGACCATGTGACTGCGACCAGGGCGGCGCTGTCAATAATGAGTATGTGTTGTTTTTAAAATGATTTTGTATCTTTAACAATATGACTTTAGTTTAATTATTATTATTATTATTGCTACTACTACTTATTATTATTATTATTACTACTTCTATTGTTAGTAGTATTTGTTTATTGTTATTGCTTATTATGTAGTATCCATATTTGTGTTTTTGTTAATTATATAATATATAAGATATAAGATCCTGTATATCTAATAATGTTGATATAATAATAATAACAATAATATTGACTACATGATTTTCATCATCATGATCATTATTATTTTTTGTTGTTACTGTTAATATTATATTATTACATTTTAGTTATTGCTTGTTATTATCTTGCTTTCTCTATTTTTCACTACCTTATTATTATTATTATACTTATTTACTATATTACTTATTATATACTGTGAAGATTCTGTGTTGACCGTTGTGTATTGTGAATGTGATGTTGTAAATAATATTTGGCTTGCAGACAGACTAGTTTCTCTTAGGGGGTAAATGAAGTACTGTACCTCTCTTATCTAATCTAATTTAATCTTGATTAATAACTTAATTTCATGTAGATTTCCTGCACGTGTCTGTCACACAGTGTATTAAGGTTATTGAGATAAATACTTATGAGCACTGCGGAGTTGTTGGCACATCTAATGAGAAATGACACACGTTTGTTTGTCCACAGTTGCGACCATCACACGGGACAGTGTGTGTGCAGGGAGCACATGTTCGGTCGACGCTGCGAGCAGGTCGAGCCGGGCTTCTACTTCATCGCTCTGGATCACTACACTTACGAGGCCGAGGACGCCAAGCACGGACCCGTGAGTGTCTCAACCGGCAGCGTGCAGCTTGGCGCTTTCAGACAGATGGGTACAGCTCTGTGTGTGGCATCTGTCCTCTCTGTCAGGGAGTGACCCTGGTGCCCAGGCCTTACCCCCAGGATCGCAGCCCTACGTGGACCGGTATGGGCTTTGTGAACGTGCCAGAGGGAACCTACTTAGAGTTCAACATCGATAACATCCCCGAGTCCATGGATTATGACCTCCTGATTCGCTATGAGCCGCAGGTAAAACACGCACGCACGAGACACAAACGCAGGTTGTGTTTATGTCCACGTCTGGAAGCAGTTTACAGAACTATTCACTCGTTGCGTGTGTTGTTTGGTTGTTTCTCCAAAAGTTTTGAATGAGAGTGCTTCGTAAATCTACAAACAAAATCTTGTGCATGATTCCACTTCCCTTAGGACGCTTGAAAGTCAGCAATGAAATACATGTGGATGGGAACAGAGGCTGGAGCCCGGGCTCATAAAAGATTTAACAGTCTGGTGGGGAATCAGTGAGAGGTTTAAGAGCTGGGTGGTCGGATTTAAGGTGCTCAGTGAGATGAAACTCACCGCGGAGGCTTACTGAGAAAACACAAGATGCACAACACATCAGTTCTGGCTTGTTTCACTCCACTTTGTGTAATAAATAACTCACCTGCGTGGCAGCTTCCAGAGCAATTGGAGCTGGTGAACGTCCGAGTGGAGCGTCCCGTCTTCAACCCTCCGGATTCGTCCGGCCACTGCAGCAACTCCATCCAGAGCGGAGACGAGCAGTACATCTCCCTCCCTCCTGGATCCAGGTAGGGAGCAGGAGCACCGCCTCTCCACCTCCTGGCTCCTCATCCCAGGGAGCAGCGTCCCGCTCTGACTGTGCGTTTCATTGCAGACACGTGCTGCTGGACACGCCTGTGTGTTTGGAGAAAGGACTGAACTACACCGTCCGCGTCACCCTTCCCCGCTACACGCCCCTCAGCGACGTCCTGAGTCCATACACGCTCATCGACTCCGTACGTGGAAGCTTTGAAACATGACTTGCTGCTGTCTTTATTTAGCTGAAAGAGATGGGTCTAAAGAGACAGAATATCAATGGAACCCTTGTAGTCCTTTTTTCTCACTTAATTTTACCATTTACTCCCATTTAAATAAAATTGTATTGCGTATTTCTACTCACTCTCAAAGACCTCTGGAACCCCCAAACTCACAAAATTCCCAAACTCACACCAGAAATGTATTGTGAAGACTGGACAAGGAAATTGAATTTTTACTGTTTTCAGTCACTTCAATGATATTAGAGACTAGGGCGAAACAGAGTTAGACTGAGAAATGAGAAAATGCTGCAGTTATACTTGTCGTGAGGGGTTCAGATCGCATATCAGCAGTGACCGGTCACTATGCATGGCTCATTGGCCAGGGTTTCTTTTCCAACTTTCCTGCTCTCCTCTGACCTGTGTGTCTGTCCCTGCCCTCTCCACAGTTGGTGCTGATACCGCGGGTGCGGGAGCTGGACATTTTCCACGGGGTGGACGGCGAGGGAGCGTGGGATACGTTCCAGCGCTACCGCTGCCTGGAGAGCAGCCAGAGCGTGGTCAAAAGCCCCATGACCGACATCTGCAACGACTACATCTTCAGCGTCTCAGCCTTGCTGCACAAAGGAGCCATGGGTAAGTAGGATTGTGTGTGTGTGTGTGTGTCTGTGTGTGTACATAATCTGGTTTTATAAAGTAAATGTTGTCCCGGGAGCGAAAACAAACTTTTTTTGTTTGGGATCAACATCATCACAACCGACCAATCAGCAGCACCTCTTGCATACAAATAACCACCCTCAAAGGAGACAAAGTGTGTTTGATTTAAATAGCGAAGGCAGCCGTTCAAAAAATAACATTTTCTTAGGTTAAGAACATTTTCTTAGGGTTTAAGAACATTTTAGGCATGGGGAAGTACTTCTGACTGAGCCTAATATAGGTGGGTGACAGAAATGTGACAGAAGATGTGGTAAAGTTCGCTCTCTCTGCCAAGCAACGACGAGAAGAGTGGAAAGAAAAGCAGGTCAAAAGTTACAAATCAGTGGGTTGTGAGGCTCATGTGGTGAGGAAAAATGCATTGTGAAAAACACTCTTGAAATAAAACCATTGTTCGGGCCAAGTTGTGCTGTCTGGCTGCTTGGATAGTCATTCAGGGACGTTAACTGCTGAAACCAGTATGTGTGTGTGTTCAACATGTGTTTCTCCCAGAGTGCCAGTGCGACCCCCAGGGCTCGTTGAGCGCCGTGTGCGACCCCAGCGGGGGTCAGTGCCGCTGCCGGCCCAACGTGGTGGGCAGGAACTGCGACCACTGCGCCCCATCCACCTTCCTGTTCAGCCCGGCCGGCTGCAGACGTGAGTGGGAGGAGTGAGGCGAGCGCGGTCTATGCTGAGAGTCTGTAGCCCTCAGAGCGGAGTGATGATTCGGATCTTGTCCGTCCCCAGCTTGCGAGTGCGACCTCGGGGGCTCGGTCAGCCCCTTCTGCCACGAGGCCACGGGACAGTGCGAGTGCGTCCACGGCGCCACGGGCCGGCAGTGCTCCCACTGCCTGCCCAACTTCTGGGGCTTCCCGCACTGCAGGCGCTGTAACTGCAACGGCCACAGCGAGTACTGCCACCCTCAGACCGGAGAGTGCCAGGGCTGCAGGGACTTCACCACCGGACACCAATGTGAGAGGTAGGACGATGCCAACACCAAGTGGAGGTGGATGACCGTGATTCTTTGATTGGGACTCAAGGCCTGGGACTCTAGGCCTCTCTGTGCAGTTTGCACATAATGGAAATGAAAGGGAGTGCTTTAAGCCTCTCGCTAGGATGTTACCCCTGTGACTTTGATTTGGTATGAAGCAGATTAAGAAGATAGATGAATGAATTCAGACTGGAAGATGCCTTTGTTTATGAACAGGAACAGGAAATGGTTAGGGAGATTTCCATGAAACTTGGGAAACTAGATTCAGATTATTTTATTCGAGACAAATGGGCCAAGCTGAACTGAGTCAGACCGTGAAAATCAGATCTGCGGCGATGCAGCGCAGGGACTTCCAACTCCGGGTCATCCTGGGCGGGTTTGTTGCATGTGGCTCTCTGTCCTCCCTAATGGAAGGAAGAAATATATACAAACAAATTAAGTCTTATGTTTTGTGTGAATACGTTGCTGCAAACACAGTCACAGTCGAGAAAAGGAGAAAAGGCTTACCCGGCATAATAAAACAATAGATATATGAGGTCTGCTCCTGATGTTTTCCCTCTCTACTTCCCAGCTCAAAACTTGACTCTGTTTTTTCTCGTAATTGTCCAGCAGTCTCACGGGAGGTCAAGTCCAAACTCTGTTTTTTTGTAACCTGAGATCTCAGACTCACAGCGATCTGTCATGGACTTTATTGGAAACACTCAGAGCGCAACAGCTCTGCCACGGAAAAGTAATCTTATTGTGTTCCAAAGCTTAGACTTTTGGCTTCAGCCTCTTTGCCTTTGGCAGCACTTCAGATGATCTCTGGGCCGAACACACGTGAACACACTCACCGCTTTGGTGGGGAAATCACATCGGGTGGCCCCTTAAAACCCAAATCAAAGGTTCTGCCTCACCTTGTTGCCTCACCTGCAGGTGTCTGGACGGTTACCACGGCGACCCGGAGCTGGGCTCGGGGGGCCACTGTCGCCCCTGCATGTGCCCGGACGGCCCGCGCAGTGGGCGCCACTTTTCTGACAGCTGCTACCTGCTGGGGAGCAGCAGCCAGCTGGTGTGTGTGTGCAGCGCGGGCTACAAAGGTACACACACGCACACACACACGCGCTAATCAGCGGTAACAGATTTGTTTGCATGTAACCATTCCTCTAAGCGCTCCGAGCATCACCTGCTGCGCTTTGTGCCGTCGCGTCCTCACTTCACTCGCCACCTGCCGCAAACCCCAAACACGCCGGCCCCTGTGAAGGTTCCCTCTGAAGCTTCAAAGAAAAACCCCCCATCGTGTGCTTCCCTCTCTCCCCCGCTCCCCAAACGCAGGCGCCAGGTGCGACGAGTGCGCCCCGGGCTACTACGGGAACCCGCTGGTGCCCGGCGGCCGCTGCATGCCCTGCCAGTGCAACGGCAACATCGACATGCACGACCCGGGCTCGTGCGACGCCCGCACCGGCGCCTGCCTCAAGTGCCTGTACCACACCGAGGGCTACGGCTGCCAGCACTGCAGGCTGGGTTACTACGGCAACGCCGCCACGCAGAGCTGCCGCAGTGAGTACACGGCTGCTCGGGTGCGTGGCAATGAGCCGGCTCTCAGCCAGGAAGTTGTGTTACTGGTACCTCTTCTTACGCCTGTGCCAGATTCCGTTCTTAGTTTAGTCTGTCATGCAAGTCTGTGGTTTTGTTCGCAAAAATACAAAATGAAAAATGATGGATTTGACTTCCCTTGTCACCTGCTCCTTTGGAAAATTACGGTGCACATGCAACAAGGGGTGCGATGCAAAAATGGATGCATGTCTATTACACGAGTACACTTCAGATTCAGATACGGAAAACTCTATTCCTGTGGGGCAACTGAAGTGGCAGTGAACAGCACATAGGGGAAAGTGAAATGTAATTAGGTAGAGAGAAGATCAGGGATAATGGATAAGTGGAGGATGAGCTTGGTGCTTCCAAGAATAGAGTGAACAATTATATGATATTATATAATACAAATATACATTCTGGACTTGGCAGTGTGTCCTGTGTAGATGCTAAGAAAAATGAAAATGGGATTGAGAAGCACTTAACAGTCTTCTGGACAACAGCCAACAGCACTAACCAGTGTGAAATGAAGAAAATTAAAGAAATAAACAGTGAGCTGTCCTCTAAAGGTTTTAGGCCACTCGAAACTTGGAAAATGGGGAATCATAATAACCCAATGAAACCGACGATCACAACCTCAGGGCCAGTGAGCAACATCCATCACTCTGAGAGCACACGAAGGCGGTTCCTTCCTGGAAACCGGCGGTTCACGGCCAGGTGTGGGGCCCTGACCGGCGTCTCTCTCTCTCTCTCTCTCTCCCTGTGTGCAGAGTGCATGTGTTACTCCGTGGGCACGGCGCCCGACGCCTGCACCTCCCCCGACGACTGCGAGTGCGACCACGCCGGCCAGTGCCCCTGCCTGCCCAACGTGGTGGGCCTGAGCTGCGACCGCTGCGCCCCGGACACCTGGAACATGGCCAGCGGGACGGGCTGCCAGGTCTGCGACTGCCACCCCGACCACTCCGTCGGCTCCTCCTGCAACGAGGTGAGCCCGCTACGCTCCGTCAGAGATGATCACAGGTCATTTCAAGTCAAGTCTTGTGTCTTTGGGCGCGAGTTGAAGTCAAGTCTCAAGTTTTTGAGGGCAAGCCTCAGGTCGAGTCACAGTCAGTTTGTGCGACTTAAGTGCGACTCAAGTCCGAGTTTCAGGCTGTGTCCAAAAACACCCCCTAAACCCTAACCCCTACCCCCTACATAGGCTAATAAATGTAGTGCACTACATAGTACCCACATAGTGCTCACTTACTGGTAAATACTGTTGGACACCTGATTGGATGGCACCTGGGATGACGTCACTAATGTCGCATCACAGGTACCAAACTGGCGGAAAATACAAAGATGGTAGGACTTTGGCAAATAGTACATAGCTAATTGAGATACGAACTGGATACCAGACTAAATATTGCGGCTCATTCATTCCCATCCATCATGAATGTATCAAAAGACCTGGATACCGGACTAAACATGACCGCCCATTCATTCCTATCTATGCTCCCTTCCCGCTGTCTGGCCACAGATCATGGTGGGATATAGGGCTCCAGCAGTGACCATCGGATACACACTGTGAATCCAGGTGCATTGTGGGATACACTGAGTGCCCAACATCTCGTTCACTAGACATTCGGGCGCTACTAAAAATGGCGTCCACCCGATGTCGGGCCCTGTGTAGGGTCTTGGGGGTGGTTTCGGACACAGCCTCAGACTCCAGTCCCCGTCTCTGCGCTCCGTGCAGCTGCTGAACCTCCGGCCGCTTGCATCATTTCCTGCATCGCACCGCAGCTGCTCCGCTCCTCACGCGCATCCCAGCCGCACCACGCGATCCCGTCTCGGCCCGTTTTTCCGCAGCCAGGGTTTGACTTACACAACACGGGGCGGTACTCCAAACTATTCCCACTGCAGGCAAGCGGTTAGGCACTGTGACTAAATGACTCAGGCCTGTTTGTGTGAGTCCCCCTGAATTATGGACTCCAGCTGTTTGGGAATGGCTTTTTCTGTTTCTCTGCGGCTCTGTCTCACTCAAACCCACATATCTGCATATGTATACACACACACATGGATATCGAGGAGTAAAGTCACACACACAGTCGTTTAGGTTTGTGTGTTTACTGGCTGCTGTCCATCAGAGGAAGGAAGTCTCAGAATACACTGTGGAATGACTGAATACACAACCCTGCGAGAGGAGCGAGTTGTGCCGAACTACAAAGCTCCATTGTGTCTCGAAGTGAAAGAAAAGGCATAAACCATCCTGCGCTGGACCTGCGCGCTCACCGTCTGAGTATTTGTGTTTACGTGCTCCTCTAGGTCACGGGACAGTGTCTGTGCAAGCCCGGCTTTGGCGGCAGGACGTGTAGGGAGTGCAAAGAGCTCTTCTGGGGGAATCCGGAGGTCCAGTGTCAGGGTAAGTCACCGTCACCCAGCACCAATGAGCCTCCGAGGTCGACGAATTTGGTTTCTGTTGTTTTACCGTTGCCACAAGTAAAACAAGTGAAAGCAATACGACAAAAACTACATCACCCCACATACCCTGCATCCTGCTTCTTTATGGAGCATATTGCTGGTCTGTTCAATTTCTGGTGTAAGGATGCAACACTTTTTTTCACTGCCAAATCATTTGTTGATTATATATCAATTTGTATTCACATTTAAGAAGCTGAGATCAGATAGATCACATTTTCATTGTCAAAACATCATTTGAATGCTTAATAATTAATAACTGCTTTGTAATGAAACAGTTCAGCTGAGTCCCAGTAAGGATGTGAAGTCACAGGAAGTGCCCCCAACAATGTGAAACATCCAGACTGTGCTCGAGCCTTGTGTTTGTATGGTTTTATAAGCTCATTAGGACTTTGTTTCCTCTCTAAAAGCTTTTCAGATAAGACTTCCCTCAGTCTCGATACTGGGGGATGTGAACGTAATATTGTTTTCCTGGTTTACTTCTGTGTCCTGTGTGTGTGCGTGTGTGTGTGTGTGTGTGTGTGTGTGTGTGTGTGTGTGTGTGTGTGCGCGCGCATAGCTCGTTGTGTCTGAGAACACACACAGGTGGTGACTGCGACATGACTTTGGAAGGATTTGGATTTGTTAGACAGCGATTACGTGTCAGCGGCCGTGAATCATTATCTGCCTCTGATGCCAAAAATGTTTTTTTTTTTTTTTTTTACTATCCACCAGAAGGCCCATCTGCAGAGATGTGCTCCTCACAGTAGCTGGCTCACCCTCAGAGAAAGAGGGAGAAAGAAAGAGGAGGGGGAGCAGGGTAGTAGATGAGGAGAGGGAGGGGATCTGGGAATGACCTCTCCCTTCGCCACTCATGAGAACCAGATGTTCTCCAGATCTCCCAGGCATCCCATTTTCGTCATTCACCAGCGCCCTGAGGACTCAGGAATCCTGACTTATTCCCACTGTATTCCCTGAAGGTCAAAGGCTAAAGCTGCGAAAGCAGCTGGAGCTCGCCCTCTATCTGTGCACATGATTCACTAATGTGTGCATTCATGGGAAATGGGAGCTCGCTGGCCGTTACTGAGAAATGTGTGGGAGTGTTAATAAAAGTGGCTGCAGCTGAGAGGTCGTTCTAGTGTCCAGGTTTTTATGTA
This sequence comes from Karalla daura, assembly GCA_029224185.1. Taxonomy (NCBI): domain Eukaryota; kingdom Metazoa; phylum Chordata; class Actinopteri; order Chaetodontiformes; family Leiognathidae; genus Karalla; species Karalla daura. Next base: position 14,817,251 of record CM055209.1, on the reverse strand, counting down.
TGTCCCGGGTTAAAAAGAACACATTTTTATATGTGGGATGTGATTTAAGGGGACCGAACGTCTGGACGCTGTAAACGACCCATAATCACGTTCATGCTATGACCCAGAGGTGGAATTTCGGCGCCGTGACCAAAACAAAACCTGAGACTCGGGCCTCACCTTCTCCTCCATAAATCAGGCAAATATATGCAGCAAAGTGACGGTGGATGCCTCTCGCAGCTCTGCATTCCTCCTCCTCAGTCCAGCCTGAGCTTCCTCCTCCTCCCTCTGGGGAGGAAGGTCCAACTCTGTGGAGAGGGTCAGCGTGACCCTCGAGGTCATGTCCACGTCTGAGTTTATTTTCTGGAGGCTGAATGAAGTTTGTTTTTTTTGGGTTTTTTTTTTACAGACGGCTCATATCCCCACCAGAGACTTAGAAACGTAAAACCTTTATATATTTTGAGCTCTGGATTTTATCGGCCCGTCAGGCGTCACATGACTCCAGACAGAGATGTCTCAGACGTATTTAGTACATATTCAGTACAGCGTAATGTACAAGACAAGAACTTTCTGTAGCTAAACACGTTGGCTTATAGCAGGGTAGGCGATAGTGGCATCTAGCATTTAGCAATCATCTTAGCATTGCTTGCTTGAATCCAACTTCATCTTCTTTTATTCCTCTAAAGTGTTCCTGGATTATTGTGGATTCCTGGGATTATCCTTTCTTGACCCCCCCTACCCTCCCTCCCTGTGTGTTCCCAGCCTGCGACTGCGACCCGCGGGGGATCTCCGGCGACCAGTGCCACCGCGCCACCGGCCAGTGCGCCTGTGTGGAGGGCGTGTCGGGCCGGCGCTGCGACGAGTGCGCCCGGGGCTACCAGGGCGAGTTCCCCGACTGCGAGCGCTGCCACGAGTGCTTCGCCGTGTTCGACGCCGTGGTCGGCGAGCTGACCAACCAGACGCGGCGGCTGGAGGCCCAGGTGACGGAGCTGCAGAGCACCGGGGTGACGGCGCCCTACAAAGAGCTGGTCGGCAGCCTGGAGACCAACGCCAAGGCGGTGCGGGAGATCGTGGAGAGCAACCCCGCAGCCGTGAAGCTGGAGCACATCCAGGAGCTGGTGAACCAAATCACGTACGTACGCAAGGGCGCCTGAATTTGCGTCACACGATGAGCTTTTTTCGTTTGAGCTGGCCGCTGTCTCGCCTCCACAGGGGCGTGATGTCCTACCTGAACGGGAGGCTGACAGCCATGGAGGAGAGCCTGACCCAGCTGGGCAATGACACCAACGCCACGGACGTTAACCTGGACGCTCTGACTGCGGAGACTCAGCAGCTGGAGCTGACGGTGCAGGAGCTCAGTCGGCAGGTCTACGACGCCAAGAATGCAAACCTGCAGGGTGAGGAGCCACGGGGGTGCAGAGAAACTGTGTTCCGACAGTGAAAGTGAAACCAGTGTGTCGTCGGCGTATTGCTTCACATTTATCCTGCCATACGTCTTCACGTCCCCCATCTAAAAACATGTGTAGTAAAATCCTATCCTGTCATAACTGTGGGATGTTTCCGAAAGTTTCTACTGTATTTGTGTTTGCATTGGATTTTACTACCACAGATGTTTTAAGATGAGCTTATTCGAATAGTAAATAGTCGTAGTAAAAATAATAGTAGTAAAAATGGCTTGTTTCACGCACATTATGGTCAACTTTCCAGGCTTTTAAGGGATTTGCTTAGCTCCGGGGGAATTTTCTCACCTATGAAGGAAAAGTTCATGCTTATGTTTTATCTAAAAGACTAGATTTGAAAATTGAGTGCATGGTTTTATGGGGGTGAATTGATTCTGTAGAGTAGCAGCCAGTTAAAGCTGCCAGACAAGACAAGACTAAAACCTAAGCACATTTAGTGAGTTGTAGCAGCACAAATGCATTAGATGTGAAACACTCTCAACGTGATCCCGTTTTCCCAGGCGCCATGGACACCATTGCGACGGCGCACTCGGACTCCCTGATGGCGGAGCTGCGTGTCAACACCTCCACCGTCGACCGCGGCAGCCTAGTGGAGAGGTCGGCCGCGGCGCGCAGGGCCACGGAGGACAAGCTGAGCGCCGCGCAGAAGGACTTCAACCGCAGGCACCAGCGGAACTCGCAGAAGCTGGACCGCCTCAGCTCCGAGCTGGACAAGTTCGACCTGTCGCCGCTGAGCGAAAAGGTGAGGTGGGCGTCTCCGCCCGCCATGACGGTCCGTCGTAGGCGGAGCTGACCGTGCCGTCTCCCACCCCCCCTTGCAGATGTGCGGCGGCGCCGCCGAGGGCGACGGCTGCTCCGGCTCCCCGTGCGGGGGTCTGGGATGCGTGGGGGAGGACGGGGCGCCCCAGTGTGGCGGAGAGGGCTGCAAGGGCATCGTCACAAACTCCCAAGCCGTCCTGAAGTCGGCCAGAGACCTGGATCAGGAGATCCTGGCAGCCATGCAGGAGGTGGACAAGCTCTCCAGGATGGTGAGTTGGAAAAAGAAACGCCATTTTTTTCTTGATTCGTTGGTTTTGCATGTCTTGAAGTAGATCAAGTCCGACGGTGACTTTCCCCCCCCCCCCCCCCCGTCGCTCAGGTGTGGGAGGCCAGCAACCGCGCCAACGAGGCCAAGGCCAACGCCATGGAGGTGCTGGTCAAGTCCAACCGCAGCAAAGAGAGGGTGGAGCAGAGCAACGAGCAGCTCCGGGGACTCATCAAAGACATCCGGGATCTGCTCAACAGTGAGTCCCCCCCCCCCGCAGACACTGCACCACCACTGCAGTGCAGCGCCTGATCGGCCTCGGGGCACTTCGGACGTCATGCAGTTATTCGATGTGATGAGCTGCTCTAGATTTATTTATGTCATTATCTTATGTTTGAATATCGCTGTAAACTTGTAAAAACTGTAAACCCCCCCCCCTAATTTTCAATAAGGCAGAATCTGTTCTATATCTGCTAACTGCTAACTTTTCACAGTTGCATTTAGGGAAAATTGTAGCCCAAGTTGAGCACTCACAACTCAAGAGTTGTGCAAGAGTTGTGCAAGAGTTGTTAACATACAAAACAATAAGAAAAGGACAACAAACAGTAAACAGTATGGTAATTCTGCGAACATTACAGATGTGCAGGAGATGTAATCAAAAAATGTCATTATTCTAACCAAATTGAAGATATTTTCTTCAAATGTGTTTCGTAATGTATCCATCTAATAGTCACTTTTCAGGTTTTCAACGCCCCCACAAACTTTGCATTGATGTGATCACTCTGCTCAGATGACAAAGCGGACGCGTCGGTGATCGAGGCGGTGGCCAACGAGGTGCTGGCCCTGGAGATGCCGACCTCGACGGAGAAGCTGCAGGAGCTGACGAAGGAGATCCGGGAGAAGGTGGGAACGCTGACCAGCGTGGAGACCATCCTCAGCCAGAGCGCCGAGGACATCGTGGAGGCAGAGAGGCTGCTGAAACAGGCCAAGGTCGCCAGGTAGAGACCCGCTCGCGCCCGAGTCAAGAGCTGAGCCTCCTTGGTGGCACCCGATCACACACCCACTCCTGGGTTCAGATTTGAGCACTTTCACGGGCGATTTTGAAGACTTTTCAGCAAATACAAACGCATTTATGTCCCAGATGGTTGAAAACATGAAGCACATTTGCAAGTGAGTACACTTGTAAGTACACTTTGCTAGCTATCTTATCTGGCACATTCAGACTAAAACTTATTTCAAACATTTCAAGCAATTGTCTCATTTTGAAATCATTGAAATTCAGGCATCTATGGCATCCAATCCGTACAGTGTATGAAGTGACTTTTAATGTTGTGTGTGTGGTGTTTTTAGTTTGAGAGAAGGTTTTGTGAAATCTGGAATATAAATACGACTAAAGCAGACGCGCTTCTGTTTAAGAGAACAAGTATTCCATTCAAATGCTCCTTCCAAGTGGGAGCATGTTTACTTCACTTTTCAACTCCGGGAATCAGACATCTGGAAAACACACGAATGCCGTCTGGTCCTCTGTCACCCGGCTCGGAGGGTTAACGCTGCCGTCTGCCCTCAGCGAGCAGGCGTCCAGCATCAAGGACACGGCGGAGGTGGTGAGGGCGGCCCTGGACGAGACGGAGCGGGCCCAGAGCATCGCCATGGACGCCATCCAGCTGGCGCAGAACAACACCAAGGGCACCCTGGACCTGCTCCTCTCCGTGAGTCGCTTCCCCTTGCTCTTCATCTAAAGTGTGTGAGGTTTGTCGAAGCCCTGCCAGGGGGAACGCACTCTCCCTCCGCAGGCATTAAACGAGCCTCCTCTTTGTTCCGTGTGCGCGTGTGTGTGTGTGTGTGTTGGCAGGTGGAGTCGGAGACGGCGGCGTCGGAGCTGAAGCTCAGCAACACGACGGGCCGCCTGGTGCAGCTGGAGCGAGAGGTCGGCCTGCTGAGGCAGAACAGCCGGGAGGTGAACCAGCAGACCGAGACTGCCGACTGGCTCACCAACCAGGCCAAGGCCGACGCAGAGGAGGCCCAGCAGGTCCGTCCCTCTCTCTCACACACACACACATACACACACACAGTACGTAAAAAGCATGAGAAGCGGAAGTCATCCCTGTAACGCCCGTGCCTGTGCGTGTGTGCGTGGCAAGGAGTTTGATTTGGAGGTGAAGGATAAATTCGAGGAGGCGCAGGAGCTGGTGGACGACAAAGGGGAGCTGGTGCTGCAGGCGAGGAGGAGGGCGGAGGAGATGCAGAAGGAGGCCAGAGAGCTACTGGAGCAGAGCAGCTCCAACCTGCGCAGACTCGGAGGTGACCTTAGCACATCTTGCGTTTCTCTTTCACGGATTTCACTCCAAAATGAAGGTCATCCACAGTGATGATGGGCTGGTCTTACAGGGTTTTCATTCTTGTTTTGTTTTGTTTTTATAACTGTGCCTGTGTTTATGCATATAGCGTAAACAACAAGTTTTAGTATTTCCTTGTTTTTTCATTCAAAAACATGACGACATGATAAAAACATGGCACTTAAAGAGTTAAAACCGCAGAAAATATATGAATATTTGCTGCCAATAGTAACCTTAACCCTAACCCTAGCTCAATGACAGTTGAATGTGTGTGTGTGTATATATATATATATAATATTTGTAAAGCAACTATGTGATGTGTTTCATGCGCTAAACATCCTGAGTCTAACAAATAAACCATGTCCAAAGGGTTAAATTTAGTAATAGTTCCATCAATCCGGCAAACACTATTTTGTACTTTGTACCGCCAGTGCAAAATAAACTGCTCTCATTACTTTTGCAGGTTATGCTAGGTTATGTAAACCCCCCCCCCTCATGCAAAACAAACAGTGATGTCACCGCCTGTGTCTGCAGAGCTGGAGAGGTCGTACGAGTCCAACCAGGGCGTACTGGAGGCCAAGGCGGCCGAGCTGGCCGAGCTGGAGCACATGGCCCGGCGGATCCTGGAGGAGATCAGCCACAAGGTGGCGCTGTACAGCACCTGTCTGTGAGCCCCGCCGCGCCTCGCACCGCCCGCTGTCCTGCGCAGCGCCTGGACCGGCCGGGATTCCGGAGCCGCCCAACAGTATTAAGAGAAACACTGCTCGCCACCGGGACCGAAACACTGTAACGTTAAGTCTGGACCGTGTGCGAGAGGGGTTTTCCAAGCTGCCGCGCAAGTGTTGAAGTGACCAGGTCCCAAAGGAAACCACTATAAGCCTCCGTGCCACCGCCTGAGAATGTGTCGAGAGAAAAAAACACCACAATGTATTTGTATAAGATACCACAACCTCGTGTATTTAAATATATGACTGAACATTTGATGGAGATATTAAAAGTTTTATACTGCGCGCATAACCGAGAATCCCGAGGATATGAAACGTTGCCTGGACCAAAAAGAAGCTATGAAAGGCCGCCCGAGAACAGAGATATTAAATTTGGGGTTTCATACTAAGCTGCTGAGGTCGTCCGCTCGTCTTTTTTTCTCCACAGGACTCCACAGAAAGAAGTCACTATTAGTCTTCCGTAAATCTGGACCTGACGGACGCTGCTTTTGTTGTCATTGACTTATGTAAGCGGACTAGTAATCGACTTATCGTGACAGTTATTGCGGACCCTAGGGTCTGGGTCCAGCTATTGCTCTCCACATTGCTTCCTTTCTCTTTGTTATTCCTCTTTTTAGGCATTTTTCCTACAGCCCCCCCCCCACCCCATTTGAGCGAATGGCGGGGGGGGGGGGGGGGGGGGGGGGGGGGGGGGGCTCAATGCATACCCGTACTTTGATGTAGAGAACTTCACTTGTGGTCTCTCCATGTCGTTTTCGACATATTGCTACTCTTTTTTTCCGTCAAACCCGTCACGAGGATCATGTGGTTTCTGCCATTTCTTCTTGAATGCGGCGCCGCTTGAAAATTCCATGAAATTTTGCAAGCATGCGCTTCCCCCGAAACGATTGTCCAAGACGTTTTCAGGCTTCTTTTCAGTATTCGCGGCAGTCTGGAAGCACGAGGAATTCATCTTCAACGATCTCTTTCGATTCGGCGTCCGGGGATTTAAAAGTGCCGACCCCGACGCGTTTGGAAAACGTTTGCCGCCGTTCTTAACGAGACTGCAGCGGGTGGATCGCGTGAGCGAGGACGACAGAGTCCGTTTACAAGAACAGAGACGACGTATTGTTTATTTTGCCTTTGACATTCAGAGGATGCGTTCCTGTTAAAATAGAGCTTGATCGCTAAAACAAAAGTGACTCCGACGGCCGTACAAAACGCGAGGAACAAGAAAAAAAACCCCAGCTCAAATCTAAGTGATTACGACGGATGAGCCGACCGCGGGAAAACCTGGATCCTCTCGTGTCTTGCGTTTCATCGGAGGCGATTTAGAGTCCGCGGGACCGCTCCCAAAAGCTTCAAACTCACTGTGGGAAAAGTGGCAAAACAGTGGCCGAAGCCCCTCCATCCCAGCAGCGAGCAGCAGCATCGTTCTTAAGATTCTCGTCTGTACAGTAAGACTGATGTGGGGGCGGGGAGGGGAGGGGGGGGGCTTTAAGGCCAAAAATACACATATGTTGATATGAAGTTGATATGTTTTTTTGGAATTCCAATGCTTGAAGAATTTGCATTTTTCTTTACGCTTGTACTCGCGTGTATTGATCCCACAAGGATGGGAAATCCAATAATTTGATGGACGTTAGCAGCTTGAAAAGGCGGGACGGGGGAGGTGAGGCGAACGTCCTCCAGCTCCCCGAAAGCTGCACGTTTAGCTCCGGGGGAGGGGGGGGGGGGCAAGGAGGGAGCACGTGCCCCGGATCTTTAAGCTGTAAAACTGGCTTGGGGAGGAGGAAGGGGGGGCGGGGCTCCCTGTCTGCCCGGCCTCAGTGTGTGTGTGTGTGTGTGCGTGCGTGCGTGCGTGTGTGCGCGCGCTCAGTGCCGGCAGTGGGGGTTGTGAGGCGGCGGGGCGCCCTCCATGGGGGCGGAGCTGGGCACGGAGAGCAGCTGGCCGGCGTGCATGCGCTCGTTGACGCGCAGCTGGCAGCCGTCCTGCAGCATGCGCATGGCGATGCGGGCGATGTTGCGCGAGTCGTCCAGGCCCGAGTGCGGGCGGCCCTCGTACTTCAGGCCCAGCTTCTCCAGCATGGTGCTCAGCTTGGTCTGCGTCCGCGGCACCTGGGGGAAGAGGGAGGCAACAAAAAGAACAAAACTCAGCCGATCGAGGACTTGCTCGAAAGACGATCTCCAACGACTGAGCGATCCGGACCTTGTAGAAGTTCCCGTATGATTTCCTGATGTTGATCCACTTCTTTGCAAACTGAGGATATCTGATCCGGCTGATCCGACACTGGATGTTGAGGAATTTGCTCATATCCCAGGCCCTAAACACATAAAAACAATCGGTTTAAACTCCGCTGAGAGAGGGATGAGCAGAGGAGGCTTGGGGGGGGGGGGGGGGGGTCGGAGCGTACCCGTCGGTCAGGATGGCGTACTTGTACTTCGTCCCCAGCTCCCTCTCCTGCAGCCACGCCACCACGCGCTGCAGCACCACCGGAAACGGGTCCGCCTCGTCCACCATTTTCTGCCGGGCCAAACACAACAAAGGTTCACACGTCCGCCCGCCGCAGACGAGCCGGGGACGCTCCGGGACGGGCCGGGACGGGCTCCACCGACCTGCGTTATCCCCGTCAGCTTCACGCAGAAGTCCGAGAGCCGCGGGTTCATCTCCGGCTTGACGTACTCCTGGAAGGAGTCCACCTGGAGGGAGAAAAGCAGCCGGCCGGAGATGCCCATTCCGCTCAGACTGCAATCAAAACAATCAAGCGGTCCCATCTTTGTCGACTCCACTCACGATCTCCAACGTGTGCGTGTTGACGAGCACCAGGGGGAACTCGATGATCTCGTGGTGGAAGTCCGACGGGTTGTCCTCCTCGCACGTGGCCTCGAAGTCCACCACGCAGATGTAGTCGTAGTAGGTGTCCGTGGGCGCCCCGTCGGCCGCCGACTGCTGCAGCTTCTGCTTCTTGTAGTGGCTCTTCAGCCTCTTCTTCATCACGTCCTTCACGCCCCTGCACGCCGGAAACGAGAAGGCGGATCGGGCCGTGAAGCTCGGCCCCTGCCCAAAGCCTTCCGCCAGGCCTCCGCTGGGGGCCGAGGTTACCTGGTGTCCAGCTGCAGCTCCGCCAGCTTCCTCCGCAGCTCCTCCTTGGACATGCGGTTGATGTGGCCGTTGGCCAGGGCGATCTCCTTGTACACCGGGTGGCTGAAGTCGCTGCCGGACTGCGAGGGGGACACCTGGGGGGCGGGCTCGTCCGGGGGACAGACCCTGCTGCAGGGCTTCGCCTGGAGACCGGCCGGCCGGGTCAGGGAAGAAGCAAGCACGCAGGGCAACGGGCAAAGGGGTTACTGCCACAAACATGCAGGAATGTAGCAATCCATCCCCAACACACTCTCTTAATGGGCACTGTGATGATGTAAAGGCGTATAGCACACCCTCAGTCACAACTTCTCACACACTTACAGGGAGGAAAGGCTAACCTCAGGGACCAAATATACACTGAGATGATCCAATACAATGATATAAGTAAAATACACGTGCAACATAAATTCTGTCACTGTCAGTTCTTGTCATTCTAACCTTATTTGACCTCGTCATCCACCTGCCGGACTAACATAACAATAAATCTGATCTGCATAGATTTCAAGGATGACAAACTCAATGAAACAGACATGACATAAAACCAGACCTTGCGGTCAGCGTAAATACATAGACACGATGTACCAAACACTGGGGCTCTAGCAGCCTCAGGTTGCGGGTTGATATGCGAGATGTTACGCATAGACGTCAAATGTTTCCTATGGTGACAGTGGAGTTGAGTCCGCGGGTATTAGGCTGTTTTTAATAACGCACGTTGTGTCCGGATTCTGGCGAATGTGAAGCAGAGCTCCCACCGACCTGCTCCGGTTCTGTCGCCGTGGACATCTTCACATTGGGGACTTCAATGTTCTCCTTGTGCTCCTCCATTTACGGTGGGAGCGGGTCCGGGTGCCAGCCACAGAGTCTTGACTTCTAGAGCCCTTGAGAGCGTGCTCACCGAGGCTCCGCGCTCCGCTTAGCCACACCTGCTAACGGCGGCGGCGCCTCAACGCGGCGGCGCTGAACTTTGTGTTGTTTTTTTTTTTTCTCCTCCTCGCGCCGATGACCACTTCCGCTTTGCGCCAAAAACAACCGCCGACTCTGGCGCCGCCTGCCGACCCGGAAGACACGGAGCCGGGGGCAGCTCGCGCTTTGTTGCGGCGTTTCGTTCATGAAAGAGAGTTTGCAGGGTTAGAAAAGGGGTCAAAACAAGCCTCGTTTCTCTAAAATATTGGACAGCCTAGACCCCAGTCACAACATTAGCACAACATAAATGAATAGATAGATAGATAGATAGATAGATAGATAGATAGATAGATAGATAGATAGATAGATAGATAGATAGATAGATAGATAGATAGATAGATAGATAGATAGATAGATAGATAGATAGATAGATAGATAGATAGATAAATAAATAAATAAAAATGCAATAATTATTGTACTACAGTGTCAGCTCTTTTGAATACAGCCATTAAAATAACAATGGTTAGAATCATCTACCCCTGGAAAAAAACAAAAAATCAATAATAAATAGATGTATATGCAAAGAGTGCAACATACTCACCCCGATTGGCAATTTTTAAAATATTTTGTCCCTTCTTTTATCTATTGCTTATCACATGTTTATCAACAAAATTCACGATCTAGCAAAAGTCGTTGAGAACAATAACTGAGAACAATAAATAACAATCATGCGTGTCATACGTATGCGTGATGTACATTCCAAGACAATCTTGGAGCAGACCAAGGCTGGCGGCCCCTTTTGTCTTTTGTGCTTAGGGCCCTTCTTAAGTTTCATACTTACAATTTATTTCGTAAACTGTAATAGAATTTTTCAAATGAACTCTCACAACAATGAAGATATATTGTGCTTAAATTGTAATTTCCAAACTAATCAATGCCATTCATCTCTCTCACGATTACAATGATTACATATAAGTTTATTTAGATTTACCTGCACTTGTACGCAGCAAATATTTGCACACGTCAAATCTCCCCTAGCACACTGGTGGACGCATTAGGTGTAATGTTGCAACCACTGCCCCTATGTAACGCTAGGTGGCAGTCTTCACGCTTCCCTCATGCATGCATGCACACGGGGAACATGCTGTGTTTGCCTTAACAAATAAAGTGCACTCAGTGCAGGTGTGTGGACCTGGCCTGGCCTGCTGCCCTGCCTCTGTGAGGCTAACGAACTGTGGCACAAACAGAGCAGCGTGCAGGTCAAAAAGCTGGAGAGGCGAAAACAACTAAAACCCAGCCTGAATAATGAATTTGTGGCTAGTAAAACAGCATTAAAGATTCACCATCCACAAAACAGCAAGGACACAGACTGGCTGTTTCTCCTGGCAGTGTAATCCAAAATGGTGCTGTGACAGCACGGTGTTTTGATGTATGTCTGGAGACTGCGCATAAATCATCCGACATTAATCCAAGGTTCATCTGTGAATCTTTCTGAGTGCCTGTCCTGCCAGTAACTCAGTAGAAGGGCCTCAATATTGCACGATTCTTCAAAATTGCAAAGCTTCTCATCTAGATTTTGGTGCTGCTGTGGTTAAAGAAGAAGCCTCTGCCCTTAATTTTATTTTCCACAACTATTACAGCAAAGTAGCATGGCAACAAGGTTGCTAGTTCATATATGGTAGGAATGATGAGTTTCCATGTTTACCTTCTATGTGGGTACTCCAGTTTCCACCACAGCCCCAAAACATGAATCTTGGTCAAATGTAGGTTGACTGGAAACTCTAAATTGCCCGTACAGTAGGTGTGACTGTGAGAGTGAATGTGTGATGCGTGCTGTCTATGTCAAACAGTGGTCATAGAGAAACCAAACCTGTTGACTTCCTGTGGCTGCGTTACTGATGCCACCTCATACCGTTCCATCAGATATGACGATGAGTGGGTTGCCTTCTTCCTGCCTACAGCAGCATTTTCACTCGATGTCCTTGAAATGGTTTTAGTCCTTCGACAAGATCAGTGAAGTGACTCCTCTTCTGTTCCATATTAACCGTATCTGACAAGCACAGAGGCCCACACTTTGCCTGTCACCATCCATCATTACACGCTGATTTGTTTTTCCATGCTAGTCAACGGCTCTCTTCGGCTGATCCTCATCTCTATTATTCCAGTGCCGACGTGGTCAAAAGCGTGTACTATTTAAATTGAAGGTTGGTTGTATAGGGGAACATGCTTGGTTATCTGAAATATGCAAGTGTGTCATTTAAAAACCAGGAGCTGTTTAGCTTAGCCTCATTTCGCATAAAAACTGGAGACTAGATCTAACTTAACATAATGGCTGAATGTCAGTAAAGGCCTTGGAAACTGTACTTTGAAACGCTTGCATCTTTAACCTTAAGATTAGCACAATGGAGCTTGTGTGTGAATACGGCACAAAACAGCTGTGCTGCAGCTCTGTAGCTGTTGAATGCAGTGGATGTAGTGTATTCTCCATTTATAACCCAGTTCAATTCGGCTTTATTTGACGTGCCAATTCATCGTCTCAAGACACACTCCATTTATAACCCTTAGTTAAATCCAGATAAACAGAGACCAAAACAATTCCACACATGAGCAAGCTGTTGATGACAACAGCGGGAGGAAACTTCCTTTTCAAGCCTGTTAAACCGTAAACATGATCTGAAGACCGGTTGTATGCACACATACTGTATGAAATTCTTTGTAATGCTGGAAAAGAACACATTTCAGTGGTTTTCTTCTCTTTCGGTACAGCACACTGAGCAGCTGGAGGGTGCTTGTCGAGTCATTTTCGACCGTGTTATGTATGAATTCCTTATGATGTCTGCAGAGCGGTTTGATCTCCATCTTTACATCACACAGCCTGCCTGATGGGTCATGTATAATGGATGAGATGTTAGGAAGAAACAGGGACCAAGAAGAACAAGGAAGCCAGGAACAACCTTAGAAAAACAAAGATTTATTTTGCTCATTCGAACAAAAAAAACAAGTTATGGAACCCCATAACCAGAAACTAATGCACATAGGAGACAAAATTGTTAAAATATACATGAAGTTACAAATACAGCTTTAGAGAGGAAATGCATGCCTCTCCTGATGCACGGACAGAAATAGTCATTGAGCCAAATTGGAAAAATACATTAAGAGACCGGAAGAAAGACTGAAAAAGCAATTTTAGTGTCATTGATAAAGGCTAGGTTGCCTCATAAGTCTCCATATTTGGCTTTCGAAGGGACACAAACAGAAAGTTACGTGGTAGCAGAAATAAGCTGCATTGAAAAGGCATCGGTTCCCTTTCATCCCCTCATCATCACAGTGACACAGGGTTCGGGAGCATGGAGCTACATTGTTCAGCTTCCGCTTTCACATCTATAATGCTGCATTCATGTCTCACGGGAGATCGGCCTCTGGGAACGGTATCACCACCTCTGGCAGAAGTGGAAACGGCTTTTTCTGGGCTTATCGACATTCTGGCATTTCAGCGCGAGCACAGACATACTCATTTCAAGTAAAGCAACTAAAAATGCCTCCATCCTCCCCCTCAAAATCATTACAAGCCATCAGTGTATTAGTCATTTAAAAACGACTGCGGGTCAGGACTCCCGGTCCTCAAACTCCAGTGAGTCACTGCCAGCTGTGGCGGAGAGTCAGGTGTGAAGAGGCTGAAAGGAATTATTCAGAAGTAGTAGCTGTAATCGCCCACAGTCTGCCTGTGGTTGAAGACGCATTTCAACAGGTGAGGACCGTTTCAAGTCAGGACTTTGAACTGTCGGGATAGATTTTCCCACTGCGCATGAATGCAGCACGGCGTGAAAGGCTTAATTTGTTCCGTTCGCCTTGCAGCAAGGCAATTCGATAAAAACTAGGGTGTTTTGAGTCTTAGGTGCTCGCGTTCGAGCTCAGGCCTCCCTCACAGTTTACCAGCTGCTGGACGCTGAAGCTGCAGTCTCTGGAGAGGTAAAAGCACGGCAAGCATAGCTTAAAAGAAGCAGCTCCGGAGACGATGAACAATGTTTTACGTGACGTAAATCCACCACAGAGTCAAAAAAAAAAAAACATGACGGGAGGCAGTTTGAAACCTGTTCTTTAGAGGAATACTTCTACATTTTGGGGAAATACGCCTTTTTACGTGTTCTTCCTGAGAGCAGGGTGAGGAAGCTCGATACAGCTTCCATGTCTGTGTGTTAAATAAGAAACCAGTTAGCTTAGCGTAGCTTAGCGTAGCTTAGCTTATCATAATGACTGGAAACAGGGGAAACAGGGTTTCCATAGAATGTTTTGTTGCAGGACTAAAACACTTCTATGGACATTTTAATGGGAAAACAGTTTGTTTTTTTGTTGTTTAAAGGTGCTTAAAAGGCGACATCCCACATTTCCAGTTATTGTGCTAAGCTAAGCTAATCACCTCCTGGCTGTAGCTTTATACCAATAAATCCCCTCCCTCCACTCTAACCCAGATGGTTTCACACAACGTGAAACAGCTTCCTTGACAAACACGACGCAGACGTTCACACACGAGCGGACACACGTACAGTACTTGAACGCACACTCGCTCGCTTGGACCTGAATGCACCCGGGCAGCATTAAAACACGTCCTTGAGACACTGACAAGAAAGAGAAAGAAAGAAGGAAAAATAATCACAATTTAAATACAGAACAGTTAGGTGCAGACACGCGGCCCGGATCGACCTCCAGGCGGACGTGTCTTTGTGTTCGTCACAGCTGGCTGGTGTACAAGGAGGCGCGTCGACTGGCCACAGAAGTGTCAGTGAGTGTTTGTTTGGGGGCTGCGAGGCGGTGCCATGGCAGACGCACGTCCCTTTAAGGGCAGGAAATAACCGCTGGATTTCCGTGCGCCAGAAGCACCTCGCTCCTCTATATTTAGGAGTTGGAGTCACGGATCGTAGCATCTGTTGCCGGCGCGGCCGGACTCTTCCCATGCAGGCGGACAGGCGGGACTGGGTCGGGTCGGGTCGGTGGGGGTGGGGGGTGGGGTCCAAAACCCGATAAAATGGCTGCCGCCCGATCGATCTCTGACCGCAGTGACGGACCACGATCGCTCGGAGAGGTCCGCGTGGCCGTTCCCGACCTCAGCCCGCGTGTTGTTTGCCACTGTGGACGGTGTTTCCGGGGAAAAAGGCTTTGCGGATTTAAGCGGACCCCATTTAGACATGCAAAGCACGGAGCCATAAATCAAGTGGCCGTGGAGCTTCAAAATTCGCTTGGGAGGGGTGGTGGGGTGGGGTGTGGTGTGGGACGACCGGGGGGGGCCGGCGTAAGGCTACATGTAAACACGCCTCACGGAGAGCTGGAGCCGGAGTCCTGTGGTCCCGCGCCGCCGCCTCCCTCCTCCTCCTCCTCCTCCTCCTCCTCCTCCTCCCCGGCATCAGTGCGGGAGCACCAGCCGCTCCAGGGCGCACTGCAGGTGTTCCCAGTTCTTCCACAGCAGCGCCAGCACCGAGACGCCCACGCAGGTGAGCGCCAGGTGCAGGCGGCTGCGCAGCAGCGGGGCGGTGAACTTGGCCGCCGTGGACACGCACACCAGGAGGACGGTGACGATGGCCAGCATGATGTTGATGCACTTGCCCAGCAGCACCTTGGCGTCGGTGTTCTCCAGCTGCACCGTCTGCTGCTGCTGCTGCTGCAGCTCCAGCTTGGACACGCGGGGTCTGGCACGACTCCAGGACCTCCTGCACGCGCGCGCACCCATGCACGCACACACATCGAAACAAGGTCAAGAGGTCGGGATTAGAAATGGAGGCGAGATGCTGGGTGTGGACATGTGTGAGGGCCGTACAAGACAAGATTCATTCTGGTCCTCTTTCTCACTCACACTCACACACACACACACACACACACACACACACACACACACACACACACACACACAATTACATCATTCTCCAGCTTAATTATTATATAATTACATACACATAGAATTACATAATTATTATATTGTATAATTAATTATCCATTAATTATATAATTAAACGTAATTCTTATATCATATTCTTGTATTCAAGGCAGGACTCAAGACTTGTTCCAGTTAGTCCTCTGATGACATTTCTCCATTTCACCGTCTTACTGCAAAGCGTCCTTGAGTGTTTTGAAAGGCAACTCCAAATAAGATGTATCATCACGACTACAACAGTCCTCTCGTTGTAATTCTTTCCTCTCTATTCTGGGGAGTAACCTTAAAGAAAACTCAATCACGGGAAGAGAAAGGGACTTTAAGTTCTGACTACCTTCTCCAGGAGGTACTGATCTGGGAGAAGACGGAGATACAGACAAGTGTTCGCCCCCACCCCCCCCCCCCCCCCCCCCCCGAGTGCCGCAGCTGTCTCTCTGAGACTGTTTCTCTGCACTCTGGATTGCCCTAAGGATGCAATTTTACTGACAACACGGCACCCTGACACGGTTTAGACCCTGACGCTTAGTTGTAATCATTTCAGCTTTGCATCGTCTTTTCGGAGAACCTTCAGACCATCCGCAAGCCACAGTGTGCAGACGAAGCGAGACGGAAGCACATATCAGTTACAGAGAATTACACCGAATGCTCCCGTTTCACCCCAAGCCGATCCAACATTTTAAAAACTAATTTATGAAGAGTATTGCTTTTGTCTTACCACTAGCGTATCAATTGTGTGGGTGAAAACTGATACTGTAGTCATACGAATCAGCAATTAGTAGAGGATCGCACTTGAAAAATAATATCGCCATTGGAATAATGTGCCTGTATAGTGAGACCGTGATGTGACTGCCTGGACCTGTCCAGAAAGCATTCCCTGCCTTCGCCCTGCGTGCGCTGGAGATAAGCTCCAGCAGACCCCTGTGACACTGTCAGGGTGCAAAACGGATAAGATAATAAATGGATGGCGGCTTACGCCTAAGTGTGGGTCTGCGGCGTGCGTTGCATAACTGCTACTTACAGGCAAACTGTGCCTATGTGTGCCTATGTGTGCGTGCGTGCGTGTGTGTGTGTGCGTGCGTGTACGAAGCAGACATTACCTGTATGTCCCTGGCCCTCTCGTAAGCCTGGTAGGCCACCTTCTCCTCGATGCTGGCCAGCTCCTGCTTCAGATTACTGGTCTCATGCTGGTGCAGCTCTGTCAGGTCATTAAACTGATCCTCCAAACGCTCATACCTGACACACACACACACACACGCACGCACGCACACGCACGCACGCACACACACAAACACACACACAGAGTAGGTGGAGGCAGCGGGCCAAGGAGAGAGAGAAACAATGTATAATTGAGTGTGTGTGTGTGTGTATGTGTGTGGGCGAGTAACAGTGCAGCAGTTTATCTACAACTTGCAACTAAGCTGCAGAAAACACTTGCCCTTGGTTGACTTAGCAACCGTCTGGAGGTTTGTGTGTGCGCGCGCGTGTGTCCCCTGCTCTCTATTTTTAGTTGACAAAAGCTCGTAATAACGGCCTCTGTAAAACTGTCGAAAGCTCCTTAAAGTTCAGCGGCGGACGCGCAAACGCGCTCCGCCCGGTGTAATGCCGGGATTATGGGACATTTCAGGGGGAGACGCGCCTGCGGCGGCGGAGGGAACATCTGTCGGGGGGGGCGCCTGAGATGGCGCCGACATAACGGGCTAACAATAGTGAATAAACGCTCAGAAGTCCGCCTCCGCTGGAGGGTTCGTTTGACCTCTACAGGCAAGGGGGGAGAGAGGGAGAACAAACGGTTCGTCTCTTCCCCTTCTTGTCCCTTCGAAGTCCAAAATCCGACTCGCGGGTGCGGATCGTAGCGTAAATATTTGAAAGCGGAGGCACTTAACGCGTCTCTCGAGTCAAACATTTACAAGTAAAAGGGGAGAAAACGAGAAGCACTGCGATGCACGACTCATCGTGTCCCCCTGCGTGTGGCTGCACCAGGGCCGCCCCTGACTAAAACAGGGCCCTAAGTGAAAAAGACAACCCCACCCAACCCCCCCTTAGTGCAAAATGGGGCCCTGAGGCCCGGGGCACCGACCTGTATCTCTCCTCCTGCATCATCTGCGTGAAGTAGCTGTGGTCCCGCTTGAACTGCGAGTTGAGGGTCTCCATGTCCTCGGCCAGCTGCGCCTGCGCCTCCCTGATCTCCCGCACCATGTCCAGCACCTCCCCGAGCCTGGCGCCGGAGTCCGACCGGCCGGGCCCGCCGGAGCCCACGCCCGAGCCCCCCGCCGGGTTCCCGTTGGAGTCGGCGGAGGCCGAGGTGCCGGTGGAGCACTCGTCGTCGCTCTGGTACTTGCCGGCCTTGGCCACGGTGGTGGCGCTGCCGCTCAGGCCCCGCGCCCCGCCGTCCACCTGCAGGCCCGAGCCCGACTCCATGGAGCTCTTGAGGTGGGCGATGTTGTCGGCGCTGCCGAACTTGTTCCGGATGAGGTTGGCGAACTCGCGCGACTTGTTGAAGAAGAAGGGCGGCGAGAGCGACACGCCGGGCCCGATGGTCTTGACCTTGTCCAGGGCCGGGTGGCGGCCCGAGGCGCTGACGTCCCGCAGGCTGCCCTCCTTGCTGTGGGTGCCCGACTCCTTGCCGCCGCCGCCGCCGTCCTTGCTGGCGTGCTTCCCGTTGGTCTCGCCGTCCTTCATGCGGCGGTGGTACTGCTCCAGCTTCCTCTGCAGCCGGGCGATGCTGTGCGCCGACTTCTGGTTCTTCTTCTCGAACACCTGGCGGATCCGCGACACCTGCTGCTTGTCCGCATTGTTCACCAGCTTCAGGTACTCGGCGACGTTCTGGTCCCGGGCCGTCTGCTCCACCTTGATCTGCTCCGTCACCTGAGGACAGGAACAAGGAAATGCTTATTTTATGCCGTAAAATAAATAAACGTTAAAAAAATAAATAAACGTTAGGTATCTTTTGAAATATTGATAAATAAAATTCAAGTGGTTTTTCACTTTTTTTTCCAAAATAATACTTATGTTTTGCAAATTTAACCCTTTGAATGCCATGTTTTTGTCACCATGTGACTGTGTTTTCAGATGTTTTCAAAGAATATTTTCAAAATACTGCAAGCAAAGTATATTTTTCTGTAAATGAATACATCCTGGGATATGTCAATGATTGGCAGTAAATTTTACAAAAACGTATCATTTTTGCGCAGTGTCAAATACAAGCACGTTTTTTCTCTCTGCCAAATATGGTCAAAATGTCCCTATGTGGCGAAGAGTAGCAAAAGCAATAGATTCCAAGACACGAGCCCGCCTGACATATGCAAGTTTTCTGCTTTCACGCAAGTGAGATTCAAAAAGGCGATGAGTTTTTTTAAATGAGTTTCAATGGGGGCATTTTTGGCACTCTCCATCCCGAGTGTAACAACTGTTTGTTTACAGTATATTTTTAGACTTGAGCTGCAGGAGCAAAGGTGGAAATAACAAGATAATGTAAAAACACGCAGTCTTACCAAAGTGTATGCCACATGCCCGACCACGGCCAAAGTTATCGGAAAATGAAGCATGAAAAGCGCGTGAAATGCGCACGACATCCCTTGAGGGCGAAGCATGTCACGTGTCCTACCACAGTAACAGTTAAGACCTATGTGTGTTCACCTGTTCTGGCTGCACCACACACTCACCACTTTCTCTGCAGTGTACTTCTTCCCCTACTCTACTCTCGTCCTACTCTCCTACTCTCCGTCCTACTCTCACCCCTTGCTTTTCCTCTTGCACCTTCTGTAATAAGCCGCTCTTGCACTTTCTTGAATTGCCCCATGGGGATAAATAAAGTTTTCTGAATCTGAATCTCACACATCCCCGCACGTCTTGAGCGGCAGTGGACCCAAAAAGGATGCAGCAGGGGAGGTGCCAGTGAGTAAACACGGATTGAAAGTCAGCCCGGGTTTGCGATTGTTTGCGAGACGGGAGGAAGCGCAACGCTTTCATCTCCGCTCAACAGACGCGCCTGGCGAGTTCGCGCGGGAACATTTTGCTTCTTTACACAAAACCTGAACAGAGAGTAATTGGAATCGATACCGTGGCCAGTGCCAGCTGCTCAGCTTCTATCTTGTAAAAAGCAACACTAATTGCACGGCTTGGTTCCGCCTTTACCTCACCGGGGGGGGGGGGGGGGGGGGGGGGGGGGGGGGGGAGCGTCCATTACGTTATATGTTAATAATCTCTTTGTTTTGCTTTCGGTTACGGCTTTACAAAAAAAAAAAAACAAATTCAGGACGAACCGCTAGTGATCAAACTAAATTGCGCTGGCGCCTAATCCCACGGAAACCAATCGTAATGAGAGCCGCGACGTCACGCAAGGGCACCGGACGGACGGCAGCTCCGGAGAGCGCCACCGATGGAGACCAACCCCCCTGACCTTGAGGATCTTCTGTTGCAGGCTGTCGATGCCCAGCGCTCCCTTGTTGAAGTCCAGGCCCACGCCGTCGCTGCACACGATGTCCACCACGTCCAGGTTGGACTCGGAGCCGCCGCGCCGCATGGGCACCGGGATGCTGAGGATGTTGGCATCGCAGGCGCTGCGATCGGCCTGCGGGCGCACACACGGGAGGGGGGGGGGGGTCATTAAAGACGCGATCATTCAAAAAACACAGCAAAACACAGAGGAAGACTGAGGATCAGAGCTTCAGCTACACTGTCTTTACTCTAGAAACGCAGCCAGAATGAACCGGTGATGCTCATGTCGCACACGCGGCACCATGAGACCTTAGGACGTCATGTTTTGTTTTGCTCTGTTGACAGTCCGAGCCCTCAAAGTGCTGCATAACATGAGAAACAAGCATGAAGACCAAGGGCTTCAACCCTGGAGACGCATTCGCTCATTTCACCGCAATGACTCCTAGTGAGGGAAGCACTCGAGGTGCGACCTTATGCAACAACTCTGGAATCCTCTGAGGTGCATGCGAAAACATGAGGCTGCAAAGAACATCTGTGAAAGATTTCGGGACGATCCATACGGTGCAGATATTTTGGTCTCTGGTTGCCGAGCAGACCAAAACAGTCGAGCGACCTACCGCTGTAACACAATTAGAGAGGCAACAATCCGGGGGAAGAAATGAAAAAAAGAAAAGAGCTCCATTCAACAGCATGGGAGAGAATAAAAATACTTCTGAAGTGTAGCACAAGTGGCGCACTGACAATAAAAGACACAGAGGCATAAAAAGGGCGCCAGACAAAAGACGTCAGATGCTCTTCTCTGCGCAGGGTTTCAGGCCAAACCCAGCACTGAAAACCTGCCGCGCAGCCTTGTGCCACTGATACATAAAGCACTCGGCGTCTGTGCGGTCTCAGGGAAAGGACCACGCAGGAAAGGAAGATGGAAGAACAAAAAAGGCCAAAAAAGAGAAACGGGCCGATCAAAAGCACACAGAGAGCCTGGTCTTGATAGGATTCCTGTGTTTCCCCCGATGGGGGTGGGGGTATTGGGTGTGTGTGTGTGTGTGTGTGTGGCGGGAGGGAGGAGTGGGGGGGGGATCAGCTGATGAGACAGTGAATGCGTCTTGAGACTGGACAACAGTCAGCAGTTAAGAGACGAGCCCTGGGGCGGCCGCAAACAAACAAGCCCCCCCCCCTTCCCACCCCCGAGCCTTTTGTGCTGGAAATCCACTGTGCATTGACAAAAGCAGACGATTATGTAAGGCCAACCTAAAATATTAGTATGTGGTAACTCTTGTTGCCACGGCAGCAAAAGCAGGCGCACACGCGCACACACACGCGCACACACACACGCACACACACACACACACACACACACACACACACACACACACACACACACACACACACACACACACACACACACACACACACACACACACACACACACACACACACACACACACACACACACACACACACACACACACACACACACGAGCGATCTGCTGACTTAGCCCCGAGGCGGCTCTTCTTGCCTGGGCTCTCTTTGCCCCTTCGCATCGCTACAACTAGTCAAGGCTTATTCATTAGACTTAAACTAGGTGGCTGCACCATGTAAGGGAAAGATGCCACATAACGTGATGCGTTTGCGATATGACACAAACGTCCGCAGTGAGAACACTCCGGCCGATCAGTCGGGGCTGGGAGGGCGTAGGGCCACAGGGCTCCTCCGATTGGCCAGATACATTGATTATGATCGCGCAGCCTTGGACGTAACCTATGCGGCCTATGATCCTGAAACGCAGCCAGACAGAAACCTGTGCCGCTCATATCCGAGACGGCGTCAGGACTGATCAAAACGGCGGAGCACTTTCTTTTCGTCACGAACACGAAACCTGGCGGAACGAGGTTTTTTCTTTTGAAACTCTGTTGGTTTCTGATGAGATTTAAAAAATGTACGGCACTTACAATTAGATCATTAAACCATTAACGGTCCAGCTCCCCCGGAGGCAACATGTTCTCATCTGTATTTGCCGTTGTCTTTCGTCCACATTACATTCACTACAGCACTACTCTCCTGTCACAATTAAGGCTACAGCGTTGACGGGAACATAACACAGCATGACGTGAACGTAGCTGTGGGTGGAGAGGTCCAGCTTCGTGAATTGGCCTTGTGTGCTCGAAACAATACGGCTTGAGCAGCGCAGCCTAGAAAACGCAAGACTTCACTAACCTTTCAGCTCCCAGACTGTTTACATGGTCTCTCGCGGCCTAGCTACACGGTTACAGTAAACGTCTGTGTAAAGCAACTGGTGAGTTACGTTCACGTCGAGAACGCGTGGATTGTTAAGACGCAGTCTCATAGCCTCGCGTCTATTCTTAAGGAAGTGCCGGCATCCTTCGGCCCCGACTGCGGTTTTGTGAGAACGTTAAATCAGGCTTTCTGAGGGAGGACAGCGCACAATACGGACCCAGGGCAAGTAAACCAACCCCGGAACGGTCCGACCTTTTCAAGGTCGCGCGTGTTCAGACATTCACGGCCCTTCACGGTGGGGAGATTCAGGGGTGTGAACATGCGGCGCTCTGCAGTCGGCGCACGTATCGAACATCCGGCGGAAAGTGGGTCCAGAGGGTGAGAGCGGGGTGGAGGGCGGGGGTGGGGGGTTGTGTCCACGTATTAACATGTGAACACACACACCGAGGCGCCATATGTTCTCAGAGGACGCGCGTGTCCTGCGTTGCAGAGCAGACGTGCCCGGCCGGTGCCAGGGCTCACGCGACCCCGGCCTGCACCCGGGCCATTTAGTTTAGATTACCATACAGATGGGTGCCCGGGCAGCCAAAACACACAGACGGGGGCGGGGGGGGGGGCATCTGGATGCCGGAGGACGTGCTTTGGACGCCAGCTCGCCTGCGTGAATTCCAAGACGTACACACAAAAAAGAAAAAAACGTACGAATGGATGTCGTCCAATTGTTGTCCTTGGTGGAAGCCGCCGGCAATAAAGCTCGGAGGAACAATGCTCCCGATGAGTGTTCAGGTTCAAGTGTTGGTCGAAGCTCTGAGAGCTGAGGGGTTTTGCAGCGACATCGAACTCGGGTCTCCTTGACGAGACAAGAGTCATGCACACAGTCTGTGGCGAAAACGCTCGTACACACTTGGGTTGCCCTTCAGAAGCCCAGGAGCTCAGCCATATAAGTACATACATGCAGGGCACGAACGCACAGTGTACGGTGACACCCCATTTATCGGTTCAGGCGGTCTTTTGGGGTGCGTCGCGCAGCCCTGGAAAAGCGCTCGCCGTTCCCTTCCACGTTCGCGGCGACCGACCTTTGGACCGCCCGGAAGCCACAACCTGCAGATGTCATCGTTCCGCGCTCGCAGCCCTAGCAGGCCGCGCTTAGTCAGAGCGCCGCTTTGACCCAGATGCATGCAAACGCGCTCAAAAAAAAAAAAGAGCCGGCCCTCTCTCGCAGCGGATGTATATCCAGGCCACTGGCGTGTCTGCATTTCGACGGATGGTGAACATAATGATAATCAGGGGCCGGGACAAAAACAATGTGTAGCGCAGGCCAGGATGAGGCGGATGTGTAGTATGTGTCGGCGCGTTGGTGTGCGACCCGCGGATCTGCGCTCAGAGTCTAAGTTTAGAGACCGGAGAGGAAAAGCTTGTTATGTGTGTGTGTGAGAGAGAGAGAGAGAGAGAGAGAGAGTGAGTGAGAGTGTGTGAGAGAGAGAGAGAGAGAGAGAGAGAAAGGGAGAGAGAGTGGGCCAGCAAGTGCTACTCCAACTCCCACTAAGCCAGCTCATCTCGGCGAATCAGTGAAGGAGCTGGGAGCAGGGATCTTGCCACAGGGAGACGACCGGCCTGGCAAAATAATAATGAAAAAACACACACACACACACACACACACACACACTCACACACGCACGCACGCACGCACGCACGCACGCAGAGGGAATCGCTGAGGGAGAACCTTTCCTTTCGCTGCTACCCTGCGCGCCGTCAGGAGCTATTTATTGCCGCCTACGATCGAGCCGCAAACAAGGATGCGGCCGGCACACAAGCGGCTTCCTCCGGCGGCGGAAAAGCAATCCAGAGAGAGAACAAAATCGACGTAGTGCGCGGGGCCTCTCCCCCGGCCTGGGAAACACAGCGTTCACAACAAAGGCCTGAGAGAGCGACTGGTGGTCTTGAGCAGACGTAAAGAAAATACAAACAAATCCGAAACCACATCGACAGTCTAACACCCACTGAAGCACATTTTTCTGATTCGAGCTTCCGGAATGTGAGTATTTCATGCTTTTTTTTTGTCATCCGTAATCATAATAAATACCTGGGTATCAGAGCGATTCATTGAGATTAGCGGCACACGCCATTATTCATCCCAATTCATTCTTAAGCAGTTCCTCGGATGAAATGTATTCAGCATTTCAAAATGCCAAAATTAGCATTCCTCTGAAGAGAAACGCTCAGGGGACCCACTGGGCCCTTGAACCACCAATCTTGCCGATTGACTCCATTTACAGACACAAACTGTTCCTTATTGCATCGGACGGGAACGAAAGGGGGAGCAGATTTGGTGAACACAAAACGCCAAATTTGGAGCCACCAGTCGTCCCTCTGTGACACGAACACTTGAAAGCGCCCGACACGTCCGCGCTCGCGCCACATTAGCCTCCCATCACTCGGCTGCTTGAACTCAGCGGAGAGCTGAGGCATCTGAACTGGCAGATCAACGCGGGCTGAG
This sequence comes from Karalla daura, assembly GCA_029224185.1. Taxonomy (NCBI): domain Eukaryota; kingdom Metazoa; phylum Chordata; class Actinopteri; order Chaetodontiformes; family Leiognathidae; genus Karalla; species Karalla daura. Next base: position 14,792,610 of record CM055209.1, on the reverse strand, counting down.
TCCAACTGGTGTGCGTTTGAGTGTTGGTTGGTTGGTGTGTGTGTGTGTGTGTGTGGGCGGGGGGGACTAATAGGATTGGGAGAGTTGAGATGGGGAGATTTAGAGGTGGAGATGATTAAAACCGGGCTGTCTCTAAAGCCGCCGAGAGGAGGAGGAGGAGGAGGAGGTGACGTGTAATTACCTCAGGGACACTGACCCTAACCTAGCCTAACACGTCCGCTGACACTGAGAGAGAGAGAGAGAGAGAGAGAGAGAGAGAGAGAGAGAGAGAGAGAGAGAGGAGAGGAGAGAGAGAGAGAGAGAGAGAGAGAGAGAGAGAGAGAGAAATGACACAGCTGTGCGGTAACCGTGGCGACGGCCCCTGTGCACGCACAGTGACCACGCTAACATCTGGATGTCCAGCAGGCGCTATGTTGGCCACGTTTACTGTTTTATTACAGAAAAGGCGAGTTTTACGTCTATGGAGGAAGAAAAGCGCCAAAATTGAACACATGAATGAATCATCTTAATTATCTTAATGAGTAATTAATTTATCGAAATTGGATTTACTTCATTGAATACTCGCTTGAATTCACTAATTCATTCATATACTAATTCATTTTTTGAGAAAAAAAAAGATTAGCATTAGCCCGCACACCAATTTTGAGGGACAATGTTGACAGATGAAATAAATTCATGAAGGGCTGTGAAACACTTCATTAAATAGTATCTTAAAGAGCGACACATTTTAGTAATTACTTAATGGTGTATTTTGGCACTTTTTCTTAATCACTTTTTCTTCATATTTAACCCCCAACGACGATTCCTCCCTCAGGTAGGAACCTGTGGCTGAGGTGCCTTGCTCAAGGGCTCCACTGCCACGGGCGGGATTCGAACCCATGACCTCTGGGTTCCAAATCAGTTAAGGGGACGGCCACCGGCCGCGGATGAAGGCGAAACGTCGTCACGTAACTGTGTGGACTCCTTGGACGAGTGACGAACAGTTCCGCCGTAATTTCTCTAAAACCTGTTTGAAAACACTCCTCGGACACGCACGGAGATTTAGATGAGGAAGATTTAGATGGGGAAGTTTTTCAATCTAGCAATCCCTCTCTCTCTCTCTCTCTCTCTCTCACTTCTGGTGCCAGGGCCGCAGTGTTCCGACACGACTTGAGAACAACACGGATGAGTATCCCTGGTAATTTACGAGTCCGCGTCCCCAGGGCTCCGCAGAGAGGCCCCGCGCCGCCCAGCGCGAGGCATCGATCGCCACGGAGCGGGGGCGCCGGCCCCGTCACCTGGCGAGGCGCGCGCCGGCTCTGAAGGAAAGGAACGAACGCTGGGATGCGGGCAATGACGAGACGCAGCCTCACACCGGGCCTCCGCAGCAGCCGTTAATCATCGAGACTAGCTCGCGCGCTCCGTGGGTTATCGTGCGATATCATATTTCCGCTTTAATATATCCAGAGCTGATTTGATAGCGGGGCCGAGGAAACCGGCATAAACACGCAGCTGGAGACGAACTGCTGGGCGTCTCGGGGACCATCCGCTTTTTGGAGATTATTAACAACACTTGGTGCAACCCTTAAATCGCTAGAAAGTAAGAGCGGATGAAATAACCACCGGCTCGGCTGTGGAGACGGAGTGTCCTCCGAGCGAATCCATTTTTTTTAATGTAATCCAGTCACGTGCGGGGATGGAGAATGGAGAGGGTTCTCGGTTCAGCTTGGCGGGGAAAAAAAAAAAAAAACAGTGGGGTATTCTGAGGTGAAATGAGACATTCGGCTCCTGCGAGTCGGCCTGGGTTGGCTGCGGGGGCTCAGGCGTGACTGGGAGCCTCCTGCGGGGGAAGAGGGAGCAGACGGCAGACGGGCACACCTCCCCCCACCGGGAGGCCTCCGGACGTGCAGCACAGAGGTACCCGGGGAATCAATCGAAAGCAAAGCAGCGGCGGGCCAGACGGCAGAGGAGAAGAGAGAGCGGGGTTACGAAACAGGACGGTTTAGGCGACGCTCAGCAGCGCGAAGGCAACCCGCTCCCTCCCGGAGCCGTTTGTTACCGTCGTCGCTCCCTCTGCAAACTCCCTCGAGCCGTGTAAAATGTAAAACTGTGCCCAATATCAGAGGACGTGAAAACCATGAATGTTTCATTGAATTTCACATTGATGTTTTTAGTCACTTTCCTGCAAAGCAGCTCACATGGGGGCCACGGTTGGCACGGCATCGGGGACATTCCTGAGTTCAGCATCTCGCCATCTGAATCCGTCGTCCCAGAATTTCTCAACAAAATGATGACTTTGACTCCTTTTTTGGGATCGATTTTCTGTTGATCAGCTAACCCTGACAGTCATTCTAGTCCCGTAACCAGTTAAACTGCTGTAGTACTGAAGCCCCACCTACAGCTGTGGTGTTTATTGGCATTTGATCGATTCATTCGCCCAGGTTATGTTGTCGTATCACTTCACGTTCGATTATGCCGTTTGTATCCAAGTTTCTTAATTTCCTCCTGTTTTTGATTTGACTCTCTCGCCCGTCACGGGTATCGAGAACTTCACACAAACTGTGAGCAAGAACCTGCCCTAGTTCTGCGGCGATAACTTCACCTTTGGCCTACCTTCATAAATACACACACACAAACACACGCTTGCACTGAGGCCAAACCCAAGGTGGGGCTGAGGGGAGGATAAGTGTACGAACCTTTGTGCTATGTCTGTGATTGAACAGCTTTTTCAAGTCTGAACAGGCTGCTCCCAGCGTACACACACACACACACACACACGTGAACTCGTGGCAGGCTGGACAGGACATGTCCACTTCGCCCACAGGCTAAAGCGAGACAACACGCACGCCGTCGCTTCCCAACAGACCACGAGGTTGTCTGTACCGAGCCGAGTGACTGACCTAATAGCTGATATTTACAAGCCTCTCAGGCACAACGTTCAAAAGCCTCGTTATCCACTGACATTTGTCAAAGTTAAATCCTATCCTGCTCCTAAAGCCTCATTGTTTGACCTTCAATCATGTGTCAGATTATCACATTATCGCCTCTCAATCATCGAATATACAGTATATCCACTTGACTTGATTGCGCCGATCGCACTAACAATTGTTGAGATGATGAGGGTGATTTGAGACACTTGAGAATCAAAGTGAAGTGTGGCGAATTTGACGAGCATGGCAGTGAGCATTTACGGAGCGCTGCCTCATAATATTACCCGAGGCAAGCGTTTAGGGGGCGAACAGGAGCGGCCCAAACACAGAACCTTGCGGAACCCCGTGACCAAACTTCGGTCTGCATAGACGAGCTCTTAATTACAAGCACAAACCGGTGTCGGCCTAATAAACCAGTCCACTGCTATTAAATCCGTCCATCCGTATTGCAACCTGCTTCGTGCATTACTGGCGTCGCAATGGAGCCAATTCCAGGTCACAAACTGTAGAGTGAAGGCGGGGATTACACCCTGGACTGGTCACCAGTCCATCACACACACACACGCACGCACACACACACACACGCCATTCACTCTCTCACTCACCACCAGAGGCACTTTGCAGCCTCTAATTGGCCTTAACGCGCATGATTTTGGACCGCGGGCTGTCAAAAACTACTCACGCATGAAGTCGGAGTAGTCAACGCTATGATGATTCTGCTACAGAGAGAGCATTTCATTGACCCGCTGCGGATCAATCCCACCCGTCACCGACACGCACGCAGCGCCCGCTTCGAAACTTGTTTGCGTGCCATTAGAGGAGGTGGCGGCGGCGACGCCGCACGAGCGGCAGGCAACGGGGAACGGGCGTTAAAAGAGGGAGCGGAGTTAAGAGCTCGGGGGGAGAACATCCAAAAAGCCGCCACGCGGAGTTACTTTGTGAAACGAGCTTTTCCCCGACACTTCGGATGCGACCGGGGGCGATGCGTGTGCGTGTGCACACACTCTCACCCCCCCCCCAGAGCCTCATTAACTAAGCACAGACGGAGGGGCGAGGGAGCAGAGCAAGCGCGGCTCCTCATCCATTCCCCTTTACGCCCGGTGTACATTTTAACTGTGATCGGTTGAGACGTCCCCCAGAGCCGCGGATGTGGACAGATGCGGCGGAAGACGCTGTGATGTAACACGTCTCTGTGCTACATCCCACAGCGGCGCTGAGTGTTACCTCCGATTCAGCGCCGGAGTTTAACGTTCAACGCTAAAGAGGAACCAGAGGGATCGCGTAAACGATTACAATTCATCCCGGATGAATGGGCGGGGGCTCCACAGCCGTCAATCCGATCGCCCCGAGGCATGAAAAGGTGAACCTCTGAACCCAGCAGCCGTCGGCCCAAATTGGATCCCTGAATGCTCGTCCAAATCTGCGTCCGTCAATCAGGCGCATGGGAAAATGTTCCACCGCGTGGACTAAATGTTGTCCCTCTGGGGGAGTTTAAATGAGAGGGTCATCAAAGTGTGAGTAATTCGCCCTTCTGGGAGAGGGGTCGCCAACCGTCCACGAAGCGTTCCAGGGGACTCCGTGCCGTTAAGCGGCCGAGACGTGGGACCGAACTCCTCACAGAAGTGGAAATATTCAAACCAAGACGGGCCTCGTGGCCTCCTGGCCTGGAGGGCGCGGCATCATTTGACCCCTCTCCTGCACTCCAGCACTGCAGAGTGTGTGTGTGTGTGTGTGTGTGTGGGGGGGGGGGGGGGGGGGGGGGGGGGGGGGCGAGAGTCGACGAAAGCCCTCTCGCAGCGACGAGGCACTCTGAGGCACGTGGTTTGCGTCCATGCTGCGCAATGTGCATCCGAGTGTGCTGCCGCCAATCTCCTCCTCATCCGTTTGCGGTCATTAAAAGCAATGTTCCCCCGGACGAATGAATCCGATGGCTTTCGATGATAAAGGTCTATATTCGCCGAGGCTAATTCCCATTGATTTCATTTGGAGTGGGGTTGATGCGCGGCGTTTCCTGCAATCTAAAGGGTCATTTAGCATGGCCAGCGTCTCTGATCTTCCCCTAGACAGAGCGTCTGGCTCTTTTGGATCCATTTTCAGCGGAATAACAGAGGGAAAAAAAACACGAAGTGGTGTACGGCGAGGTGATTTCGTCCGCCACAGCCCACTGTTGTCCGCAGCCCAGAGAAACTAGGCAATACAGCCGATCGATAAATCACACTGCAGTGAGAAAGAGTGTGGATATTGATTGAAAAAAAACACAAAAAAAATCTATAAACTGTTGGCAATCCATTAACAATCTGGGGAGCTCAGCATCAGATAAGACCTGTTTATTATTACTGCTCCTACACACACAAAGACGTGGATAATTCAATCCTGGCACAAAATGTTCAACATGAGCTCCAGTGGGAGGGAGTAGGATGTATGTCTGTATATGACCTGCTTTACACACCCACATGTAGTTTGGGACTGAATGGAGAGGGAAAAAAAATAAAGTTGTAATCCCTCCTCTTCTCTCTCCTCTGCTCTTGTAATCTGAGATTTTAATCTGAGCTTTCCAGAGCAAAGATTACCCAGCAGCCCCTCTCCCCCGTTCCGGCAGAGGGGCCTAAAAAGCCGCGGAGGAGAAGTGAGATGAGTGTGCGAAGGCGTAATCTTGAGAGAAAAAAAAAAAGAAAGAAAGGGAGGAAGGGATCTAAAGGTCGAGCGTGGTGGAGGGACGTGATGCAGAGCGACAGAGAGATAAAGAGGGAAAGAGGGAAAATCCAGCGGAGCCGGGTCGAGGTCAGTGTGTTTGAACTCCACAGGTGGACCTACGCAAGCCGATTAGATTTTGAAGATAGAGTGCTCGCGCAAGGGAAAGGTCACGGCCCGCGTCGTGGCCTTCAAGGGAGCGCTCGCCTGGTTTACGTTCCCATCAAAAGCGGGTTTCCCCCCCGGCTCGGCTGATGGGAGTCTAAACGGGCTACAATCCTCCGGCGAGGATTCATTCAGGGACGACAACAAATCTGGCGTGGCGGCAAACGTTCACGTACACAACAATGCACGATGGGTTTTTCTCCGGCTCTCAGGTCTCCTCCCACACACACGACCGGAGCCTCTAGGTGCGAGCGCGAGAGTGGATGATGTCTGTCTCTCGTGATGGATTGGAGACCCCCGTGAGGTGTATTCCCTGCCTTCACCCTTTGTGAGCTGGAGATGGTGACAGAGCGAGACGATGGATGGATTGTAACGGTTCTTCCCATCATGGAGTAATCAATCAACCTATGACTTTCAGTACAACTACCCGATTGGTCATAGCGACGTTAAAGAAGAACATATACCAAACACAGCTGCATCGTCAGCGTATATAGATATTCATTAGTGTCTGATCCACATGCGATACTTTAATCCTCCTGTTACGAGCTTCAGTAATAGATTGAGAAAGTAGAAAACCACTGATAAAGTGTATCGGGACGTATCTGGAGCAGCATGTCCACATGTGTATGTGGTCCACTTAGGCTGGATTACACCCCCCAATCTGGACGAGCATGCATCATCAGGTTGGTCGTTTCCACCCCACCCCGCCTGGAGGCATCGCAGCAGCTGACAGCTGTTTCCGGCATTGCAGCCGGAGGGGAGCGAAGCCGAGGTCACGGACAAGGTTTCGACTGCCTTCACTTTTGAAGGTGACAGGTGACAGGGGCCCATCTGTGATGTCTCAACAGCCGCAGTTCAACCAATTCACTGAAAAGAAGCTCTGCCGAATGTGTTACGACAAAGCCCGTCTCCAGCTGTGGACTTCTCCTCTCCATCTAGCGTGACGCGCACGTCCCGTTCGGCTAATTACTTTTTCATGTACTCTGCCGCTCCGGCTAAACACCCTTTTAAGCGCGCCTTCCGGTCCGCCTTAGCAGCTTAAAAATAACCGTCTTCTGCCACGGCCGGGGAGACGGGTGGCTAGCGCTACGTCGCCACTCGCCCTGCTAGCCGGAAGCTGCTAGCTGGAAGTCGGCCCGCGCAAAATCACTTCCCGAGTGAGCTCGCCTCCTCCCCTTCCATCCATCGTGTCGCAGACGCGTCGGGTGAAGGGGGAAACGCGAACCTCAAGTCGCACAGGTGGGACCTCCACGTAATCACGGGCGACGCGTGCAAAAAAAATGCATCCGAGATCATAACAAACCGGTTTAATTTGCTGCCGTCTGTGCCAGTCTCTCTCTCTCTCTCTCTCTCTCTCTGCCTCTCCCAGACAAACAGAAATGCTCAGCTGCCCATTAAATTCAGCCCGAAATGCATTAACGAGAGCTCGAAAACCATGTAATCACTCAAGAAATTGGGACACTAGCATACAAACACACACACACACACACACACGCACTCACTCGTACATTCATTCTGCGTTCCGGTGCCAGATATAACAGAGGAAACGGGTTCAGCGGCGTTCGACACCTCCACGCAGCTCTGCGATCCGTTTTTGGACGCCCCCCTCGAGAGCGCGGCCCCGCTCCGCTCTTACGCCGCCCGGCACGCCGACGTGCCTGCTGGAGCCGGGACAAGAAAGCGCTGGCGCGGCCACGAGCCGGAGCTGCCCGCGGTAGCGACTCGGGAAACGGGACCGCGCAGTCCGAATGACCCCCGCAGTCCACTGTCAACACACAGACGCACGCAAGCGCCCCGCTGCCAATTACGTAACAGCAGCTCGTGTGCGTGTGTGTGTGCGTGTGTAAGCGAGAGCAATGGGAGCTCGGTATTTGACCAAGGATGAGGGGAAAGATCCGACGGTCGAGCAGTCCCAGGTGAATTATGGCTTTTATGGCGGCGAATTGAAGGTTGATGGTTTCATCGATATTTCGTGGTGGCGATGATGAAAAACATACCACGCCGGCAGTCATGATTCTTCTGCGGGGGGGTTTTATGGGCAACAGGCCGTCCTCCCTGCGAATCGATCCACTGATCGAGGCTCGGATGCATCATCGGGCGACACCTTCTCCCGAGCCCAAGGTCGTGAGGCGGGCTCGTGACGAGGCGCCCACAAACATTCGGCTTTCCCTCTCTTCGTCGTCGACGCCGCAACTTTTCCTTTTTCGCGTCAGCGCTTTTCGGCTTTCGGACTCCGCTCCGGCAGCCTCTGTTTGGCGAAGAGGTTTTAACAGCTGAGATCGAGTGGTTTGGATGTGTAAAAAAAAAAAAAATGCAGAGGGTCGATCCACATTTGGGACAGCTGCCTAAATATATCCGCCAACCGGGTGTAATGAATGGCCGTGAATCAGCTGTAAATGATATGACCGGGGGGAAAACGCAGACTATATATGTGCGTGTGTGTGTGTGTGTGTGTGTGAGAGGGAGCCTAACGCAGGATCTCTTTGATGGGGCAGAGTATTTGTGTGTCGGATAATCCACGGGCATGTTACTCACACACTCGGCATCGCTGCTGGTGTGTCCATTCACTGTCAGCTTAGCCCACTCCATCCCTAATCCAAAACCGCAGAGAGGGAGCGAGACACAGAGGCAGAGAAAAACCTGTGTACCTACATGTGGAATGTCTCAATAATTAATATTTCACAGATTCCTCCTCATCCTCCTCCTCCCCCTTCGTGCTCTCTCTCTCACGCGCACGCACACACACACACACACACACAGCGTCGTTTTGATATGTTGAGGCGTCGCTCATTCCCTGATTCCACCGGTTGCCCCGACAACGGACGCGGCCGTGCAGATCGCACCTCGGCGTGATGACCAATGAGGCGGGTGGAAGGCGAGGGCCACCCGTCACCTCCCATTCAGCAACACTCACTCCTCCCGTTTTGCTCTCTCTCAATGGCGAAACAATGCACAAGGCTCGGCCGCTCGCTGTGTGATGGGGCCCCGAGCGCGTATCTGTGTTTGTGTGTGTGTGCGTGCGTGTGCGTGTTGCCCATTAGCGAACCGCAAAACAAAAAAACTGGTTTGTTTTACCCTTCAAAAGGTGGAACAAAACAACAAGCCCCGACCCGCAGCGAGAGCAATCAAATGTTGCTGTTGACGGCAATAACCATCGACGCCCCAGGCCGGGGACACGTTCTGGATTTCTTTTTTTTTTTGCTTCATTTCAATTCCCGCCGTCCACCGCCCACGGGGTCGTGTCAGGGGCGACAACGATTAGCCGCAATTACCACCACAGAATGAGCCTGTTAGGCGCCGAAATCTGTCTCCAGAGCAGCCCTATTGAGCTAATGAGAGATTACAAAGTCGAATGGCGGGGGCCGCAGCTGAGGATTATTAGAGGGAAAGACGAGTCGTCTGGACGTGCGAGTCCGAGGCTGCCGACTCCTGACTGCGGGCAACAAGTTGCGGCCCAATCCCGTTCCCGGGCTTCGACGCGTCAGCACTCGCCAAGCGTCGAATCGTTATCGTCTGTTTTTTTCCCCACTTCCACCCTCATTTGGCCCGCCGACGGCCAGGAAGCGCCGAACAGCAGACCAAAAGGATCCGGCGGTGACAAAGCGAAGCTCCCCTTTGAACGTCTCGTTCCGTCCGCCAAACGGTTCCCAAGCAATTACTCCGCCGCGATGGGCAACAAAGAGGAGCGGCGAAGCCTCGCGTCGGAGAAGCCGCGCCTCGATGAGTGCCTTCGCTGATTCGGAGACGAGGCGAAACATCAAAACGCCGGCGAAACCTTTCATGCGCCAGTGTTTCGTTTCGAGCGGAAAAACCGATGTTTTTTTCCCCCCCCCCATCGGTGGCCAGATGTTTAATCGACGACAATTCAGAATGTGCGTCCGACGGCGCGAGGCGGGATAGTGCCCCTGCGATCACTCAGTGGCACTTTCCGTCAGTTCCCGGGGACGAGAACAACAAAGCGGCAGTGCAACAGGATGCTTTGGAGGGTTGCGCCTCCGCGGCTGCCTGCGTGCACGCCACAACGGGGAGTCCCGACCCCTCGGCCAAAACAAACCACACACATGAAAGTCAGGCCTCGGCCGAGGTAGCCTCCTTTCTTCTGATACTGACTGTATTCCCACCCATCACCCCCACCCCCCACCCAGGGAATGCAGCTGGGAGTTTAGAGGAGAGAGCACACCCCCATCCTCTTCCTTCTAGATCAAAAACACACGAAAACACGCACACAAAGTCGCCCCTTTTGAAAGTGATGTAAGGAACGATAACGGGAGAGAAGGCTGCTTGATGTATTAATTACGCCCCCCCCACACACACACACACACAAACACACACACAAGGCTGAGCTGACCTTTTGGAGCCATCCCATACTGGTTTTAATGAGCCAAGTCCACTACAGTACGTCTACCTGCCTGAACAAATCAATTTCCTTACTGATACCGGCCCTCGCCCTTTTTAATCAGCGAGGAGAGACTCAGCAGGCCTCCTCCTGTGTGTGTGTGTGTGTGTGTGGGTGTGTGTGTGTGCGTGCGTGTGGCCAGGTAACGCTACACGCCGCACGATAAGTCCCTGCAGCTGCAGATGTAAGTCCAGGAGCATCGGCGTCGAGACGCACCATCCACTCCCCCGCTGCCTCCCACTATTGACGCTCCCAGCCACGGGGAAAGGCTTAATATCACCACACGAGGCTGAATACGAGGACGGATTTGATTGCGTTCGCAAAGGTGACGCTCGCCCCCCGAAACGCTTCGACAAAGCCGGAAAAATAGACCGCCGGATGAACGCCGAGTTGGCGGTGGTACTGGGTGGATTCACGGAAGCCGTTTTCATTTGGTGGGGCACCAAACAGACGGCTACGCCTCAGTCAATTGCGCAACCTTGGGGGTGCGTAGTGGGTTAAGACGCCGCACCATGAACCCGGGCGTCGCAGGTTCGATTCCGGCCTGAGGTCATTTCCTGATCCTCCCCATTCACTTCCTGTCTCTCTTCGGCTGTCCTATCTGAATAAAGGCAAAAAAAAACCCAATTGTGCAACCTTTCTGAGTACTTTTGCCGTCACGTGTGGATGGAAAGCCGTTCGGTAAGCACAACGAAGTCGATGGCAAACCTGAGAAAGGTGCGCCGTCATGTTTTGACATTTCGAGGATTTTCCTCCACCAAACATCAACTGGAGCGGCTTCTGAAACACGCTGCTTCACTATTCCCGACAAGAGTGTTTTCTGGCTGCTCGGCAAATAACAAGACTTTCTCGCTTTTATCTCGTCCACAGAAAAACCGTTCAAACACGGCGCGGAAACGCCCTCTGCAGCCGCCCCCATTTCACCCCCCGTGTCCCCGGCTGCCTCCCGTAGACGCATGTATACCTCCAGCTGCCGCGCGGAGAAGCTGCTGGCGGAGAATGACTAATGCCGCGTCCTTCCGCTACGACTCCTGCCCGGGCGTCCTTGGGCAAGGCTCTTCATCATCGACGCTAAGGCGACAGCGCCGTAAGTATCCCCCTGAGTGCTGTCGAGTAAAGGTTAACAACTGGGGACGGGATGGCCCGCCTCCAGTGTCCGAGCAGCTCATAAAAGGTGCCGGGATGAGGGATGCCTGCGCGTGTCATGCCGCGGCACTCTGCACGCGGTGACGTCCAACAGGCAGCGCCACCACGGCCTAGGTGCACCTCCGTTGCGGGGACCGGAGGCTCTTTCCGCAATTACCTCCAAATTGGATCGAAAGTGATGAGGAGGAAACTGCAATCTCGGAGGGGGAGCTGGAGCGGAAAAACGATCTCACCGCGTGACGTGAAACAGCAGTTTGGGGGAGTTTCTGGTGAAACGTGAAGTGCTCTGGCTCTTCCTCGGTCTCCGATTCCTCCTATGGCTCTGGCTCCCGCGCGCAGGGCTGGATGTGTATGCATCACTCCATTGAGCGCTCAGTTGAGGGGAAAGTTGCTAAGCTACGTTGTTTAGCACAGACCGTAAAGTCTGGGGATCACTCCGCCAAGGGAACTACAGCCAACAACAATAGGAATGCAAAGGAGTTTACAACGTAGCATCAAACCGGTGCTCATGGCCTCCAGGTCAGCACCAGGGATAAATGCTCCATTCAACCATTCAAGGTCCCCCTTGAAGCCGAATGTAAGGGACCTATAAATTGCAGCTCAGCTAATGCCTCCGAACCGCATGGCAACCCAGAGGGCAACACACCTCATTCCTCCCCGTTCCTTCCCCAACCTGCATGCCACTGTCAGACTGGCATGCTGCATGTGAGCCGCCTCTAAATGGGTCACACAAGAAACCCGGTTTCCCACCGAAACATGTCACACTATCCAACCTCCAGGAGGAGGAAATAACATGGGAGATATGCAGGCATGTCAGCACCCCGGTACGGGAGGCCACTTCCAGCGGCAGGACGCGGCTCGAGGGTGTCCGTCGTGTTGTTTTTTCCTCCTCCTTGTGTTGGGACAGGGAGCGTTTGAACCTCCGCCTGAACGCTGCGCGACATCACAACCCAGACTGGAAAAACCTGCTCCAGCCCTGAGCTAGTTTTTGCCTGTGGGCACTAATATGTGCAAACAGTCTGCATCATGTCTAGACAACAGACCTAAGCATATTACTTAGAGGGGCAATGACCAAGGCAGGGGACACAAATCAACAATACGATGAGTTAAGCACAGGCACTGAGAATGATACATAATAATGAGCAGTACTAGGGTGTAAACATAGGCAGCGACTTCGGAATCACTGGGTTAAATTACAGAGATGCTGCTGAATATGAATGAGCACATAAACTCTGTTATTTGCAGACAAGCAGAGACTAATATAGGGTCTTTCTTAGATGGGAGTTTCTGTTCTCGATGTGTGACAGCTGTTTACACTGCCCGGAGGAGAGGAGGATTTACAGCTCAGCTCTCTCTCTCTCTCTCTCTCTCTCTCTCTCTGTCTTTTCCCCCTCTCTCTCTGCGAGGACACCCTTTCAAACACACTAATCTCGGGGTGCGTTTGTTCCGCCGAACAGTGTGATCTAGTCCCCCCCCTCCTCCTCCTCCAGATCACACTGCATGGGGGTGATGTACGGCTGAGCTCTGATGTTTCGCAGCTCTGTGAGGACGGCTGGAACTCATATTTACCATGTTACCCCCGCTGGTGCAAGTGCAGCTCTACTTGTGGTAAACTTTTCTCCACAGCGGCCCCAGCTCCGGACATAATCCCGGGACTCCGCCCGCCTCTCCCCGTCGGTTCCTCCTCCTCCTCCTCCTGCGGGGCCGAGCTTCACCGTGGTCCGCGAACGCCGTCGGTGCGGGGGGGACTCACCATCCCGGCTCTCCCCGGTCTCCTTCCGCCGCTGGACGCGGAGCCGACGGCGGCAGCGGTGCGGTGGTCTGGCCCCAGAGGCGGCCGCGCTGGTCTCCCCTCCGAAGAAGACAGCGGAGCGGCGGAGGCTCGGTGCGGGACCAGGCCCCGCCCACCGCGGTGTGCGGAGGGAGGGGCTGGGAGGGATATCAAATACACCCACATGGATCAATGTGGGAGAGGGAGGGAGAGAGAGAGAGAGAGCGGAGCTGCTGTTCGCCTAGAGGGGCCCGCTCTGCGAAAACGTGCCGCAATTAAGTTATAACCAACTCATTTAATGACGGGATAAGGTACTTGGTATATGTTAGAGTTCCTTCCGATTTGGTAGTAATGTGGAGGAAGTGGACAAGGAATGTACAAAGAATCCTTTAAGAGTGAAACACTTCCACCTGCGTCCGCCTGCAGTTTAGCTGGGTAGGGTGTGCTCAACCCCTGGAGTTTACCTTTATGGTAATTTTTGGCGCCACATGGAGTTTGGATGTTTTCCCTGTGAGTATGTGGGATTTCTCCAGGTATTCCAAAAACATGCAAGTTCAGGTCAAGTAGAGACTCTGAATTGCACCTAGGTGTGACCGAGAGAGTGTATTAATGATGTGTGTCCTGCAATGGAGTTCCCACCTCCACCCTATGCCACTGAGACATTATTAAGGTACAACGTGAGTGAGATCATGGACGGAAACCCGTTTTCAAAGCCATAGTTTAGTAAATTTACAACACCCCTCTTCTCCTATTGGCCGTTTGGGTTAGGGTTTGCATAGTCAGCATGCCTCCTTTACATTATCTCCAGTCCATGACGCCTCTTCAAACTCACAGTAGACTACCAAGTCAAAGCACAGCTGCTTGTTTTTTTCTCTCTCTTCTATAAATTCCTTTCCCTTGTGATTCTGAACCTTCCCAAAGGGTCAATAAAGTTCTACAGCTCCACAAATTCCACTCGTCTGATTTGTAGTCCTCCTTTGCTGAAACTTTAAGTTAATCCCCAGTCGGCTCGTGTTTACAGCAAAACTAAAACACCCCCGTCGCCCTGGCGATTAGAAATGGATAGGTGAAACGGATAGACCTGATAGCGGCCACATCTCCAGTGAAAGGAGAGATGAATTACCCGACAAAGACCTGGCCAGTGAGTCATGAATGTTTTAGAGGCACAGCGGGTCTTCTCTGTCCCTACTGATAAAGAAACCAATTAGTGTGGTTTGTGGCCCTGCCATGCGATACGGCCCCGCTGGACGTTCCCTCAGATTAGGCATTCATCCTCACAGTGCCAGCCTTCTCCTCCACCCCGCCATTCAGGATCAACACTGACGTGTTCCCAAAGGTTATACCTCCTCGTTTTACTCTCCTGTCGGCCCTCATCACTGTCTGCCCTCGCGTCCACCTGAAGCCTGTGTAACAAGGGTGGCAGTGACTCACCCCCCTGTTAATCACCGTGACAGGTGTGTGTGTGTGTGTGCGCGACAGGTCGGACACTGACGCCGGGTGATTCAGCCTGCGGGGCGCTGACCAGCGCTGGCCACAGCGTCTGCCCGCGGGGCATAGCTCTGTTTCCCAAACCTGAATCTGATCTCTGTTATATCATTTACAAGTGTGAGTGCGTGTGTGTGTGTGTGTGTAGGAAGATGATAACTGTGGTATGGATCCACAACAAAACTCTGTGTTAAGATCAATCCCCATGCACTTCCAGTCCATTTCCCAAGGGCATTGATTCACAATATCAATGTTTGCGAGCGTGCAACAGGGAGATGGGAGGTAGAGTTAAATGTGACATTTAATTAGGTCCGATTTTGTACACAGGCATTGATGTGCGTCAGAGAAGGCATTGACTGTGCACTCAGAGGGAATGACTTTATCCTTATGTAAATGCCATTAGGAGAGCAGATCCGTAATGCCGGCTGCAGCTCCAAAGGACTCTGTTGAGGCCATAAAGCAGCGACAAAGCATCGTTTTACGACTATTCTCTCTCTTCCTGCTTTGACACATTGTAAGACAGGCAGTAAAAGTCTGTCAGAGCAGAGCACGCACCCAAACACACATACGCACTCCCATTTTTTCATCTAAATGTCACCACATTTGACTTTTAGTAAGTGCAAAAGAGTTCAAAATCCAATTATGTGGCAAAGTGAGAGGTGAAGCTGAAACATTTTTGATCCGCAGCACGTAAATGTCAGATTTCCTTGAGATTACGTAAAATCCGCATGTGCGTCAAGGTTTGCAGTTTCTGCTTGTATACATGATGGTCACTCTGGTGGTAATCACAAGATGCTATTGTTCCCTCTGCCCACCACTGATGTTTGTGTTCTTTATGGGCTTCCTGCAGCGCTTCCTGTCTCCGTCTCAGCTGTGACAAAAGGCTGACCTCCGTCAGCAGCAGACACTTCTGGACCAGTGATACAGCTCAGACGCGATTAGGAGGGGCTCCAGATTGTTTCGGTGAGGACCTGGATCGGGACGTTCTGCCGTGGCTCTGGAATGTTTGGAGATTTCTGGTGGGATGACTGGGCGAGGGAATCGGAACATTCCCATGGGGTGTGGATATGTTTGAGCGGGGAAACTTCCTGTAGGGATTGTTTGAATTGGGGGTGGATGCGAATTTTTTTCCCAGTGAATCCGGGGTATCAGGTTATTCCATAGTGGGATGCTGGAATGTTAGGGTTGAGGGGTCAATTAAATTGTTTCACTGAAAGAGTCTTTGAGAGAGTAAACTTCAACCAAGACTGACCCATCTACGGTAGATGAGCTCTCGCTCAAATTGAGGAATTCACTGATATCTGATTCATAGATAGATAGATCCTGCATTCCTGAATATGCATTTGTTAATCTCTTTTATTCATTTGTTTGAGTCGATATTCAAAGACTAATACTACTGTGGGCAACATTATGTTTAAATGGCTTGTAAATATTTCATATGCATTCATATCAAATATCGCATTATGTATTCTCGAGAGATTGCCACTGAATTGCTTGCACAGTCAGACACAAACATATTCAATTAGCAATGACTAACAGCAGTTGCAGTAAATGCTCCCAGTTGAGATGCTGGGGGCAGAAAAAAGTACTTGTCGCTGCAGTTCATTTGAAATGGTTTTCAATCAGTGTTCCCAGGCAGAGTACAACACTCCGCTGCCTGTTTATGAAGTGCGTGGTTTTCTTTAATTCAGTGCCACTACAGAGCATCATTTCAAGCCCTCACGCCTCACAGACAGGAAAACCGCCTCCATCCGACGTGCACAGGAAAGAAAGTGAGGAACAGAGAGAAGGGCGCCAGACAAGAAACTGAAAGCGAGGCGACAAACAGCCGTCCTAATCTGTCTTAATGGTTTCTGCGTCACAGGACGGAGTCAGACAGGGAGGAAACTCTCCCGAGCAGACAGTGTGTTCAGATGCCTCGCGGAGAGAGCGAACGTCTTGTTGCTTCCTCCCGTGCCTCATTCCTCGCCAGACACAGCACAGCTACCCAGGCAGAGGCGGGCAGGCACAGAGGCCGGCACCAGGATTTTATAGATGTAACGCGCACTGTCCAATCAGCCGATCGTGAGGACATGAGATTAAACCCAAAGGTCACGTTTG
The DNA here is from genome assembly GCA_029224185.1 of Karalla daura. Classification (NCBI taxonomy): domain Eukaryota; kingdom Metazoa; phylum Chordata; class Actinopteri; order Chaetodontiformes; family Leiognathidae; genus Karalla; species Karalla daura. The sequence goes on along the minus strand of CM055209.1, from coordinate 14,775,947 downwards.
ATTAGTCCTGCACTCGATTAAAAGGCAGGACACGGGCGAGGTGTCGAGGGCCCGTGCTACAGCAAGCAAATAACAGCACATCACCCTCAGTCAGAACATCATGTGGGGAAACCACATTAGGAGGAACACTGCTCAGCGAGAGTGTCTCCAGGCTTAATGTGCTGCTGATTTCACCGCCGCGGAGCCCCTAATGTGTTTGTAATTTCCCATTCAGCGACTGCCGCTGCCTTTTGGGAGTTTGCTGACATGCAGACGAGCGCGGAGGCGATAGAGCTGCGAGCCACCGCTGCGAACGCAGCCCATCTTTCCTCCCGAGTGGCGTCCAGGACGAAGACACAATCAGTCAGGATCAATTGAACAGGGAGTCACTGGCACACGCACACGCACATGCACACGCGCACACACATGCTCGTCCTCTGGGCAGGGTAAGTGGAGCGCCGAAGTTAGGGTGTATTTTTGGATTACGTAACCCCCGGCAGAAGCCCTGTCCAAAAAAGACATGAAATCCTTCTTTTCTTTGCACCCCCCTCCCCCCCTCTTCGTCACAGTGTGCGCGCAACCTCTTCGCGCTAACTCCCTTAAATCAAACCGTCAACCCGCTGCTCACTTTTTTTCATCATTATTACGTCAACGCCTCGGTGCCAGCAATTACATTTTCTTTCATGATGTGTCGCCCTTCTCAGATGATAATTTCCCAGCCTGTCCCTTTCACCCCGCGGCTTTTATCTCGTCCACAATCTTTCCTTCATGTCTCGCCATTATTGCTCCACTTTTTATTAAAGGGTATTTCATATTCACTGCGCCCTTCAAACACTGCAGCGTGGCTCCACGTTCAAACAGAGCTCGCGATCTGTGTCGCTAAAGTCTCGCACTGCCACTAAAACTTGATTCAGCCCCGGGATGGTCGCAGCCACATTACTGCCATTTCCACCTTCTGCTACTGATGCCGATAAATGCTACTGGACTCAGCTGAGTACAAGTGATGGTCCTCCACACAGACACGCCGCGACAGAGAGGAGATAGAGGGACGGAGGCTGCTGCTGCTGCTGCTGCTGCCGGGGTCCCTGCTTGGCAGCGGGCGCGGTGACTAATCAGTCCCAGCATCCACATATATCACCAGGCACAAGCGATCAGTAGAGAGGGCTCGGTCTGACACGCCGTTATCAAACACAGTCTGCCGGCGAGGTCAGCCACGGTACGGCAGCCTGCTGACGTCAAAGGCCGATAAGTCGCTCCAGTGTCCATCACTGTGTCCGTTCCGTTCTGCCCAAGCAATCAGATTTCACCGTTAAAACTAGAAACCTGAGCTGGCAGACTTTTCCAACCACCTGGGGGCAGAAAAAACAATTGTAAAGACAATGAACATCCACCTAGTAAGGTTTCCGAAGTCCGACATCCACTCTCATGCCTCCCTTTAGCTTTTTTGCTCTGTCTTGGGCCTCTACCGTCCTTCTTTTAGCATAAACATTTGGTAGCATCCAATGGTAGAAAACTTTAAGACATCTTCGTTCAATGTCAAGAGCTAGTTTGTGTGGCACTACACAGGCGACAGGCCAGAAAATAAGGAGACTGAGAAAACCCCGGATCATACTGACCCTCCGTTGACCCATGATTTATATTTAGCAGACTAAACAAGCAAATCAGTTAAATAAACAACTAAAAAAAAAACATGAACCAGTAGTAAAACTGTAAACAAGGCAAACTAGACGTGGTTTAATGGAATCAACGATATTTGATCTATTTTGAGACCAGACCACTTTTGCAACAGAATATAAAGAATAAGCAAAGGGTTGTGTCACAGCTAAAATACAAGTATATTTTCATAAAAGAAATGTGTGAGTAAACTCCTGAAGACGTTAGGGAACTGTGGGAAATGGTTGATGATTGACGGACGCCCCTACGGAACTGCTCTGTAAACAACCCACTTTGCTGCATTGACTTAACTCAGGTAGCTGAGGCAATTATTTTGATGTAGCTTTGAAACACCACTAAATATGTTCATTAAAAAATCATATTACGGCAAGCTTTACAATGTGAGTCTCTCCTCACAGTAAGTTGCTTTTGTCGGGCTAGGCTAACAAGGCTAAGCCTATTGAGAGCTGGTTGCCACAGTCTCCAGATCGGCTTTTATTCCCCCTCCTCTCTTGACCATCTCTGCCTCAAAAGCGATTCCATCTTTCGGCCGAATTAAGAGAAAAACCTTCAGCTCCTCTGTTGTGCCCACCCCTTGGTCTTTTCAGCCACTATAATGGAGATTCTTCAGGGAGGGCTAAGGTTCCCTGCTTTCCAGCTGTGTCTTTTGTCCAGGCCTGGTAGGGGAACTAAATCAATGGGGCACTTGAATAGATGTGCTGGGAATGGAAAAGCCGCGGCGGTTGTGAGGGACGGTAAATTTAAGACGACCGGGGGTTGAGGGCTCCGCTGCAGATAGAGGCAGCGCTGTCAAGGTTAATCACACGGCCATATATCCACAAACCCAGATCCAGCGTCGCTGCAAACAGCAGGAATAACAAAGTGGCACTGATGATGCTATATGCTCGGATACGTCGATGTTTGGGAGGAAAAACAGATGGTACTGCAACGAGGCAGAACGGTGCGTGCGTGCTGCCAGGTGGTGAACTGGACTCTGCATCTACCATGCTCAGCTACACTCCACTGCAAAACAAATGGAAATCATGCAGTCCTGCCAGCATGATGTGAAAATTAACTTAATTTAAAGACACAATACACAACGGGGGACATTTAATGAGGTGATAGCAGGGTGTTCCATCTGAACAGTTTTCGTGTGTTCTGTTCTCAGGCCGATAAAATGTACATTCACAGAGGACCATGTTGACGTAACAACAATCTGACAATAGGCTATAATTTTCTCCACATTCACCCTCCAAATTGATCAAAATATATCACAACCGGCAACACGGCTCATTGTATCAGATTCGAATGAGAAGACGGTGTTTGTCTGAGGCTCCTGACCTCATTGTTTCAACGCCCTTCACCCTTGGTCTCAAATAAACAGCGTTTCATGGGTCACCGAAGCTGCAACCATGTGACTCCTTGCTGACTCTTTTCTTTCACAGCTTGTGGCCAGTCTTGCAAAGCGACATTTTTTTCCTACGCGTGGGTCGCTTTCACCCGCAAGCAGCCGAATAAGCACCAGTGGCATCCGACTGTATTTCCGACCACATCGGCGTTTACGTGACCGGTCGCGCTGGCGGTTAGAACGACGTCTTCTCCTCCTGCTTCTTTCTCCTCCTGCTGACCGTACGACAGTTGCAAAATTGTTGAGACATGCAACCGAGGTGATGTCGAGTAAGCACGCAGGTGCGTTGGCACAGAACAGCAAAAATGCCTCTGTACCAAGGTGCCCGCACGCTGTGTTGATGGTGCCAACAACCCCTTGCAGCCACGCTACGCGTCCCAGCTTTATGAGAACGCGTTCCATCATCAGTGAAGTAAAGCTCTGGGCCTGAAACTTCACTTCCATCAAGATGATTATTTGCAATAACAATGAATTTAATATTACGTGACGGGAAGGATCCACGGTGAAATCGGCGGCGAACAGGGTTGTCGCAAGCCGCCTGAGTTCCTGGAGAATGCGTCATTGAATCTGCAGCACAGAGAAACGGTGACTGGATCGGATGCGAGAAGCCTGTAATCACGTCGTTTTAGACCTGCTCTTTGTGTGCCGCCTCTGTGCTGTGGACGGGCGCCCGTCGCACCATCAGAATGCGTGGACGCTCTCATAAAGGACGGCGCGGCCTCTCTGAGCCGACGCGGGCACCAGAGGCCGTTTGAAATGAATATCTGACAGGTCACACTTTGAAAGCGCACCGAGGGGTGGAGCAGGAGCCACGCTTTCATGTGTCACCTCGCCGCACACCCACGTCATCGGCCACCGGGCTCTGCCAGCTCGTGACATTTCATCCTCTTTGTCTTTCCTCTGAGTGGTTTGAGAATCTCTTTGAGGAATTATAATGGCGTGTTTCTTCACAGTGTAAATGACGGCTGCTGTGATACGTAGGCGCAGGGAGAAGTGTGAGCTTAAAGGGAACGAGAGATACAGAGGTGTGACATTAAAACAGGGGGTCAGACGGAGAGAAAGGCCAGCAGGTCAACACACTGACATATGACAGCATCAGCACCAGTCACAAACACTAACAGCCCTCCACTGCCAGACGGCTACAGGTGAAAACTCTCTGCAAGTCCTTCTAAGGGTTATGTCAAGTGAATATATATTAAATTGTTGACTTTATTGTTCACGATGAATTCCATCTTTGAAAGAAATGTAGATTCATTCTCACCCGCGGAAGGGTGAGAGGACTGCCAGCTTGGCAGCTAGCAGCTGTTAAGCTAGATGCTATTAGCTTAGCTGCACAATGTCTGGAAAGACAGGGAAATATTTTGACACCTCAGCAAACAAGATGTGATGTGTTTTTAAAGAAGAGCATCTCTTGGTCACCAGCGCCTCCAGATACATTTCAAAGGGCAGTGAAAATGTGGCGGCACACAAGGATCAAAATCCACATCACAGTTTCACGAAATCTGTCATATGCAAAATGGCTGAAACAAGTATATGAGAGGGTAGTAGAGTAGCCATTGCCCCCCTGACCCCACTGCTGATAGATGCAGTAATACTGCTAGTGGTAGTATCTTTGTGTTTACATAGTTAGGCTGTTTTTCAGTGTAATAGCTATGTGCTAAACTATGTTGTCTGCCAGAAGCTTCTCATTTCATCACTTGACTACAATGCAAGAGAGTGTAGAAAGAAGCCTTTTCCCCAAAATGTGTATCCTTCCCTTTTAACTATGGAACAGTTTAACGTCAGAAGGGTGAGAAGTGAGTTTGTTAATCGAAGGAAAATATGTTCACAAGTACAAAGATCTGACTGATCCTAACAAGGGCTAGTTAATCATTTAGGGAAATGTAATTCATGTTGCTTTAAGTAATTTGTGCTTCATTAGTGAGCATGTGAACATCCCCTCCGGTATCCTGGGTTTGTATCCGGTATGCTAGTTTAGAAGTAATTGTAAATCTTTCAAGGCAACATTCATTACAGTCACAGAGCCGGGAAAACCTAATAAAGTGGAAGAGTACGTAAAGTGTGAAATTAAGAACGGAGGGAGCATCAGACGTCTCATTTTCTGCTGAATTCACAGAGAAAACAGATGATAGATGAAAAAAGACAAAACCTCTGTTTTCATTACAATGGCTGTTTCCCCTTTTACAACAGCTAGCCAGAGGCTACAGGCACAGACAAGGTTATATGTTAATGAAGCCACACACACACACACACACGCAAGCATGCACACACACACACATACACACAAACAAAAGTAAGTTTGATTTAACAGGACAAGTCATTTGTGAATAAACCATATTTTATCTTATGTACAGATAATCACACATGTGGAAGTAAAATGAACTCATTTTTTTCTAGGTTTCTCCCTCACACACACACACACACATCACAGACAGTGAACGCATGTGTGTCTGGACAGAGAAATATGTTTACTCAACCAAAAACATTTACTACCGAGTTACTTGCAGAAGAGCATATGAAATGTTCTTAAAATAATGAATGCACTGTAAGAAGGTCACGGTGTTAACTTGGAATCAGTCTCACAGATGAAGAATTGTTGCATTCAAGCTTTATTTTAGCTTTGAAAAACAGGTGGGTATAATATCTTTCTAATAGTTCTAATATCTAATTGAAAATAAATGATTTATCACATTAATCATTCCGATCCATACTTTAGACAAAACACTAGTCAAACAAACTGCTGGTCTAGGTTAGACCTGGTGGGAAAGTCATTGAAGCTTGATGTCAGAGCAGTGGAACAAACATCTGAATGTGTGTGTGTGTGTGTGTGTGTGTGTGTGTGTGTGTGTGTGCTGAATTGGTGCATCATACAGCTAAAGCCATAACGGTGTGGGACGAGAGTCACCAACTGTTGGCATCATCTTGTTGCTAAGGAGATAAATTGAGCAGCATCAACGTGACAGGAAATGGTTGATGTTGTGTCGTGTGTGTGTGTGTGTGTGTGTGTGTGTGTGTGTGTGTGTGTGTGTGCGTGTACAAGTGTGTGAGAAGGTGGGGTCCCTGCGGATGTGACTTATTTATTGGGCGTCAGTGAAGGTCATTATCATCAGGGAAATGATGTACATGCAGGGACAAACACGTAGTCAGGGTCTAATCAGTGTGACAAGTATGTTTGTGTGTGTGTGTGTGTGCATGTGTGTGTGTGTGTGTCTGGGGAGGGGAGTGTATGCTGCTGATGAGGTTTTGCTTATGTTATGTAGGTCTGCCAAGTGTCTCCTGGGAATCTTAGCAACAGAGATACAGTGTGCATCATTGTTGCTTGATAACGTGGGAACCATAAATCAATGACCAGGAACAGATGATTAATTGTTCAAGCCTTTTTATGAAGCAAACATTCTCTGGAGAGTTTGCTTCTTTCTCTCGATTCATCTGGCTGTAAACTACAAGTTATCTGGCAACTCGGAGTAAACAAACAATCTGAAACTGTCACGTTTCCCACGCACAGACAAGGAGGACACTGCCTGAGTGGGATTTGAACCGCGGACCCTTTTGGAACACTATTCCCATCTATGTCAATGCGATGAGTAAAAGCAGGACATTAGCCATTTGCGCAGCTGTGTGAGGCGGCGCACTCATAATGACCAGACGATCTGGGCAACACATTTGAAAGGGCTGTTAATGTTTTATTGAAATGGGTGGTTTTAAAGTGGCGGTGATATCCCGGTAATGACAAATGTGTCAGCAGATGTGAAATTATTTCAGTGTGGCCCGGTGAGTGGCTCACATTAGCATGAAAAAAAACCAAACTGTGGTTTAATTGTGAAACTAATTATTTGCAGCAGTGTTCTTAACACATCATCACTGCCACAGTAAACACGGCCAAAGGGGACACACACAGGCTGGAACACACATTAAACGAAACTAACCTTTCACGAGCCTGTGCCGAACACGTCAGTGCCACAAGAAATGGGTATCTGGTTCAACCGACCTTCTCAGGAACTAATGTGATAAGATCAGACAAACTGAAAATGATGCGTGCTATGAGTGATGGCATCAATGTGTTTCTTTTTTTTTTCTTCTTCTCCTCCTCCTGCCCACAGCGTTGCAGACACCGAATGCACTCTGTGAAATGTCTGGGGGGGGAAAGCTGGGGCCTAATTCCCGTAACAGGAAAATATAAGTAAGTAAATAATGGATCTGCTCTTTCCCAGCAAGAGGCAAAAACGAAACTGGACTCGATTTTTTTTTCACCCACCAGACTGATGAGACGTGCTCGTCTCGCGTGCGCGTGTGCGCATCATAGGGACTCCGTGCAGACCTAAAGAGCCGCCACGGTGTCCTCGCGCGACACCACTGCGCACTGCACACGTCGGGGCGGTGGAGATCGCGTTGACACGCGACACGGTCACGTCCCCGCGAGAGGTGTTGGGGGACAAACACGCGCGGCTTAATGAGAGGGGACGAAGGGAAATAAGGGGAATAGGAGCCGGCCTCCGAGTGCGGAGCGCCGGAGGCTGTGCGCCTCAGCCACCGCGGGACGGTTGCCATGGCAAACGGATGGAGGTGACCGCAGCCAGCCAACAGTTGGGAGCGCAGCTACATCTCAGACACACTGTGCGCAGATCTCGCAGCATATCAGGGCAGAGGAAGCCGCGAAAAAAGAAAAAAAAAAAACACTGATCCGGGCTGATTGCGGGCTCTCGCAGAACTTGCGGAGCCGACGAGGGGGAATGCACTGGAGAGCGATAAGAAAGCGACGTCCTGCCGCTTCTTCCTTCTACTGTTTCCTTGTTTGTGAGCTGACCAAGGCTGCTGCCTCGGCAGGAAGAGCCCCATTATACAGACGGCTTACATAACTATTTTTTATAGCATTTTGCGGCGCATATACACACGCACACACACAAACGCAAAACAGTGTCAGCAGAATAAGCAGCCAGCGTTGGAGGCAGGGACGCGTCCGATTTAGCCACAGAGCAGAGGAAGCAGGCATTTTGTCACTGTGATGGACAGATTGAGACAGGAGGAACGCAAACAAGACCCCGCTGCCGGAGGACACTCAGAGCCAGGCGCTGGGGAGCTGGTCAGAGAGAGCGAGAGGGGACAATGAAAACAAGCAGTTTAGCAGGTGTATGCGTGTGTGTGATCTACAGCGGGCTGTACACATTCCTCACAAGTTACACAAGTAGCAAAGGGCCAATCACGTGCTCCACAGAGAGGGAGAGAGGGAGAGAGAGAGAGAGAGACGTGGTGAAACTTGTCTGACTCGTTGTGAGAAAACAACTTCCCTGATTATAAGTCATCGGAAAAAACACACAAGAACCAATTCATTTAGAGGTCTGTGCTGAAGAAAGACCTGTAAGATAAGCCTTTAAAATCTTGTATCTGCTCGGAGCGAGATATGCAGGGATTGCCAAAGCTCAGACCGGCACCCATCGTAAACAACAAATTTGGAACATAATAGAACACTCCGGTGGTAAACAGATCTTCTCAATTTCCCAGAAAGCTCCTCTTTATGCTGCACAATAAACACAGAATTCATGTGACTGGGACTTCGCCCGAACGGGTTCAGGAGAGATAAACAGCGAGCAATCACTGCCGTGCAACCACAGCAGACAGATAAAAGAAACCCCGAAGCAGAGCTGCATTGTAGCTCGGTAATAAAAGCAAATGCTACCTCTGTTACATAGATGAGCGGAGCAGCACTGTAGTTCTTCCTCATGCCTCGTCTTCTCCACAGCCCGAGGTCAAAGTGCACGCCACGGTTAGCTCCAGCAGAGCCCTGCACATCAGAGAGCTCTGTCTGCCGCTTTCAACTTTAAGGACTACCCTCTGAGGAGCAGAGGAGGCGTGTGTGTGTGTGTGTGTGTGTGTGTGTGTGAGAGTCTGAGTGTGTGCTTATCTACTCCTGTGTGCGCGAATGTCTTATTGTGAAATCTTCCACTTCCTGTGTTGGTAACGATCAGCCTCAAAACCAACGGCTCCCTGAGCGCCTCCACTCCGCTCAAATCCCAAACCTGTGCTCGTCCCGGGGTGCCATCCCAGTGCTGTACTGCTCTGCAGTGTTCCCGCTGGGGAAAGAGCACCTTAAAAGGCAGGGAAGCAGCCGGAATGTTTTGATCCCTATCAGCCTCCCCTCCACCGACCCAGGCCCAGGCCCCCGTAGCAACAAGCCGAGCTGCCAGTCAGGAGGGAGAGCCGGCAGAGCATCCAGAGACAGCCCGACTGGAGGAGGAGGAGGGGGAGGAGGAGGAGGGGGAGGAAGATTGAAGGGAACGTTGAGTTAGTGCAGGAATCTCCTGCCAGAGTCAGTCCCCGAGGGGTGAATGCTCTCCACTGGACAGACGCTCTGACAGCACCTCTAATCTGCCTGGCCAGATAACAGCCCCTCTGTGTGTGTGTGCGTGTGTGCGTGTGTGTGTGCGTGTGTGCATGTGTGTCTGACGATTGACTGGGCACCCACTCCCAAGCTCCCTCAAAGGCATTCTTCAAGTGAGCGGTGAGAGCAGGGGTTAACAGATGAGAGGTTTCTCCTTAACTCTTCTTACAATACATCCTTCAGCGAGACAAGATTCATTTACCGGAACTCATCTGAATTCAGTCAATTCAATCATTAATTACCTGACAAGTTAGGAATTTCTCATTAAAAATGGAGAGGCTGTAGCTGAGGTGTTTACTGAATTAACCATGAGGCTGATTTATCTGTTTATCGATGCGTGGGTCGGTTTGTCGAAAACGCCAAAAAGACGCACGATTTCAGTCTAATACATGTGAGGATTGGTTGGTTCTGCGGGGTTCATATTTGGCCGACACGGTGAATTGGTGATCGCGCCGGAGGTCCCCGGTTTGAATCCAGGTCAGACTGAGGGCCTTTCAGTGTGGAGCGTGCACGTGTTTTTCTGTATCTGTGTTGGTGTGAGACTGTAAATTGCCCCTAGGTGTGAGTGTGAAGTGTGTGTGTGTGTGTGTCATGTGATGGACTGGTGGCCTGTCTAGGGTGTATTCCCTTCCTTTGGCTCCAGCAGACACCTCGCGACACCACTGGGTACAAAGATAAGGATTTCACATTAAATTATGTCGGGGTTTGGACATCCCTGTAAAGCACATTGAATCAATTCATAGAAAATCCACTATGAAATATGGTTTAGGGTTATGATAGGGTTAACCCTAACCCTAACATCTATGGGAGAGAAATACTACTTTGCTGTACTTAAACTAATGAGCACATTTTTCCATGTCTGCACTTAATTTATATGGACAGACTCTCTGCTATGAATGAGGATCACGTAGTGATAAACAGCCTGTATTACAAGGACTGTGAAGTATGAAGAGACATAAAACTGGGCAGACTGCAGTCACGAGAAGATAAAATAAAGAATAGAGCGCCATCTAGAGCAGAAAGAAGAAAGACGTCTCGGTTCACGGTGATGGACAGGTGACACGACAGCACCTGGCATCAAACACTCAGACATGTGAAAGAGCTGCCGCTCCTCCTTCATAAATCTCCCAGTTCCTCCCTGGTGTGTGTGGAATCACAAGGGGGGTGAGGGGGCGTGGGTAGAACTGGGACGCTGGTATTTTTACAGCTAAAAGCTTGAGGGAGGCCTAAAAAAAAAAAAAAGGGAAAAAGAAAAGACCCAAGGCACCGACTGTGACCCATTAAGCACAGCACACATTTGGAGAATTAAGAGATGAAACGGTGAGCCTGGAAATCTCCGAGAGGAGTCGGATCCGCGCGGAGGGAGACGGAGCCATGAATGATGGAAGGGGAGAGGACAGAGGGGAGGGGAGGGGAGACAGTGATGTTAAAATGAAGAGATGGAAAATCAAAGAGGAGGAAGTGGAGGAGGAGGAGGAGGAGGAGAGATGACAGCTGGACCGTCCGGGAGTGTGTCTGGACATCAGGACCTCGGTGCTCGGCCTGGCACCAGCAGCAGCAGCTGCCACCTCACTGTAATGCGGCTTCAGCAATTATAAAGGCTGGGTGGGTGGGGGGGGGGGGGGGGGATTATCGGCTCCGTCTGACGAGATGGATCGCTCTCACTCGCTGAGAGACGCACGCAAAACACTGGGAACGACAAAATCGTTCTCAGTCCGGATGCACATCCAGGCCTCGGGAGCTCATCCCGGGCCTGTTGCTCGGGCACTTCCCTGCTCGTTATTCTTCACTAATTTGCACGGATTAGACCCGACCAGACGTCCTCCCCCCGGTCTGAGACCGCAAGGATTGCTGCTGCGCTGCGCTGCTGACTCAGGAGGATGTCACAAGCCTTTCGCATCCCCTCTCCGCTGTTGCAGTGATGCAGCCTAATCTGACAGGGCTCACTCCACAGGCACGGTGGGCACGCGTAACAGCGCCACCCATTGGCTATCAACGCTACCAGGCCTGACTCATGACATAATAGTCTGCATGATCTTGTTTTTTGAAACTGGAGTCTTGGTTGGAATTTTTTCCCCAAATAAAAAGTTTTTTTTTGCTGTTTTCTATCAAATAAGACTGTAAGAATCAGGTGTTCCTCACTGCAAATGGAACATTCCTGTGTTCTGGTTCAGAACAGGAACATCTAACTAACATCTAATAAAGAAAGAAAAATATGAATTTTTTCTGTTTTCTAATGAAACACTTAAACAACATTAATGTTGTCCTAAAAGGGGATCTGTAAATTCTACAAACAGGAGTCCAGCCCTCCTCTTCTCAATCCTGAATGATCTTGAGCTGTTCTTCAATTATCAATCCAACAATTGCCAATCGCTACAGTGGAAATGCAACATGAGGGCAGAACTTTTGGACATGAAAAGCCTGGCTCTTATGATAGCATCCAGATAACTCACCAAATGTGTCATATTGTATGCGACAGGTTATTGTGGGAAATAATTAATCGTGTCAGTGAGACAGAGGTGTCTGCCACTCATGGAGCTAATGTGATGCATATGAGGCTTACAATGAGCCGACTCCCCTCCCCTCCTTCATCTTCCTCCGGGTCATCGCCTCGAGGAAAAAGTGATGAAACGGTGAACCTCCTCATTTAATAAATCCGGAGTGCTGAAAACACAGACAATTACGGCTGTGTTACGATTTAGTCATCGGGACAGTCGATTAAACATTCATCAAAATTACAGCGAAGAACAGGGTGTGGGTTCATGATGAAAGGTAGCGCTCCCAGTTTCTGCTGTCCAACAGCAGCGTGAATCATCAGCCTCTTCCAGTACACATTTCATTCACAAAGCCACGAACTTAAGAAGATCCACCTCTGACACACATCACTTTTAATGCACTGAGAATCTTAAGTAAAAGTACATATGCCACGCCATCCGGTTGTACTTAGGGTAGGCGTAATTCAATTAGCCATTCTGAGCAAATATTACTAATTATGAATCTGTAGAGTAATCTGTAGTAGTAAAGAGAGTAAGGAGAATCTGTGAAGTGGAAGCGAGGAAGCACACCAACCTGCCCTGGCCCGGCCTGCAGATTCACTGGGACTCTGAGCCGTCATTGCGAGTGGCGTGTCCAGTCACTTTCACACACTCTGCGGCCAGCGGGAGTCTCCCCGCGCACCTCGGTGCGAAATGCTGCACGCTGCAACTTTCCCCTCGGCTCAGCATAATCCCACAGTGATTAGCGTAAGACAAGAGGCACAGAGCCTCACTGGATCACCCTACACAGTGTGCTCCAACCAACGAGTGCTACATCACACTCAGGCTGAATATGACACAGATTGTACATTCAGCTCCGGCTTTGTAAAAAGCTTTTTTCATGACAGTATCATGCAAGTTCAGTTTTCTGGTTTCATCCGATTTTTCCAGTCATTTAAGAAATTTGACTCTTTTGGGCTTTCAATAAAGCTTGAGCTCAATGTGCAATCTACATCACATTTTGCATGATTGTGATTGAGAACACATTGCTTTGAGCATGCTCCAATTTAGACAATTTAGACCTAAAAATGCATGTTTTTGAAATATCTGGTGTTATGCAATAGCATTGTTTTTACAGTTTCACTTTTTTACTGCTTTCACAATTTTTATCTATTGAGTGTGACTTATTTAGCTGAAACTTAATAAATGAGTGGTCGAGTTTCTTATCATACAACAGCAGTTTGTTTCATCGCCACTGGAAAGCAATGGACGACATAGTGACTTTGTTGCCTCACAGTTTGTTTCCATATACACACAGAGACACAGACACACACCATATATGTAGACAATTTAGAGTCTCCAGATAAACCTAAACACATTTTGTTTAACTGTTTTCACAATTTTTATCTAATGTTTCAACTTATTTCAATAATGGAGAAGAAAATCATCACTGACTATGATTCATTGCTATCAATATATGACAGTGAACCTTGAAAATTCAAACCTGAAACTTAATAAGTGAGTGGCTGAGTTTTATCTTTCGATGATTGATCAAAGAATGACAAAATGTTTGTTTTTAGAGTGACTTTGTATAAAGCACTGTTGCCTCACAGTTTGTTTCCATATACACACAGAGAGACGCACACACACCATATATTTAGACAATTTAGAGTCTCCAGATCAACCTAAACACATTTTAACTGTTTTCACAATTTTTATTTAATGTTTCACTTTATTTCAATAGTGTAGAAGAAAACCATCACTGACTATGATTGATTGCTATCAATATATGACAGTGAACCTGAAACTTGATAAGTGAGTGGTCGAGTTTCATATTTCAATGATTGATCAAAAAAATGATGAAATGTTTGTTTTTAGTTGTTCATTTGAAATTATTTATTGATGTTTACTTGACAGAAATGCGCAGAACTGTGATTGATGTTTTGATGACAGTCACCAGTCTGTATCCTGTATCTGCAGATGTCTGTCCCCTTCCCCAGGCCTGGCTTTAGGTCTGCTAGGCCTCGGGGAGGGGGACTCTGTTTCCTAATGGTCTTGTAGGATCGAGTTAAACCGCACTTAGTCTGGCCCTCCACCTAGGACTTCCTTGCTGAAGAAGACCCTACCAGGGACAGCACACTGCCCTGGTAGGGTCAACACAGCTCCTAGGGATCACCGGGCACGCAAACCCCTCCACCACGATAAGGTGGCGGTTCATGGAGGGGATTTTTTTTGTTTCTGTGGGAAACCTGAGTACCAGGAGAAAAACCCACAAGGACCACAGCGGCACAGAAACTAGGTTGACGAGTAGTTTCTGTGCCCGCAGGCCAGGATTGATTGGATGGATGATTGGGTAGGGGTAGGGGTTGGGGGTTGGGGGGTGGGGTGGGGTGAAGGGGATGGGGGGGTCGGGATTGGGTTTGGGGTGGGGAGGGTTGGGGTTGGGGTTGGGGTGGGGGGGGGTGGGTTTGGGGTGGGGTGGGGGTAAAGGGAGGGGGGGGTGGGGTGGGGTGGGGTGGGGGTAAAGGGAGGGGGAGGGGGGAAAGGGAGAGAAGGGGGGAGCAGAGGCGGAAGAAGGGGTAAAGGTAGAGAGAATGGGGGGAGTAAAGGTAGAGAAAGGGGGTAAAGGTGGAGAAGAAGGAACTCAAGGAAGACGGGTAAAGGGAGAGGAGACAGGGAGTAAAGGGAGGGGAAGGGGTAAAGGTAGAGAAGAGGGAGGTTAAGAGGATGGGGGAGCAAAGGCAGAGAAATGGGTCAAAGGTAGACAAGAGGAAGGTTAAGAAAGAGGAGTAAAGACAGAGAAGGAGGTTAAAGGAAAGGGGGAAGGAAGAAAAGAGGGAGTGTGAGGAGGTCAACAGCCTCCTCTGTGGTGCTGTCACTCTTATTCTTGAGTGTCCAGCTCCTGGAGTCCTCCTCCAGCTTGATGTTCTTTTTCTTGCTCACTGCCTCCCTCTTCTTCTCCTTTTCCTTTCTTTTTTGATTTTTTCTTCTCCTTTTTTCTCTCTGTCTCCTCCTTTTCTGTCTCTTCCATTTCCTCTGCACCCATTTCCATGACCACAGACTCTCCTATGGAGTTATCTGTTGGCCTGGAGCTCTCTGTCTCTGTCTCTTTTTTCTTGAACAGCTTCCTGATTGCGTGGAAGCGTTTCTTTCTCCTCTTTTTCTCCATCATTCTCTGATAGAGTTCCTCCACTTCCTCGAGCTGCTGGATTCTTGTTTCACAGCTCTGAAGCTTCTCCTCCAGTACACCTTTCTCCTCCTCAAGCTGCATCACCACTGTCTCTGATGTCTGCAGCTTCTCCACCTGTTTCTCCTTCTCCTCCTGGAGCTGTTTGACTATCAGCTCGCTCCTCTGGTGTTCCTCTACCAGCTTCTTGTTCTCCTCCTCCTGCTGTTTCAACATGAGCTCAGTTCTGCCATGTTTCTCCAGCATTGTCCTATACTCCTCCTCCAGCTGTTTGAACGCCAGCTGGAAGGCCTGATGTTTCTCTACCAGCTTCTTGTTCTCCTCCTCCTGCTGTTTCAACATGAGCTCAGTTCTGCCATGTTTCTCCAGCATTGTCCTATACTCCTCCTCCAGCTGTTTGAACGCCAGCTGGGAGGCCTGATGTTTCTCTACCAGGTTCTTGTTCTCCTCCAGCTGTTTGACTCTCGTCTCACAGCTCTGTTCTCTCTCCTCCAGCTCCTTCCTCTGCTGCTTGAGCTGTTTGTGCTTTGTCTCGTAGCTCTGCTCCTTCTCCTTCACTTCTCTGAACCTTTCCTCGAGAGCCTCGTATTTGGACTGCCAAACGAGATACAAGGTACTCTCTGCTAACTTTGCTCTCTTGCCGGCCTGCGTGTTTGTGGTCGGGTTGTTCTCGGCAGAGGAGCGGGAGTCTCTCTTGTTCTCGTGGTTGAGGATTTTGTTGTTCAGCTCCTCAACGGTCCGCTGGAGGTCGTTGCGCTGTCGAGCTAACTTCTGGTTCTCCAGCGTCAGCTCGAAGATCTGCATGTCCTGGTCCGAGAGCTTCTTACGAGCGGCCCTCAGCTTTTCAGACATGTCCTCGCTCTCCGCCTTGTCCTCTGGCTGGAGGCTCTCCAGGGTCTTCTTCAGGGAAGAGACCTCCGCCTCCAGCCGGGAGATGGTCTCGTAGTTCTTGAGGTGCTCCTTGTGGAACTGAGTGTCCTTCTCCTCTAGCATGCGGTCGCGTCTGCCCACCAGGAACTTCAGATTGTGTACCTTGTGGCAGAACGAGGTCCTCTCGCCCAACCATTCCTGTTCACGTTTCAGGGCACCTTCCACCATCTTTCCTGCCTCTGAATCGCTGAGCACAGTGTTCATGGTGCTTCTTTCCGTGGGCATAGTTTGTCTGTAGTGGGCAACTGAAGTTGCTTGCGACAGACTTGCGATGTCCAGAGAAAACTAGAGTGTCCTGTACTAGACGAGCTGTCTGTACCTGCTCTAAGCACTCACCTGTGTCCGGATGGATGTGGCTGAAACCACTTCAGTCTCCTCCTTATATGGTGGAAAGGTCCAAAGGCAACATTCCGCTGCCTTCCATGCCTTTGAAGATGGAACAGCGATTGTGACATCATCGCGTGCTGGTGGGTGGGGCTAGCCTTCAAGATCACACTGGTTGCCGGGCAACCAGAACGTTTACAATTCAGCCTTTCGATCACCACAGCACTTTCAAACTGTTCCACGGTCGAGTTTTAGTACTACTGACCAAAACTCTTTTCCTTATCAAAGAAGTTCATATTGAAAGACAAAAAGATGAGAGAAGTCACGAATGTGACCAATCAGCAGTAAAAGTAGGAGAAAATTGACAAAAAAAGAACATAGGTCAAAGTGGCAATGGGCAGCTGAGAAAAGAAAGGAAAAACTTTTTGATGTCCTGGACTGAACTCTGCAACTGTGATGCTGTTGTCTCTTGACACTTGTACTTTGTTCTTGTTTTCATTTAAGCAATGTTTATGCCAGTGCACTTTCTCCAGAGACGCATCTGCTTCTCTATGTTCATTTCTATAAATGTAGAGTAACATGTATTTACTTATGTCATGCTAGTTAATCATTTTTCACCTGTATACTCACCCAGTAACAGCTGCCCACTCAGTCCTGACCGAATATCGACCTAATATTAACCCATATATTAACCTTTCAATTCTCATTGCACTTTTTCATTGCACTACTCAAAACACTTTTCCTTGGTTAATATTGAGAGGAAAAAAGTTCTACATGAGAGAGGTCGTGAATGTGACCAAACAGCTGCAACTGAAGCTACAGAAGGACCACACAAGAACATTGGTTAAAGTGGCAATGGGCAGCTGAGAGAAAATCCACAATTCGATGCCTTGGACTGAAATCTGCAATTGCAATGCTGTTGTCTCTTGACACTAACTTGTACATGAATAAATACATTTTCCATTTCATTCTCTTTGCCTCTGTCTTGCCACAGTCAAAAAACGGTGTCCTCTTCCTACTCCTGCCAGCCGATTCCCCTCACCTGCGTGATCGCCTGCTATATACCGTATAAGGCGAAGGGAGGTGGGACTTTCTGGGAACCTGTCGAACTGAATGTCGAACTCTGGGTTGGACACTGGAATTCAAAACTGGGTGCACGCCGCCAGTTTAAGGCTATGAAGGCGCTCTCACACAAGGATACACAAACTCCCACCATAAATGTCTATATAGGGCTTTTATTGAACACAAGATGGTCGCTGAGGCAGGATTCCATAATTTACAAACACGCAGACTGGGAGCTCACTGAGCTCCGGCCTTGGGGGGGACCCACTCGTGGATCTTCTTGCGGGTGGTGGGGTAGGGCACGTACTGCTGCGAGGAGCCGCTCACGTTGAACTGGTGCACGTCAGCCAGGAACTTCTTGGGCTCGGGCGGGTGTGTGGTGGGGGGGTCGTCTGTCATGCAGTGCAGCCAGCGATGCCTTGGGGGGGTGGGGGGGCGAAAGTAGAGGAGAGGAGAGGAAAGGAGAGGAGAGGAAACCCGGCTTTAAGGCGTATCCTCAGAGGACATGAAACTAATGGTAAGTTGATGCGTTTCAAACAAACTCCCTTCCTACTGATGCTATCTGCTCGCGGCTCGTACCATTCGGCCGGGACCATGCTGCCGTCCACCTCCCACAGGGTGTTCTTCCCGTTCATCTCCGTGGTGTAGATGACCCAGCGGTGACGCCCTGCGATGAGATCATTGACTGGATCATTGTTGAACTGCTCTTAAGTCTAGAGGTCTGAAGTCTGAACCCCCACGGCGAACCCCACTCAAAAATCCAGACACGTTTGGCGGTTTAAGGGATGGCCGGGCACATTCAGGGAGAGTCGACTCACCGAAGAAGTAGTGCTTGGTGTCCTCGTAGTATTTGTTCCCATATTTATCCACGCCGACCAGGGCCCCCGTCTTCACGTCGTTCACCCTGCAAGGAGAGACACCGATCACCAATCTTTCAGTGGAGAAACCAACTCGTGCATCATTATCATTGCCGACCGCTCCCGTCAAAGCGCATCTGCAGAGCTGCGATAGGACTTTGGGTTTCTAATGAAGCTTGAGCTAAATGTGTATCTGTAAATCTCGATCACGTATTGCATGAGTGTGATGTGGAACATAGGCATAATGAAAACACAGAGGAGCAGAAATGTCTCTGTAGATGTCTCCGTTCGTTTATTTACATAAAAAGAAGCGAAAAGTAAACGTGTCAAGAGACAACAGCATTGCAGTTCCAGAGTTCAATCCGAGACATCAAAATGTGGACTTCTTCCCAGATGTCCATTGCTTGAAAGGGAAAAGTGCAATGAAAAAGGTTTTGCTGAATCAAAAGGTTTTGCTGAATTGTAAACGTTCTGGTTGCCCGGCAACCAGTGTGATCCTGAAGGCTAGCCCCACCCACCAGCACGCGATGATGTCACAATCGCTGTTCCATCTTCAAAGGCATGGAAGGCAGCGGAATGTTGCCTTTGGACCTTTCCACCATATAAGGAGACTGAAGTGGTTTCAGCCACATCCATCCGGACACAGGTGAGTGCTTAGAGCAGGTACAGACAGCTCGTCTAGTACAGGACACTCTAGTTTTCTCTGGACATCGCAAGTCTGTCGCAAGCAACTTTAGTTGCCCACTACAGACAAACTATGCCCACGGAAAGAAGCACCATGAACACTGTGCTCAGCGATTCAGAGGCAGGAAAGATGGTGGAAGGTGCCCTGAAACGTGAACAGGAATGGTTGGGCGAGAGGACCTCGTTCTGCCACAAGGTACACAATCTGAAGTTCCTGGTGGGCAGACGCGACCGCATGCTAGAGGAGAAGGACACTCAGTTCCACAAGGAGCACCTCAAGAACTACGAGACCATCTCCCGGCTGGAGGCGGAGGTCTCTTCCCTGAAGAAGACCCTGGAGAGCCTCCAGCCAGAGGACAAGGCGGAGAGCGAGGACATGTCTGAAAAGCTGAGGGCCGCTCGTAAGAAGCTCTCGGACCAGGACATGCAGATCTTCGAGCTGACGCTGGAGAACCAGAAGTTAGCTCGACAGCGCAACGACCTCCAGCGGACCGTTGAGGAGCTGAACAACAAAATCCTCAACCACGAGAACAAGAGAGACTCCCGCTCCTCTGCCGAGAACAACCCGACCACAAACACGCAGGCCGGCAAGAGAGCAAAGTTAGCAGAGAGTACCTTGTATCTCGTTTGGCAGTCCAAATACGAGGCTCTCGAGGAAAGGTTCAGAGAAGTGAAGGAGAAGGAGCAGAGCTACGAGACAAAGCACAAACAGCTCAAGCAGCAGAGGAAGGAGCTGGAGGAGAGAGAACAGAGCTGTGAGACGAGAGTCAAACAGCTGGAGGAGAACAAGAACCTGGTAGAGAAACATCAGGCCTCCCAGCTGGCGTTCAAACAGCTGGAGGAGGAGTATAGGACAATGCTGGAGAAACATGGCAGAACTGAGCTCATGTTGAAACAGCAGGAGGAGGAGAACAAGAAGCTGGTAGAGAAACATCAGGCCTTCCAGCTGGCGTTCAAACAGCTGGAGGAGGAGTATAGGACAATGCTGGAGAAACATGGCAGAACTGAGCTCATGTTGAAACAGCAGGAGGAGGAGAACAAGAAGCTGGTAGAGGAACACCAGAGGAGCGAGCTGATAGTCAAACAGCTCCAGGAGGAGAAGGAGAAACAGGTGGAGAAGCTGCAGACATCAGAGGCAGTGGTGATGCAGCTTGAGGAGGAGAAAGGTGTACTGGAGGAGAAGATTCAGAGCTGTGAAACAAGAATCCAGCAGCTCGAGGAAGTGGAGGAACTCTATCAGAGAATGATGGAGAAAAAGAGGAGAAAGAAACGCTTCCACGCAATCAGGAAGCTGTTCAAGAAAAAAGAGACAGAGACAGAGAGCTCCAGGCCAACAGATAACTCCATAGGAGAGTCTGTGGTCATGGAAATGGGTGCAGAGGAAATGGAAGAGACAGAAAAGGAGGAGACAGAGAGAAAAAAGGAGAAGAAAAAATCAAAAAAGAAAGGAAAAGGAGAAGAAGAGGGAGGCAGTGAGCAAGAAAAAGAACATCAAGCTGGAGGAGGACTCCAGGAGCTGGACACTCAAGAATAAGAGTGACAGCACCACAGAGGAGGCTGTTGACCTCCTCACACTCCCTCTTTTCTTCCTTCCCCCTTTCCTTTAACCTCCTTCTCTGTCTTTACTCCTCTTTCTTAACCTTCCTCTTGTCTACCTTTGACCCATTTCTCTGCCTTTGCTCCCCCATCCTCTTAACCTCCCTCTTCTCTACCTTTACCCCTTCCCCTCCCTTTACTCCCCGTCTCCTCTCCCTTTACCCGTCTTCCTTAAGTTCCTTCTTCTCCACCTTTACCCCCTTTCTCTACCTTTACTCCCCCCTTCTCTCTACCTTTACCCCTTCTTCCGCCTCTGCTCCCCCCTTCTCTCCCTTTCCCCCCTCCCCCTCCCTTTACCCCCACCCTTACCCCACCCCACCCTTACCCCACCCACCCCAACCCTACCCCCCCCACCCCAACCCCAACCCTCCCCACCCCAAACCCAATCCCGACCCCCCCATCACCCCACCCCACCCCACCCCACCCCACCCCAACCCCTACCCCTACCCCTACCCCTACCCAATCATCCATCCAATCAATCCTGGCCTGCAGGCACAGAAACTACTCGTCCACCTAGTTTCTGTGCCGCTGTGGTCCTTGTGGGTTTTTCTCCTGGCACTCAGGTTTCCCACAGAAACAAAAAAAATCCCCTCCATGAACCGCCACCTTACCGTGGTGGAGGGGTTTGCGTGCCCGGTGATCCCTAGGAGCTGTGTTGACCCTACCAGGGCAGTGTGCTGTCCCTGGTAGGGTCTCCTTCAGCAAGGTAGTCCTAGGTGGAGGGCCAGACTAAGTGCGGTTTAACTCGATCCTACAAGACCATTGGGAAACAGAGTCCCCCTCCCCGAGGCCTAGCAGACCTAAAGCCAGGCCTGGGGAAGGGGACTGACATCTGCAGATACAGACTGATGACTGTCAACAAACTGTCAATCACAGTTCTGTGCATTTCTGTCAAGTAAACATCAATAAATAATTTCAAATGAACAACTAAAAACAAACATTTCATCATTTTTTTGATCAATCATTGAAATATGAAACTCGACCACTCACTTATCAAGTTTCAGGTTCACTGTCATATATTGATAGCAATCAATCATAGTCAGTGATGGTTTTCTTCTACACTATTGAAATAAAGTGAAACATAAAATAAAAATTGTGTAAACAGTTAAAATGTGTTTAGGTTGATCTGGAGACTCTAAATTGTCTAAATATATGGTGTGTGTGCGTCTCTCTGTGTGTATATGGAAACAAACTGTGAGGCAACAGTGCTTTACACAAAGTCACTCTGTCGTCCATTACTTTCCAGTGACCTAACAAAATACTTCCTTCTATACAAACACGTTGTGCTATATAAATACTTCCTCCTATACAAATACTTTCTGCTATATGAGGGCAAAAACACAGAGCGAGTGTTTAGGTATTTACAGTGCGATTTTTCTGCTTTTACCTCTATGACCGGTGTCCTTCCTTGACAACAATTCACTGTTTTTCTAATTAGTGAATGTGCTAGTGATATGTTTGTTTAACCACAGTTTGGCCCTGTGTTCCGATGATGAAGCAGCCATCGGAGCTGTTTTAATACCTTTCACGTTTTGACGTTTGTTGGAGCCCCGCACTCCGTTAGCTGTCAACATGCTAACCCGAGTCCTTGTATTAAACCCCGGGCAGAGAACTTCCCGCAGCTCTCCCCGTCCCGACCGGTGCTCCGCCGTCAACAAGAACACACTGTGAGCGAAACACACCTGAAGAGCTGCAGCAGCAAGCCTCGGACCCCACCGTGACCTCCTATTTGCCCTAGAGCCCTCCGGACGATGTTCGCATACTCCGCCATCTTGAGACGGAAGGTTTACAGAGGCGCACAGTCCTGCCCCAGGACGAGTCCGACTTCAATCACAGCTCGGGTGTCTTCAGTTCCGCAGTCAAGTCACTCTGGGATTGAACCCGTGCTTAAATAACAATAATCGAGTGCCACAAAATGTATACACAGTTTTTTGTATAATGCATGTAATGCATTGGTGGTTGGTGGCACAAGAAATATTCTCATACTTTACACATCGTTTAGTTGTTATTGACACACGAATTGAAAGTAAACTCCAGGCTTAACTGGAAATTTTGAGACTAGCTTTACTTTACTTTCTGTTGTTCTTTCTTTCTGCCCTCATTAGTGGTCCGGGGGGGAGCACTCTTGTTCTGTGTGTTTGTTCTTTTTACTTGGCGCCAAACTTTGGTCGTCCGTGTTTAGGATTTTTTGCTTAGGATTTTCGCGACAAAATTCGACAAAAAGGGGCCAAAACTGGCTCTTTGGCCCCTGCGGGGGCCAAAAGGTGTAATAACAAAAAGCCAGAAAGTGTTCAGAAAGAGCAAAAAATCCCATAAGAAATGTGTGTGTGTCTGGGATTGCTGAAAAATTCGCTCTCATTTCTCTCTTTTCACGCTGCTCCCAGCCGCACTGTAAGCAGTAGGCAAATTCTTTCTTCCACTTTTGTAGAAAAATTTGTTCTTTCATGCGATGCGGGCCACAAACCTGTGCACCGTATAAAATGTAAAAGGCGAGCCTCAGAATCAGCCCAGCGCAGCCTCTTCTCTCCATAAGCCTCCATTCATTTTCCCAACACTACGATCAAAGTTAAAATCTCCACTTCTACTCGTGACTATGGCCTCAGTCTTCGTAGTACACACACCAAATTGCATCAGGGCGTTCCTGAGACTCTCCCCTGTGTGATGGTGTGCTTGTATTCCAGATAGGTGCAAGCGTTGTCTCCCCAGAGCCAAATGCTTAGCACTTACGCAATTTCGTTTTTTTTCCCATACGAATGAATGGGAAAAACAGAACCCCTCAAACAACCATCCGTTTATGTTACTGTTATTCTAATTACTTGTGTGTTGTTTGTTACACACAATGCATTTGCTAATACCGTGAATACAACTGCCTGTACCTTGCACATTGATCACCTGCACTAGATGGAGTGGTACTGTACATTTGACTATGAATTTCCCCGATGGTATCTATCTATCTATCTATCTATCTATCTATCTATCTATCTATCTATCTCACTTGCACCTAGGCGTAGGTGAGTGTGAGAGTGAATGGTGAGTCCTATGATGGACTGGTGACCTGAGGCGCTGTGTATTCCCTGCCTTCACCTTATCTGTGCTGGATCAGGATCCTGTTTAAGTCCAGAGGACAAGATAATAGGTTGCTGGATAACATTAAGACCTCCATCTCAAAGACTTGTCAGTTATTATACATGTTTACATGTGCAAATTCAGCAAGTCGCCCTGTGGTACAGACCATATTGCTCGAGGATACACGCCCGCCGCAGACTCGAACCAAAGGACGTTCTTCATTAAAGCACTGTCTGTCAGCAAGCCGGCTCCCTCCGCTGCCCAGTGTCACAGCTCAGGGACGCGTACGGGAAATGGAGCAGAAAAGCCACAGGGAAACTCACAGACTCATGAGTCACTCATTAAAAAGACGCCTCGTCTGTCCGTCCGGCGCCTCCATCGCCCGCTCAGGGACACAGACGACAGCCCCATGCGAGAGACGGCCGAGCCTCCCACACACATCTGTCTGCACTCGGCAGTGAAGCCGCCGACTGCGTGCTCCCTCCACAGCTCAGGAAATGAAGACAGCAGGACAAGATCTTAGATTTATATATATATATATATATATATTTATTTTTTTTATTAAAAACTGTTGCCTGACAGTTTTGAAGTATTGCTTGTAGGAGACTCTAACCCTGATAGAGCGGATGTTTACAAATGTCAGGAAGGCGGTGCGTGTTCGGCGGCTCCTGCGTGGCCTTTTCGGGACGGGATGCCGCGCGGTTTTGACCTCGTTGCCGCGAATCGGAAAAAACACATACGTGGCCGCGAAGACAGGATTAACCGTTTAATTCCTTCGGTAAAAAAAAAAAAGGAGGATTTGGGTCTCCGACCGGTAAAATCGTTTCCCCTAACGCTGTAGTGCAACACGTGACGGCAAGAGGAAACACCATGGAAAACTAGAAACCCAGAGTACCCTAAGCTAGGCAGCGAGTAGTCACGTAAACTAGAAACCTACATTTGTCTGCGTTTAATGAGGACTTTTACACAGAGCACCTATATTATTGCAATGTCTCTCAAAACTGGAGATTTCAAGGCACAATGTCCGCAAAAGACGTGAATTTGAAACGTTTTCCCCCCTCTTGGTGTTTACCACAGAATTACAGTTCATATATACTTCCCACAGTATGCGTGTGTGGACGAAAGCCCATTTTCTGCAAAGCAGTCCTCTGTTAGATTTTAAGGAACGACGGTTTCCTGACAAACCCCGACTCCCTAAACAAGTGGCAGCCTGTGCTTCTCCAACAATAAATCTTCCTATTTTATAAATATTAGCTCTCGGCTTTGATATAAAAAAAAAAAAAGGTCAACGTTGCTCTCTCATGTCCATATACACAGTTTTGCCCATTAACCGTTTCTTATGTGGCCAAATGGGCGAAAAAAAAAAAACACACACACACTTGAATTGTATGAAAAATATCTACAATGTTCATGAGATTTCCAGTTTTCTCCAGGATGCTGCTTTTTCTTTAAAAAACCCACGATTTTAATGTTTTTGTATGTTAAGTTTACAAAGAAAAGGAAATCTCTTAACCAGCGAGATCAACCCTACAGAGCAGAACGTTAACTTCTTGTTTCTTAGCAGAAGCTGGATATTCACAGTAAGATCCCGCCTTTATTCTGTCGATAAATCCCCCATCATCAGCGAGACTTTGCATCCGTGGCTTTAGGCTAACTCGCGTTTCTGCCTCCAAATGTCCCCCTCGACAAGAAGTAGTCCTGGAACTACAAAAGCGCGACCGACGGCGACACGCTCGAACAAAGGAGGACAGTTTTGTACGTTTCGTTTCACTCCCCAAAAGAAAACCCCAAAAAACTCCTTCATCTGTTTGCAGTAAAAAAAACAAAAAGAAAAGAAAAAAAAGAAATCCCCAAACTTCCTGGGATCGCTGCGGGCTAAAAATACCCCCGACAACTGGTCTTCTCTCTCACTTCCACGCACATGCTTCTGGACTTGACCTTTGACCCACAGCTGCAACAAACCATTTGCCTGCGACCTCACAGCGGGCTCAGTAGCTGCTGTTGGCAGAAAACGAGTGTTTTGGAGAAACAGAATCCAGTTCTAGGAGAGAGAGTGTGTGTGTGGGGGGGGTGGGTGTAAGCGGTCTGTTTTTTTTCCACATACAGTATGCACAGTGGGGGTCTTTTTGTTTGTTTTTTTTCGCTTTTTTTTTTTTTTGTCACGTCCACGGTCCATCCGGAGTCCGTTCCTGAGCTGGTGGCCCGCCCCGCCCCCCCACCCGCCTCGACCTGAGATCAGACCGGGGCCGTTGAAGTTGTCTAGCGTCGACTGGCTCCGGGGCTGTGGTCCGACTTCGCCGCTGCTGGAGGAGATAAAAGAATAAATAGCCGCGTCACTGCTCCAGAATCATGGCCTCCTGGAAGGCCTCGATCCACCTGCGGCAAGAGAGATGAGAGGGAAAAACAAAAAGCCATTAAAATACCTCAACATTTTAGACTATAGCGGCACATGCTGGCATATTACAACACTGGCAGGATATTTCCATTATGGAAAAGCTGCCACCCCCACGTTCCCTTCTAGATCCAGCCCCACCCTCGAATCTCACGCGGCCACAGCTTTCACGTGGGCGCTGGGCTACCTCTGCGCGGTCGGGATGTCGTCGGCCTTGAAGATGTAGAACAGCGTGTTCTTGTGGTACAGCTTGAACTGCAGCTTCTGGGCCGGCCCGTTCTTCTCCTCCCTCAGGAAGAAGCCGAGCAGCGGCTGGCTCTCCAGCGCCGCCACGTCCTCGCTGGCGGCGTAGGTGTACAGCACTTTGTTCTTGATGACGAACCAGAGCCTCTTCCACTGCTTCTTGTTGCCCTTGGACCTGTTCAGGTAGCCGCTCATGGACGAGTTCTCCGTGTTGGCCGAGACCTGGAGGAGGCAGGGGGGAGAACCGGTCGGTCAAAGGAATGGAAGGATGTTCGCCAGACATACAGTAACCCCCCCCCCCCCCCCCCCCCCACCCAGATCGCTGAGGTTTCTCGCCTCTTTTAGTGCAGCGGGGATTTTCTTCTGTTTTCTGGTGAAGGAGAAAGCGCCGGTTTTGATGGGGGACACTGACGTTGAGGCACAGCGGTCGCCTGAAAGTAACAAAAAGAAGCACCGGTATGATTTGTGCGTCTGATAATCTGTACAAACTGCTCGTAAACATGATATTTTATTTCATAAAGGACACGTTTATCATCTGCTTAACAAATAATTCAATGTAAAGCTCTTTGACTTGCATGTTGTGGAACTCTTCCCAGACTACCAGCTTTTGTAAATACATATCATCTATCCATACATCTGTATGTATGTGTGTATGTATATATACACATAAATATATGTGTGCGTGCAGCTTAGGAGTTGTTACAATTTGTATGTAACAACTTATATGTATGTATATATACACACATACACACACACACACACACACACACACACACACACACACATATATATATACACACACAAACACATAAAGATTCTTCTATATATATCTCTCTCTCTCTCTCTCTCTCTCTCTCTGTATGTGAGAGACAGACAGAGAGAGCGAGAGAGAGAACATCTCCACTACTTCTGTACTCACTGTTCTCCTGCAGCTTGGCGAAGCACTGATCACACACTCGAGCTGGCTGGTTCTTCAGGTACTCCAGGTAGTACTTGTTGGCAGAGCAGGCCTGGCACACCACCTATCACACACACACACACACACACACACACACACACACACACACACACACACACACACACACACACACACACAGACAGAGGGTCTGGGTGAGGGGCCGGCTGGTTAGAGCACATGCAGTGGCAGTGGTAATGGGCCGTTGGGTCCAGACCTTGCCACAGGCCCGACAGTGGTGCCTCCTCCAGGTGAGGGTGAACTCGCAGGTGCAGATCATGCACATGGTGGCCCTCAGGTCCGGGATCCAGATGGGGGCCTTGGAGCCCAGCGGGGCCCCGCTGTCCACCACGCCCTCCGCCTGTGGGGAGGGAGAGAGCAGAGGTTAACGTAGGTCGGCGCAGTTTGCGCTCATTGGAACGTCACTCCGAGTGACGGCGCCTCAGCCTCACCTCCTCCTGACTGCGACTGGATATGAAGGTGATCTTCTTCTTGGTGTAGTCGTCTATGGCCTTGGCGATGGCCTCCAGCCACTCGTCCCGCTCCGTGGCCGAGCTGCGGGCAGGGGGCACATCGGAACTCTCAGGTGGAACCGCATCAGCATCTTTATCATTATCACTGTTATTATTACTACTATTACGGACCTGGCAGACAGGATGAAGGAGCGCTCCACGCTTTCGATGTTCAGCTCGTTCTGGTAGGCCTCCTGGCTGGGCTTGCTCACCTGGACAACACATTGACGATAGATTTAAGACGAGATGAAACGTCTACTGAGGATCAATAATTCGCTGTAAATAATATCTGGATGGGTACCAGATCTGAGCCGGAGCGGAGGTGAAAAATGCAACGAGGCACGAACTAAAGAACAAGCACCAATACAAGTAGAGGGAAAGACTCTGTTTGTGTGTTGTCTGACCTTCATCCCAGCCAGAGACAGGACGCTGTTGAGTTTATACTGGCCAGACTGGACCGGAGTGGTGTACATGAGGGCGTCGTTGAACTGAGGGAGAAACCACAGAAACCAGTTTGGCCGGGCAACGGCGAAAAGGTGCACGTGCGTACATTCAGTCTCGGTTCTGAGGCCTTCTTGGGGGTCTCTCACCAGAAAGAACATCCGGGGCTGCATGACTTTGCGGGACAGCTTCATCAGAGTGCCTTCCTTTAGGAACACCTGCAATCACACACACAGTAGTGAGTATTTGCGACTCCGGGCGAGTTTGGAAGGGTAGGTCTCCACTCACCCTGCCCGGCTGCACGATCTCGTGCTGCCCGTTGAGGCTGTACTGGATGTCCATCAGCTTCTGGAAGTTGTCCTGCAACACCGTGTCAGAGGCGTTAAGAGGAGACACCGTGGGGTGGGGGGCTTCATGACAGCGTGAAGCCTCTAAGATGGAACGGGCTCTTACCCCTTGTTTCATGATGTCGTTGGCGTGGTTGGCCACCTCCTTCACTATGCTGAGGGCAGCTGCATGGCGGGACAGCAAGCATTAAGCATTACTCTCTCACTCTCTCTCTCTCTCTCTCTCTATCTTTGCTAGTCGTGATTGTGCTGACGAATAGTGAACGTCGTCTGACCTTGTGTGTCCTTATAATCCTCGGAGTCCTCCGGAAGATTCTTAAGGTAATCTGGGGGGAAATAAATAGAGCAAAAAGGCATTTGAAGGGGTAAAAAGTAGAAGGTGTGTATATAACTGTAGGTATCCTCCTCCCATCTATTTCTGAGAGACCAATGCAGTTCATGTTGATGATACCGGGAGTGTCCACCAGGTGCCAGTGTGCACCCAAAATACGAAGCGGACCAGATCTGACTGGAGTCCAAGTTCCTCTCATGTGCTGTCAATAAAAGTGCTGCATGATTCGATAAAGGCCCAGGTTTGGGTGTGTGGGTGTGCGTGTGTGTGTGTGTGAGTGAGTGTGTGTGAACCTGTGAGCAGCAGCTGGTACTGAGGAATCCTCTGCACTGGTTTCAGCAGGTAGTGTTTCAGAGCCAGGCTGGCGCACCTCGGACTCATCTGAGGACAAAGGAGGGCAAACATGCAGAAAACATAAAAGATTTCATTCCACAGGCCTCACGAATCATCCAATCATCCACTTATAGGTACGGCTGCGGCTGATAGCTGCCGTCCCCCGGACGGCCAAAAAAGAATGAGAGCGGAGCCTGGCCTCCACACACACACACACACACACACACACACACACACACACACACACACACACACACACACACACACACACACAC
Organism: Karalla daura; assembly: GCA_029224185.1. Lineage (NCBI taxonomy): Eukaryota > Metazoa > Chordata > Actinopteri > Chaetodontiformes > Leiognathidae > Karalla > Karalla daura. The sequence goes on along the minus strand of CM055209.1, from coordinate 14,746,522 downwards.
ACACACACACACACACACACACACACACACAAGACGAAGCCATCGCTAAGTCCAGTTTGCGACTCTACCTCGAACTCTCGGACCACGGCGGCGAAGGCGGCGTTTTTGCGGCACTGTTCGTCCAGCAGAGCCACGTTGTTGTCGAACTGGCGGATGTAGGTGGAGTACATCTTCAGGTACGGGCCCTTCTGGACAAAGATGTCCGACAGTCTCTGGTGATCGGCCCTGTGACCAGACAGACACGAGTCGGTCACCGGCAAACGCCATTTATAGACGTCATATGTTCTTTTTTGCAGCATTACACCAGAAAAAGCGACAACGCGCTCCAAAGCTCCTAATGGTTCAGCTCATACATCATCTATCTAGTTGGACACTCTGTTCCTAAAACTTTCAGGTCATCAGCATTACAACTCCTAGGCTCCACACAAACACCTGAGGCTAAAGGTCTGTTGCTGCCCAAGGCTCTGGAATAATAGTCTGCCTAGTAACATTAAGTCTTGTCCCACCATTGATTCAATCCGAAAATCCTATTTTTATCATCTTGCTTTTAGCTCAGTTTGAGCCTCCACCCCCATTTGACATGGCGACATTTGACATTGTTTGTATTTCATTGTTTTTTTTACCTTGTTCTTGCCGTTTTGATACATTTTTTAGTTATTATTTTACATGCATTTGTATTATTTATATTGATGCTATTGTTATTGTACATTATTTTAAATTCTTTGCCTCCAAGTCTTTGTTTTTCATTAGTATCCTTTGATCCACCATGAATGAGGAAAAAAAACATTTGGACAAACGCAGTTGTTAAACAAACAAACAAGCAAAACAATAATAAACGGCTTGATGTATCCGTCCAGAGGATGAAGATCAAGTGTAAAACAAACCAGTTAATCATCAAGTATGTGAAAAACAAAACAAAACAAAAACAGAAAACAGAACCAAATTGTTTATTGGCTTTCTAACAGACAGCTATAGCTTAACAGCTTGAATGACGGGTCTGACGTTCGCCTCCGTGACCTTGTTTGTTTGGTCGTTCTCTCGTTATTGTCAGTGACCATCATGAGAATGTACCCACAGATCCTCAGTACTTGAGAGGAGGATTGTTTGGGCTGTAAATAACCCAACAACCTCCCGGCTACGAGGCCTCACTTCCTCAGTGAACTTTGAGCGTTTGATAGTGACTCAGGATATTGGGAGAGACAAAAAAAAGACCAACAAGTCCCGCCTAAGTCACTACATAGTGATTGCTACATGTGTTTCTGACTTAGTGTGTGTGTGTGTGTGTGTGTGTGTGTGTGTGTGTGTGTGTGTGTGTGTGTGTGTGTGTGTGTGTGTGTGCGTGTGTGTGTGTATACCAGTGTGCCACTCTGTCCTCCAGCTCCCTCAGCAGGTCTCTGTTGAGCTGGTAGAGCTGGGGCAGGTAGTATAGGATCTGGCTGAGGATCCTCTCGTCCACCACTGGCTTCCCGTTCTGCCGGGTCGCCTTGGCAACAGCATCCCGAAAGTCCTGAGGAGGGGCAGGGAGGCACCCGGCGAGTGAGTGATGTTATTTCCCTATCGCACATTACACACATTTATATATACACACACACGCACACAGCTGCACAGGGTGGGGTGACGCATGACAGCATATATTATTGCGATAACACCTGGTTGTCACCTCCTGAACTGCCCTCCTCCACATCTCAGCACTTATCCTAAACACACATACACATATACACACACACACAGACATACACACACACACACAGACAAGCTGGAGCTGAGTCAGCACTTGTCACTTTGTCTCGCAGGCCAACACACACATCCACCTGGAAGGAAGCAGGGAGGCTATGCAGGATCCCAGTGTCCTGGTTAACATGCACTCTCTGTCTCTCTATCTCTATCCCACTCTCTCTCTCACACACACACACACAGACACACAAAAGCACTTTTTAATGTAAACACCTTCCATTTAAGGCCCGGACTCAGTCTCCCTTGACTAGAGCAGACAAGGGACACAACTAACCCACTAGAACTAAAAATTTAAAAAAAAAACAGAACTCATAAAGAGTTGTGGTTCTGCCAGACAAATTCATACAGCCATGCTGACCGTCTGAATATTCACTAAACACTCTCTGGAACTCTGGTTACAAATAAACCCAGCGTCATAAAAAGGGGGCGCAGAAATGTAAACACATGGGCTGGATGACTTGCCACAAGTATGCACACACAGGCACCGACCCACACACACACACACACACACACACACACACACACACACACACACACACACACACACACACACACACAGGATTATCTCTGGCATGTGTGTGTCTGGAGGTCGTCTCTCTGGCCTGAGGAAGCAGCTGCTGGGCGGCCGGGCCGTCCGCTCGGAGAGAAGAATGCCATCTGACCTCCTTTCTTGGACAGATCTCCCCCCCCCCCCCCCCCCCCCCCACAGCTCACTCGGACCATTGGCCTGGACTAATCCTCGTCTGAGGCTGCCAGACAGGTGGAGCCGTTCACCTGAGACACCCCCTCTCCCCCTTCCCCCCCAGACGAGCCGCCAAACGTGACGACCAACTCAGAAACATTCCTCCTACCGATCGCGTTAGAAACAGCCACTTCTGAGACATTCAAATAAAACAAACAAAGAAACAAAAAAAACAGCCGAGTGCGTGGCCCGAGCAGCCCCTAAATTTACAAAAACGGTGACATTTACAAGTCACAAGACCGGCCTGATTTCTCTCATTTCATGTCAACAGGCAGACGTGATCCAGTCACATGGTTCCTGTTAGTCTTGCCTCCATTCAAAACGCCGAGGCAGGCAAGGCAAGGCAAGGCAAGGCAAGGCAACGCCACGGGTGATGTTATTACAGCATCTCAGCACTTTTTTATTTGGAGGGAAAAAAATCTCGCTGCCGAGCAAATACTGCAGACTTGCGGTCGTCGGGGAGCTCTAAAGGGGGTTTCGATCGCTCGCCGAGATCCAGGGAGCAGATATGTTGAGTTATGTTGGGATTTTTTTTGCGTGTTTTTTTCCCCTTTTTTTCATTCACGTTGCGCAACTTTGCGCACGTTCTCCGGGATGTAAAAGTCGGATTTCGGATTCGTTTGCGGCCACAGCTGAGCGCTGGCCGAGGTCAGGGGCTTTTCCGAGGCTGGCAAATTGTTCGCGAAGCGATAATGAAAATATTAGAATCAGAAGCCGCTCTGCATGGTAAAAATAAGTCAGGGTTAAGCAGGGAACAGTGGAGAGGATAGGTCCATCCTTCGGCAGAGGAGATTCATTTATATGAATCGTTTCTGTTAAGAAAGTCCACTTTATTGCTGTTGTTTAGTGGATCCTTGCCTTGAAGCGGGAGGTTAGGTTGTTTAAATTTCCATCCCTGCTTGATGATAACGTGATTAGAGGTCCGCATGCCAGGTTCATCTCCTCCTCCCCTCTCTCCTCTCTCCTCCCCCAGCTCTCGACCTGCGCACGAGCCCGGACGTCACCTCCCGCCGATTGGCCCGGACAAGTGTTTTTGTTTGCTGCCGAGGTCGTTTCCTCGCCGAGCGTGAGGAGCTCCTCAATCAGTCTCTGCTCGAGAGACGAAAAACAACCGCGGTGCCCGTTTTGACTCGCACGCTTAACGTGAAACTGGCAAAAAAAGGAACGTTCGGGGCATTTTAAATAGGCAGCCGAACCCAACCACAACTGAAGCCTAATATGACGTGTCTTTACTTACTCACGCCTGCTTTTTCTGGCATGACACACACACACACACACACACACACACACACACACACTGGAACAGACATAGTTGGCTGACAGTGATCCCTGTGATGGGACAGATCAAAGCACCCGACTACACCTGCACAGCACCCCCCCCCCCCCCCCCCCCCCCCCCCACCCAAACCCCTCCCCACCCAAAAAAAAGGCTTCAGCCGCAAAACAACTGCATTATTCACCACAGGGCGGCCGACAACACCAGCCAAGACCTCGTTAATCGGTGCCCATCCCTGAGCGCGGTCGGAGGGGGGAAAAAAAAAAGAAAGAAACTTTGATCGCTATTAAAAACGTGACCCAGAAAAATGCGCCTTCCACGCGCAGCCCGAGTAAACAGGACACTTACTATGTGGAGGAGCTTCAGGACGTCGACGAACCTGATGAGAGGGCAAAAAAAAAAGAAAAAAGAAAAAGAAAAAATGACCGGTTAGGGACACAAAACAGCAGATCTGGAGCGCTGATTGCAGAGTCCGGGCACTCACACTTTCTCCGAGCTCATAATTTCCTGGGCGATGTGCACCACCTTCTTCCTCTTCATCTCGTCTTCTTGCTGAAACGGGAGCAGAGAGAGAGAGAGAGAGGCAGTTAGGGACGACGCGGAGCGGCCTCCTCCCGGAGCGCCCCAGGGATCACTCACGGGCTCGCTGCAGATCACCATGATCGCCGTTTCACTGCGTTAAAGCCATGAGGGATCGGGTTTGCAGCACCCCGGGCACCGGGGCCTGGGAAAGAAGAGAGAAGTGGAGCAGCGAGCTCTCCTCTTCCCCCTCACCCACTCCGTCCCTGTGTCTCTGTGCCGGGGTGTGCTGCTGAATGGTAATGGGGCGGTCTCTGGGAGACTTAATTTGGACCGTGGCCTTGGTCCACCCCCCCCCCACTCCCCTACCCACCCATCCAACCAACCACCCTCTCAGACCGACAACGGCCCGCTGGCACCAGCCGAGCCCATCTCCGCGATACCCTCTGAGCTCTGAGTGCTGCTGGACACAGGCGTTGACAGTATCACGCAAAAGACAAAAAAAAAAAGGCACCGAGCTATTCCTGAAGCTGCACCCTCTCTGTTTGCTCAACCCCCCACCCCACCCCTCCACACACAGACACACACACACACACATACACACACACACATACACACACACAGACTCTCTGCTGCAGAGCCCTGACAGGCAGCAAACACACTTGGCAGCAGACGCCCTGTCAAGTTGCCCTCCCGCTTGGCAGCGAATGATACTTCAGTAACTAGGGCGACAAATGTTTATTTCTCATGGTTGGTCACTTGATTAGATGTTTGTGCGACAAAATGGGGGGGGGCTGCAAACACCTGTTTTTTTTTGTCAGAAAATAGTCATGTTGTAGATGCTGATGTCATAATGTACCTTAAAGACAGTCTCCAACTGAACATGTCAGTACGATGTGCTTTTTCTTGTTCTAAATAGTCAAGATCAAACTAAAAAGGCATATGAGGTGAATGAAGCTGACATTAACTAGTCTGAGTGCAGAATTGTTACTGCATCTATCCACGTACCTATCTATCTATCTATCTATCTATCTATCTATCTATCTATCTATCTATCTATCTATCTATCTATCTATCTATCTATCTATCTATCTATCTATCTGACCCTGATAAATCCAATCAATGTGTTTCGGTCAGGTGATTACCTGTCGGTCGGCCTCGTCCATGTGCTCCTTGCTGGAGGCGGAGCTGTTGTCCTCTTCATCCGAGGTGTGGATGTCCTCCTCCTCCTCCTCCTCATCTTCCTCCTCGGAGTGGACGTCCTGCCTCAGCCAGTCGCTGCTTTCGCAAAACACAGTAGAGTCAGGGGAGGACAGGTTGGAGGTTTTGATTTAGACTGAGATCTATATTGTGTGAGCGAGATGCAGGGGAGGAGAGGAGCCTCCCTGGACAAACAGAAAAGCACCGCCGCATGTTGGTTTTGTGCAAGACCTGAGAGATCGGACGCACGTCAGCTTTACTCACGAGACACATCTGAATTAGTGTTTGACCTGGACTCGGTTATTCCTGACGCATCGCCCCCATTCCTCCCCCGACAGCCAGTCCTGGGGTGAGACGTGGGCCGTAAAGACTTCCCTGAATACACATCAGCCCTGCTCTCACGCATGCACAACCCCCAGGGCAGAAGACGGTCCCGATCCCAGTCTCCGTTCAAACCAAACTTGTACCCGGTACTAACATGGAGACAAATGGAGAACATCCAGACTCCACACAGTCTGGCAGGGATTCAGACCAGGCTATGGCATGGTCTATGGACAGACCAGGCTAACTGATATCAATGACAAAACAGTCTCCAGTGAGCATTTAGAAGTGTTTTCTAATGTTTCTGAGATTAAAGACGCCAAGAATCCAACACCGGTGTGAAAGTAGCTGGTTGGCCCAAAAAACGAGCACTTTCAATGCAATCTTAAAGCGACACGCATCTGGAGTTCGGTCGGACCGCCTGCCAGCGCTAATTATCATTATCACCGCTATCGTTGTTGGTGTTGGGACTTCTGTTTGCCTGCCGCTGGCAGCGTGTCAGCGTGGCGCTGCGGCTCGCCTCCCTCTGCCAGGTAGGGGCAAGCAGCAACACGCGGGCCCCCGTCTGCCTGTCGCTAGCGCTCTCACCCAGGTCTCGTCGCCTGCTCTGGAGATGTGGACTGATAAGGGGAGGCTGCGGACCTGGGGCGGGAGAGGGGGAGAGGGGGTGGTGAGGCCTGGAGGGGGGGGTGTTTTTGCCTCTCGGGCTGCTTGCAGAGCTGTGGAGCCGTGGAGGATGGAGGGGAGTGGGGGGGGGGGGGGGGGGGGGGGGGTGATGGCCGGGAATAAATATGAGATAGGAAGGGACTGCGAGAGTCCCAACAATTCTCACATTTCCTTTCACTCTCGTCGGCCTGCTCTCCCCACTTCCTTGTTTTCGCCTGCGCGCCTCAAGACAGTCTCTTATACCTAAATCTGCAACACACACACACACACGCACACACACACACACACACACACACACACATGCACACACTGTTCCTGCACTTCTTCTTTCTCTATAGTGGAGCATTCCAACACACTGGGTCAGGCACAGAGCGCCACTTGTTTACAGCCTGAGGCTACTTACATAAACTTAACAGGCTGAGATGCCTGGGAAACACGACGGATTCGCTCACGCTCCTCCTCGCTCTTTCTCTCTCTCTCACCACTCTGCATACCAGGCGGCATTAAGAAGCAGAAGATGCATCTTAATTGCTTTAATGAGCAATTTCACACCGGCGCACCTTCTCGTCCTGGGCCCTCTGACTTCACGCCCTCTCTCGTGGGAAGAGCAGAGCCAGCTATCGATGACACGGTCTTAGTATGGAATACATATGAACGACACCGGGGGACAATGCCGAGGGCCCATCTGTGTGGAGTTTGCATGTTGCCTCCATTCGAGGTCGAACGTTTCTGGGTCCCGCCTCTTTAGTGTGAGGATCTGCTACCTTCCTCTGTCATCAATGATAGAAGTTTCCCTGCTGGTTGGACAAAAGCGGCACTTTCAGAATCTCATTTTGGAACGGGGGGAAACCGAGCATTTTAAAAGGTGAGACGCCGAAAGATGCGTGTTCCCCCCGTGCTGGACCGGAGACCTGCCCGGGGTGTCATCCTGCCGTCTCCAGCAGACCCTACAACGCCGGAGAGAACGAACCCGGAGAGAACCGCTTGGTGCGCAGCTGCTCCCTGGATTCTCGTGCTGGCTTCCAGTGCCTTTTAGCTCACCGTTTTGGTTCCAGGCTGCTGCTGCTGCTGCTGCTACTGCTCTAGTGTTTTGGTTCAGTCCCACTGCTTTCCAAGGAAGAGGAAGCACATGTGTTTAAATTCTGCCCCGAGCCTCTACAGTAGTAGGGTCCTTACTACTGTATAAATAAAAGAGACGATCGCGCTCTCGTTTTCTTTCCATCTGCTAATTGGAGGAGTAAGCAACAATGCGCAGCTGGTTTTAAAGTGACTTCTGCTTTTTTCTGCTTCAGCCGGGATTCGTTGGGCAAAGTCTGTTCAACGGCCGCCTTCAGAACCGTGCCAAGAAATAACTGGATCGACAACGTCACGCAGCAGCCCGTTAGAAACCGGTTCGCTGCCGGGGGGAGCTCTGTGTCTCTTTGCGACCGGTCTCGGTCCTCTTCTCCAGTTTCCCTAACGAGACGCGGTTGCCGCCGACGCTGTCGTCAGAGGACGTGCCGGTCGGCAACGTCCCAGGACGGGAGCTGCTCCACACACGCGCTTCAGATCTTCTCGCAGGCACGGGGGGGGAGAAAAGCTGCAGCGGTGAGGTTAGCAAGAGGCTAAAGACAGAGCGAGGGCGGGCAGCCCGAGGAGGACGAGGAGGAGGAGGAGGAGGAGGCGGCTAGTGGTTGCTGGAGGTTTATTTTCCCTGTTCTAGAGAGCTGTGTGGCGTTTCTGCGATTCTCAGACATTTCCTGCCCTGGCCACTGAAAATAACCCACAGGAAAACAGGCCGACCTGCTGCACATCCACGCTCTACTCGAATGCAGAGCCACTGGCTCCGAGGACAGACCCGTAAACACAGGCCAGCCGTGTCACCTGCGCAACCTGCCGCGCTCAGCCAGGGCAAGGCTGGGCCCCGGCTCACTGAGCCGCAGCCGGGGGTCAAGTGCTGTTTACCATTAAAACATCCCCTCGCCTTGAACGTGCAGGAAACCGAAAAGTGACATGCTCTGTCTGCACACGTTCTGCACTCTCTGTGTCGACGCGACAACGCAACCTTGAGAGGGGCTGATTATTAAGGGTATCTCCTCTTTTCTTTTTCCACACCAAGATCTTTCTCAGATGGGTAAATCTGAGCTAAGGCACCTGCCACTATTTCACAAAGAGCTGAGATTCTTCATAAGTATCGTGTAAACAATACAAATCTACAAATCCATACTCCTAGTATAAATCCTCTTATCTCCATATGAACATACACTACTCTTATTACATTACATTATTATTCCAAGTGTAACTTATATGATCCAAATGTCACTCTTCTATCTGTGCATATTCACATGCCAGTCAAACCCTTTCTACCAGCTAAGACTTCTAAAAGCCAATCCGCTAATACCAAATTAAAACAAAACATAGCCCAAACTGAATCCTTGCTTGTGAAATTATTGTAGTATAGCTTTTTGATTATCACTTGTTATATCTTATAACAAAAGGGGAACCCTGCTGAGAATATATAGTATTTTGCAAATTCCCACTACAACATTGCACCATATACTAGTATTATTTTAAGTAAGGTTAAGTTATAATATTACATTAAGCTATGATGCCCTTGCCCTTCCTATTTATTACACATTTATTACACCCACTCACCTTCACTACAGGACTCATAAAAATGTTGAGATTCTCACATATGGACACATAGATGCACTGGTCAACAGGGAAAAGATACATACAAACTTGTACGTATGTGAAGTACCTTTCGTACTCATGGTCCTGGAGTCTGTGGTAGGGGTCCTGCACCTCGTAGATGTCCGAGTCTGCAGCGTCGGTGTCATGAGCCCAGCTCTGCCTGGCACTGTGGAACGGCAGGTTCATGTACTCCGGGATCTCCTCGTACAGTGGCACGTTCTCGTACTCCACCCCGTCCTCGCCGCCCTCTCCGCATATGTCCGCCGCTCCGATGCAGCTCTTGGGCCTCTCCAGGCCCCGCTCCCCTCGGGGAGACTCCACACTGGTACAGTCCAGAGAGTGCCCCCCCTTGGCCAGCAGCTTGGGCAGCATCTTGACGGACAGCCGCAGCTCCAGCAGCTTCCGGAAGGAGAGGCTCCTCTTGTGGGAGTCCTGCCGGGTTGCCAGGTCTGCGGCGGAGAAGGACTGCGCCCTCTGTTTGCCCCCCAGGCCCAGCCCCAGCGCCGGCGCCCTGCTCTTGGGGGGCATGCTGCTCCTGGTGGGCATCTGCCGGCTGAAGAAGGTCACGCACGGCCGGGTGAAGCGCCAGCTCTTCTCCTGGGGGGGCGCGGGCAGCTCCCTCATGGGGGTGTTGGCGTGTGGAGGCGCGGGGGGGCAGATGGAGGGCGGAGGGGGCGCGGGGAGGCTTAGGCGCTGGGGCTTTCTGGGCGGCGCCCTCGGGGAGGGCTGCTCCTCGGCGGACAGGGCTCTCCTGCTGCCGCCCAGCGCGGGGGGGTGGCAGCCCAGCTTGATCTGCTTGGGGAGACTGTGGGTGATGGGGTAGCGCTCGAAATCGCCATAGCCGTCCTCTTCGTCCTCCGGGAGCCGCTGCTCCTCGCCGTCCACCTTGTGGCCGCCGGGGTCGGGCTGGGAGAGCAGGACGAGGGAGTGGGAGGCGTTTTTGTTCAGAGCCTGGGCGGTCCTGTGTAGGCGAGGCGAGAGGGAGGTCTGCCGCGGAGGAGGGACGGGCGCGTCGGGCTCCTCATCCCCTACGTACGAGTCTCTCTGGGGTAACGAGGGGTCGTGCGCGTCTCGTTTGAGCTCCTCGGCCTCTGAGCTGAGAGACAGACCAGCTAGTTTCCCGTCAAGCCCCTGTTTGTGCTCCAGCGTGCCCTCCACGCCGTCCTGCCTCACCAGCGCCGGCTTCTTCAGTTTCCTGGGCTGAGGGATTGGGAGAGGCTTGCTGGGAGCGGCAGGGACCTGCAGGTCAGCGTGTAAGCGGGCTGGGGACGTTCCGATGCGTTCTACCTGAGAGGATTCGACCTGAGGGACGCCCGGAGAGGCGACGATGCTGCCTGCAACATCACAGACCGGCTTGGGGTCTGTCACATCTGTGTTTCGAGCCTCTGTTTGTGCATCTGCTTTATAGACATCGGGCTCAGCCTCCGCAGCAGCACTCTCCTGATGTTTTACAGTCTCTGAAGCGTTCCCCTTCTGCTCCTCTTTGTTCACCGAGCCCTTCTCCAGGTGTCTCTGTCTCTGAGGTTTATCCCTGGGCTTCCTGCTCACCCCTCCACCTTCGCTCCGGTCTCCGGCTGCTCCCTCCTCCTGCGGCTCTGCCTTCGTCTCCACCAGTCCCTCGCTGGAAATCCCATTCTGCACCGGCTTTTTGTGCGGATCGCCCCCGACCTCAGGCGCGCTTCCATTTTCCAGACGGTGGCACTGCGAGCAGTCCTCCAGCCTGCAGGAGCAGGTGGGAATGATGTAATCCGACTCACATTTGTGCGCCTCTGATAAAATCCCATTCCTGGAGTTGAGGAGTGAGAGGCTGTCGCGCAAAGCCTCCTCCGCTTCCTGAGATATGATAAGGGCTTCACCAGGCTTGGGAGTCAATGGGGCAACAAGGGGAGGCGAGGGACTGGATTTGGGGATGCATGGCTTGGGGGCAACAGCCGGTTTGGCCCTCTTGAGAGTGCCAGGGGAAGGTTGGGTGACAGCCGAGGACTGGGAGAGGACGCCCGGTTTGGGGGCAATGGGTGGGGGAGAGGGTTTGGTGGCAGCAGGGAGTTTAGGTTTGGGAGCTAATGGAGGCTTCTTCACACCTGCACAGAGAGAGGAGAGAGCAGAACAGAGGAGTCAGAAAATCATTTACTCACACTTCCTTTGAAATGAATGATGCAACACTGAGACGGCACATAAAGGCCTGCTTCATCCAACCCCCCTTCCCCTTCTGAATGTAAACCTCGACAGCTGCAGGCCGAGGTTAAACCTCGGGTCAAGAGGTCACTCCTAGGATCAGCAGAGGGAAAAGCAGTCTGAGATAAATTTAGGGATCGAAATTCGGGTCTAGATCTGAAACACTCAAACTGTTGTCACACCTGTTCAGTGCTTTGATTAATCATTGTCTGACAGTTGGGAACTGCATCAGATTCGCGGCAGCAAAAGCTTGATAACACTGGAATATCCAGCTCAGAATGTGTATCAGCAAAAAGAGCGAGAAGGTCCGTGGTTTGTATCCCAGTCAAACCAATGGGTTAAATTTGAGTCTCTAAATCTAAACCGCGAGTGTGAATGACGTTTGTTTGTGTGTCCTAAGATAGAGACTTGTCCAGCATGTATTCCTTGCCTTCACCCTATGTGTGCTGGAGATAGGGAGCAGGGGTAAGATAAGATAAGATAATGGATGGATGGAGAATTAGGAGCTAGCTGTAACAAACAAAACAGTGACGCTCATCACATCTACTGGCAGTTTTTGCCTTATCTAAACTTTAAGGAGCAGCAGCTCTACTTTGAGCTCCTTCTGGAAGCCTGAGTTCTTCACCCACGCTCAATGGTTTGGATCAATGAGGGTTAAGGACAGATGGGCACCACATCTTAACATTACACAAAAACTGGATTATTGAGTTCAGAGCCAGTGGGGGAATGTGTACCAGCATGCAACATGTATATGAAATCCAATATTTTTGATATCAGCAATTTCTGTTGTGTTAGCTTCTGTGGGTTTTAATTCGACACTCCACAGCCCACATTACTACTGACTTCAGACTGACGAGGTTCAATAAAGTTGAAATAAAAAAAAAAACAAACCAAAACAGCGAATTTGAATGGGGCTTGTAGGCCACATTTTCCGCTCTACTGGCTGAAAGTCTTGGCTGGGACACCACGAGAAGTGGAGTCATAGAGCGGATGTTTCCGAAAAGGCCAAGGAGCAGAGAGCAGCTCTGGCCGGGACCCGGGCTGCAGGCTGCGGGCTCAGCCTCTCCACAAGCCCGGGGAGTACACCTCCACAGCTCCACGACGGGGAGTCACCGGGTTCAACAAGCCAACCACATCACCCGGGGCTACGATAGTAACCGTACTATGAGAGTCTGTTACACTCCGCTTTGAAAAAGTCAACTTTAAGTGGTGTTTGATTCTACTTTATATCAAAATGCTGCACTGGTTGGGAGGAATTAACCTTAATTTATCCACTCGGTCACGAAGCCGAGAAGGCAAATACGTGTTTACAATGTCTTCAATGTTACTAAACGTTGTCATCGGCGCGTTAAAACGTATTATAACCGAGGAAACGTTAAAGTGAAAGTTTTTTAGGCGGCGTTTGGGTGCTGTGCGTCCGCTCCAGGTACGTGGATCAAACCGAGTTATGTCGAGGAAAGAACATCAAAAAGTGAGCTATGGCAGCTGTCCAATGTAATGGTTCACTGCGTGAACGACACTTCATTTGAGAAGATATTCGGTTTTTGTATGGAATTTTAATGTGGTCTGTAAGAGTCCGACTTGTTGCATCCACATCAGGACAGATGTGTTAAGACAAAGGATTTAAGCTCCTCCAGCTGTAGCAGGAGCTGCGATATCAAACAGAAAGCGACATTTCTGATTGGGGAGTTATGATGGCCTTTTCAGAAAGCAGCCAAAATTGAAGCCTGTCCCCCTCTTTATATACATCTCTGAAAGCTGTTATTAAGAAAAACTGTAATTAGCTAACTGTGGCTGAGGAGGAGAAAATATAGCTCTCCGTTATGACAAACTCACCATGCAAACTTGTTCAGTTTTTGCGATCAAACCCCGAAAACTCTCAGTAAGGTTAAACACAGTTATAGTTAAACACAACAGCAGGATTTGGGTAAGTTAACTCCGCTCCCCCACGAAACAAACCTGTGCTCATGACTCCCGACTTGCTCCTTTCTCCATGAGTAAATATACTTTCAATGGAATTGCGAGAAAATCTGCGTTTTTAGCTCCGTCGGCAGCATTGTCGTTCTGAAAAAACACATCTGGAGGGAAACATGCAGATCCGTCGCTGTTCTTCCTTATCACGCCAGCGGATTCACGGATAAAGTCTTTACGCCAGTTACTTTTTCCATTTTTCCCGAAGTTTTCAGCCAGTGGCTCCCAACACGTCAAGTGGACACTATGAGATAACGAGCTTCCGTTTTGAGATGTAAAAGTAAAATCAAGGTTAAAGGAAATCTGCCTCAGTCTTGCGAACATGATGTAAAACCCAGAATATACAGTAATACATACTTAACTTTGTTTTATGAAGAACATTTACACACATTAAAACTTTCTGCGTTTTTGTACGTGACCAAACCGTAACGTTTATTGCGAATCTTATTTTTATTTTGAAATTGTTTCCGGTTGTGTGCTGTGTGCCTTGTGCTGCCTTTCCGCTCCACTTCCTTTCCCCCAACTCTCCTAACGGTTGGTGTAGCATCTCTCCGCTGCCGCTAGGGGCGCCCTGGTTGGTGAGCTGCGCTCGTAGAGGTGCATCATGGGAGTTGTAGTTTATGCGAAGTTTAGCAGCGGGGCTAACCGCCAACTTCTCCGCGTCTGCCCCCCGTCCTACTGCCGCCTACAACCCGGGATAGATAGCGGATAGATGGCGGAGAGCAATGACTGAGGAGTTCGACGAAGATGTGGTATTTGAGGTTCGTATCGCCGCCGCTGCCTCTTAGCAAAACTTGCATCCGATGCTTTGTCATTCCTCCCGAGTTGTGGCTTGTAGCTCTGAGCCCAGAGCTAGGAGGCATAATGCTAGGGAGGCTGTTGCCATGCATTGACAATCCAAAACAAATCCACATATTTTGGCTGAGAGTGTGCCAAGGAGCTTTGCTGGTCATGAGCTGGTCGGGGCTGAGCCGAGCTGGTTCACTGCTCGCATTGTTGTGGGTGTTCGATCAGGGGCAGACTGCTGCTTAAAGGTGTGGTGGTGATAGATGACCAGGTCCAATGCGTCGCTTCTGGATCACACACACACACACACACACACTCGTTAGCTCCTACATCTGGATTATGACAACATGAGCTGCGATCTGCTGTGACGATGCATGTGAGTAGCATTTGATCGTTTGACAGCTGTTCATACAGACTGTGCTGAGATGATGATGCTGCTATCCCGAGGCAGAGATGCAGGGATGCTCAGGATGATGTTTTCCAAGGATCAGCAGCCTGGGGATGATCTGGGTCAGGCTGCATCTTTTTTTTTCCAACCAATTTTAGCACGGGTTGTGTTTCCGCCTCTGCTGATTTCATGGCTGATTTTTAGTTGTGAGCTGTCATTGTTCGGGCTAAGAAACAGACTAGTCTGTGTGTGTGTGTGTGTGCACCTCCATTAGAAGATGGGGTTGTGATAGAGGAAATACTGCTTACATTAAATTCAGTTTGCACCCATCCAGGAGAGAAGGATTAAGGATTTTTTTTGGTTTTGTGGCCCGAGCATCTGTTGATTTGAAAGAGTCCCATGTGAAGGCACTTTAGGCTTTACAGCGTTCCTCTCCAGAACAGAAACTTAAGCTCCATGGAGGACATGCAGGGGCTGTGGGTCAGGGTGGAGCCTCAGCTTTTAGTTGATGAACCCTGAGGGGAAAGAGGAGACATCCTTTTTTTTTTCCCCCATGTTGCACACCTCGACCTGTCGGCTCGGTCCACGGATCAGACTGATGGCCTAATCAGCCCATTTTCTCCAACCATCTGGCACTATGTTATCAGTCTGTCATTCCTCATTTTCTATTCTGATCGGTCTCCCTCTCTTTGCAGAACTCCCCTCTTTTCCAGTACTTGCACGACCTAGGGCACACAGACTTCGAGGCATGTCCCACTGCATCCCAGGAGGAGGACTATGGCGGGCAAGAGGGAGACCCCACCTCTCCAGATGAAGATCGGCGGAAAACTTCAGTGAGTGCCCCCCCCCCCTCCCGGGCCTCAGCACACAGATGTGACACGCTCCCGGAGAAGCCTTTAGCATTGGTCAACAAATTAGATTCAGACTTTTTATGGGGCAGTCAATCGAGAAAATAAACTGTGGCTTAATCAGCACAATTGTTCTGTTGTTTCCACACTCCCATCAAGGGCCAGTTTAGAGTCTCAACCTGAACGAGCATGTGTGAGGAGTACCTAGAGAAAGCACACACACACACACACACACACACACACACACGCTACACATACTCCACACATACTCCACACATACTCCACACACTCCACTTTGAACGGGGAGGGGGGGGTGACCCTCTTGCAGTAACTATTCGCCAAACCAGCACATTGGCCATAGGTCACATAGTACAACAAATTAGCTATCCACGATCCCATCAGGTCAAAATCAGCAAACTAACTAAGGGGGGGGGCATCCCTAATGAAACTGAATGGTGACATTGTGTGTGTGTGTGTGTATGAGGGAGGGAGCATGCGTGTGCGTTCACGCTTTGATTTATGGAGTGTGACAGAAAGTAATTAATTTGACCGTCCACTCCAGACGCTGACACAGTGGCACACAATCCCCCTTTGCGCGCGGCGGTTTATGTTGTTTCGCTCCTATCCGACGAGACATGGCAACCCGGGCGTCCGACACAAGAGCGCAGGTATTTTACCGTTTTTTTTTTTTGCATCGTTTTAGCTTTTATGCTGAGGTTTCAACCAGCAGGGCTCCTCTTAGCTATATCCCTCTCATGAACCCTGTCAACTTTTGGCAACGGCCGTCCTCATCGAAACCCGGGCTTGAGTCGACCCGTGATTCATACGTATGGGGCGATGTGTACCCGGGAAGACGGTCACATGACTCGTTCTCCCTCCTCCTCCTCCTCCTCCTCTGTCAGGACGGGAAGCGGTGTCATGTTTGCCTGGTTCAGGAACTTTCCGTGCGTGTCACGCTTCCTCCCTGCTACGCTGTTGTTTTAAGGAGTCGAGGAGGATGAGAGGTTGGGACGAGGCAGGAAAGCTTTTGGGTTGTCCCTCGGTGACCAGTTTCCTGCCGGCTCAGATAAAGTCGGAGCCGGAGCCAAACGCCTCGCTCACCGACGTGGACGCTTCTTTTTTTTTTCTGCTTTAACCGTCAGTAAAAAAAGGGCCGAACAGCTTGGACACAGCCCTACCGTTTGTGGCATGCGTGAATGCTCTTGACCCCCGAGGTGATTCAAATGAATTTGGTCGGGTGATGTTTAAGTAACGCTCAGAGGTGTGGTTGGCTGAAGTGAAGGCAAACGAAAAGGCCAATTCTAGTTCTTCTATTTTGCGTAATTTGCTATTAAAATATTTCCTTTGTGGCGGTATTTAGGCCACCAATCATAAATTGCTTCAGGGATATTGCGTGTTGTTAAATCCGGGGTTGCAGCTAATGCCAGTTTTTATTGTCAGCTAACCTAAGCGTCACATTCGAGGGGACGTTTTTTTCCTATGTGAAAACGGACTCGCTCGATGCTGGATTGTGTTACCTTTGGACACCCTTGTTGCTTTTTGTAGTCGATTAGTCCGTCAGTTACTTTCTTGATTGGTTGTTTGTTTTTGTGGTGGAACGATGCAAGAACTGTGAACTTTGACTGTGATGCAAAGCCCAAGATGAGGTCTTCAAATGCCTTTTTTGTCCCCTTTTCACTGACGACCAATTTCCCGACGCAGAGACAAAATAAAGCAGAAAATATTCACATTTTAGTGGCTGAGATCAGAGAATTTCGACATGGTTACTTAAAATCCTTCTCGGGTAAAAAAAACAACCAAACAATGAATTAATTGTTAAAAATTTTCAATTATTTTGTCAGGTGATTAATAGTTGATTTATGGATCACTTGTTGCAGCTCTAGTTTCCATGGGATTTGTAGGCTTTTTTGAAATTGTGACCAGCTGGTGAAGGGGCCAAAGTTTTAACCTCTTGGGAGCGATTTGCTTAGCATTGTCAGTACCCAATGGGTCACCTGAGGTCTGCCGACTCCGTTGGATTAAATCCAGACCTCCTTTCAGTGGGTTCACAATGGCGAACAGCTCCACAGAGGTCTCCCCACCGGCCAGTCAGGACCGAAGAACCGCCTTGTATGAAAGTTAAAACGCCTCCAAAGATCCCCTCGGAGTGCGGCGAATAAGAACCTCCATGTGTAGCTGTGCCTTTCCTGGGCCTTCCTCCGGATTTTAAGCACGATCCAAGCACAATCGCCATTCCTCTGAGTCAGTGTTGCCGCCATGCCCTCGGGAGAGGCCTGACGAGCAAGAAGTGACTGCGCCCCGCGACATCATCCGGCGCGAGAACGAGGACATCGTTTCGGTTAATCTGCACATGCTTTACATCATGTCTGTGGCGGGATTAACCGCCCTGATGCTGCAAAGAAAGAGCACAGTTGTGGCCCAGTTCGAGGGCGCCGACAGACAGTGTTGTGCGGCTGCCCGGTCCCGAGGCTCAGTCTCCCTATCAGTAATCAATACCACTGCAGACTGTAGACTAATAAAGCCTCGGGGGCAGGCTGCCCACTCTGATCGATGGCCTCATGCGCCAGCTGTGACCTGTACATGTTCACACACACACGCGAGGTGTCGCCACACTGATATATTTTTATAGGGGATTCTCAGGCCTTTAAATGCAACATTTTCTGGAAACAAAGGAAGCGTGGGTGTCATAAAATCCTTCAACGGGGCCTTTCAAAATGAGTCTCGCTTCCAAACAAAGTGTTTCACAGAAGCCACAAAGAACTAAAGCAGATTAGTGAATAGGAAATCCTATTCAACATCAGGCATTACGCATTTGGGATTTCTTCACGTTGCACATGTTCCGTCTGAGGCACATTTTACAAAGTGTTTTGAGCAACCCGAGGTCTGCCAGGCATCAAAATGTCTGCTCACCGTGTCACCCCAGTGGAGATGGGAGAGCTCAGATTGTTTACAGGGGGATGGGGGGGGGCCCACGGTGAACAGAAACAGAAACCGTAAGACCCTGAAGCTGTCTGCCAGCTCTGTAAGACACGCATGCATTGCACCCATTGTTGTGGTCTGAATGAGTTTGTCTCCCGGGCTACGACTGCGAGTGCACCAAGTGGTTTATTTCATTATTTAATTAGATTCCTGGCAAATGAAGCCATGGGAGGAAGCGCAGACCAGGCAGGTGAATCACTTCAACTGAAGCGACCGCTGGGATGCATCAGAGAGTCGAATAATGGAAAGACTGCCATAAAAACAGCTGAGGAGACGTTACTTTAAGTGAGTGACTCATAACCTTTTCCCCCCCGTGTGCGCTCTGCAGGGAGGTCGCTTATGGAGGCTGGTTGAAGCCCTGTGGAGATGGAGCCCGGTCCAGCAGGCGGCTGCGTCTCGTAAGCTGGGCCAGCAGCTGGTATGCACAACTGGAAACAGGCAAGGAACGCTGGCTCTGGGAGCAGCCGCTTGGGTCTTTTTCAAAGGCGTATCCTCTCCCTCCCCAGGACTGCGTGTTCGGCCAGTACTCGGTGAGATGCATCCTGGACCAGGATGTGCTGCTGCAGGAGGACGTTGAGCTGATCGAGCTGCTGGATCCCAGTCTGCTCACCCTGGGCTCCTCGCCCTCCGGCTCGTCCAGCAGAGCCAGCTCCCTGCCCAGACCCAGCCTCATAGCCCGGCCCTCCCTGTGGTAGGCTCACATGAGCACACAGTGTAATACAGTCCAATACAGCAGGGTTAGGGTCAGGTTTAGGGGTTGTGTGCTAGGTTTGGGGTTACGGTTAGGGGTTACGGTTAGGGATAGGGGTTAAGGTTGGGGTTACGGTTGGGTTAAGTGTTGGGTATAGGGGTCAGGGTTGGGTTTAGGGGTTGAGGTTGGGGATAGCGGTTAGGTTTGGGGGTACTGTTAGGCGTTGGGGTTAGGGTTGGGGATAGGGGTTAAGGTTGGGGTTACGATTGGGTTAAGTGTTGGGCATAGGGGTTAGGGTTGGGTTTAGGGGTTGAGGTTGGGGATAGCGGTTAGAGTTAGGGTTATAGTTAGGGGTTGAGGTTGGGATAGCGGTTAGAGTTAGGGGTTAGGTATTAGGGTTAGGGTTTTAACCCTATTTAAGTGTATTGTCGTGGTGAAGGAGCCCTTGATCACAAGCGTCCTCCTCTCTCAGGGACATGGCAGGCCTGCTGGGCCTGGCCGCCGTCCTGCTGGGCCTGTGCTCCTCGTCCGACGGCCTGTGGTCCCTGGCGGCCGCCCCATGGGGCCTGGCCCTGCTGGGCTGGGTGGGCCTGAGGGGGGCGGCGCTGTGGAGACAGGGCCGCATGCAGAGAGCCGTCCACGCTCGGGCCGCGCAGCTGCAGACGCTGGTCCACAACAGCAAGACCCTGACGGGCCTGTCCCGCAAAGCCCTGCGCCTGGTGCAGGAGACCGAGGTCATCTCCAGAGGGTTCACCCTGTAAGTGCGCTCGTTTCACGGTCCGCCCGCATCCCCCTATCAGCCGATCACATAACACCTCTGTTCATTCCCCTTCCATGTTAACTGTCACCGCCTCGTCTGTTAATTCCCTCTGTCAGTAGCAGTTTGTTAGCTGTCCCCCCCGGTGATCCGTCTGTGGTGATCTACTATGTAGTCAGTGCTTGTTTTAGATCATTAGTGGTAGTAGTGGCTTTAGTATCGTCTTTCGAAAAACAAAGTCCACCTGTCATTACGCAGCAGTCGCCAGGTAAAGACGAGATGTCAGGTGCTTGCACTGATTATGAAGCCGAAACCAGCAGCAGATTGACTGAAAACTGGGAACCAGTCGGGCTCTGTTCAAGTCTGCTCTGTCTGGACATTACACAAATGAGATAAGTAGATTATTTATCCCTGAAGAGAAATTATAGTGTCCAGCAGAACTAATTACACAACAGAACATCACATTCATTATACACAGGGTTACGATAAATAAATACAATAAATATGTATAAGTACTTAGTAATAAGTAAAATAGCATCAAATATAGCAGTAAAAAAGTAAAAAATGGTCATAAATAATACAAAAGTGAGCATTGGTGATAACATAAATGAATAAAAAATGAGATGTATTGTGTACATGTGTGTACTGTGTATGTATTGTGAAAAGAATGTGTAGATGTGATTAGTTCCCTTTGGATGCAGCCAGTCTTTCGGCTCAGGTGAGCTTCATAACTACTGCACAGAGTTCAAAAGCCACTGGTCGAAACTGTCGACTGATAGAAACTTTATCGATCCATCTCCCTGTCTTCTGATCTAACTCGTGGCAAGAAAGCAAATGAGCATATTCCCCAAAGAGCTGCACTGTCCCTTCCCACAGCATGTCATACTGTCTGGTGTCTTGTCTTGGAACACGTCCAAAGTCTGTCGCCGTGGTCTGCTCTGTAGCGTTGTCCTGTCCTTCAGTGTTGTGTGTGCCCCCCTGCCTCTTCGGGACGTCTCCACAGTTGTATCACATTTCACTTGTCAAGTTTGCTCGACAGGGTGAGTGCGGCCAGCTCCTTTAGCAGGGCGGGGCCGGGGGCCATGCCGAGGGGCCAGCAGCTCATCGGACTGAGGAAGGCGCTGTACCGGGCCCTCCGTTCAGCCTTCAGAGCCTCCCGGAGGGCCACCTGCCACATGCTCAAGGCATATCCTTCACCTGGGGAGGGACCCGGGCTCAGCCTGTGTCTGGGTATGTGGGATTGAAGCAGGGGAGGGGAACTCATGTCTTGTGAGGTTAAGAGCTGTAAGAGGAGATGCATTGATGCGAGGTTAGAAATCCCAGGACCTCTGGTGTTTGAAGAACCCCGTAGCGTTTAGCCTCTTGTCACGGCAGAGAGGTGTGTCCTTAACTCCTCCAAACGTTCCCGCTGAACTCTGAGATCGACAACGTGACCAACTACGTGTCAGCGGTGCCCCTGAAGGAGCTGGGCCTGGGCCTGGGCATCGAGCACCTGGGGGACGAGCAGGCCCAGGAGCTGACCGATGACTACAGCCTGCCTGCCCTGAAGGTGAGGAGGGAGGGGAGAGCCACAAGTCGTCCACCTATTAACATTTTGTCTACACTTTGATACCATTATTTAAATAAACACTGGATTGTATCAATAACAATGGCAATAACGCTAATAAAAATAACAATAACAATAGTGTGATAACGATAACAGCCAACAACGTTAGTAACAATAATAGTGACAACAGTAACGACTAATGATAATAACAATTATACGAACAATGATGATGACAATATCAATGTTAATACCGATAACAATGACAATGGCTATTATAATGATGATAATAATGGTGATGACAATAACATACAGATAATTATAATAATGATACTTGTATTGTTATTATTATGGTAATAGTTAATAATATTTATTACTATTATTTGTAGCTAAATTATCATAGTGAAAAATAATATAATTCATTATAATTTTAAGAAGAATAAATCAGGAGTGTGATTGATATTCTTGACATTTTGGGAAATTGGGCTCTACCTTCCTTTTGCCGAAGGATTGGATGAAGACATGGTCACATCTCTTGTATCCGAATAGTAGCGAGCTATTTTGGCAGGAACTCGGCGGGAACTAGTGCTTAACGGTGGTGAAGCCGCCCTGGCATAAGCTCCTCGCGGCAAAGCGAGGAAGCTTTGTCTTAATCCACTTCATCCGCTCCCGCCTTGTTCTCCCGTGTGTTCGGGCTGTTGCAAACCCCTTCCACAGTTGTGTTAAAGCCTTCAGGAGAATCGGAGCGCCGAGGCGATTGACAACTTATTAATGGATTCACTCGGGCTCCTGACTGAGGCAAGCTGCGACGTGCGGCCAAAGCCCCGCTGCTGCGACTGTGACTCGGAGCCGCTCCCACTCGTTTTAGAGCCGTCTGGGTGTCTGCTTTCATGTCCACCTGTAGATGCTGTTCCAGCTGTGGGTGGGACAAAGCTCCGAGTGCTTCAGACGTCTGGCTCTGCTCCTGTCGCCTCGGAGGATAGAGGAGCCGGAGGAGTGCGGATCACCTCCTCCTCCTCCCCCTCCTCCTTCTGCGGCCGCTCCTCCTGCTCGCTCTCCACCCCCCGCCGGCCCGGCCCTGCTGCACCGCTCCATTGCAGCGGTGACGGAGCCCCTCCACCACGCGCTGGCCAGCTGCCTCGGGGAGGTGCAGCGCAGCTACGACTTCCACCGGCACTTCGAGACGCAGCTGAAGACGACGAGCTGCGACAGGACGGGCCGAGCGAGGGAGAAGTGCCGAGAGCTCAACACCCTGCACACGTCCATCCGGAGCCTCCAGCTGCACCTGAAGGCCCTGCTCAGCGAGTGAGAGACGCGCACAAAACAAGGGGCTGTTAGCAGAAGCAGTCATTTACCAGATGCTTGTTTTCATTCCAAACTGCCACCCGTCTGTCTGCTCTTGTCTTCTTCCTCCTCCTCCTCCTCCTCCTCCTCCATCGTCAGGATGATCATCCTGGAGGACGACCTGGAGAAGCTGATGGTGTCCAAGGCGCCGGCGGAGCTGACGTTCGAGGGCTACCAGGACCTGAGCGAGCGGCTGCACCAGCTGCAGCCCCACATGCAGGCCAGCGCCGGCTGCTGGGAGGACACCATCAGCCAGGTGGAGCGCATGCTGAGGAGGGCCAGCGGCGGCCCAGGTGAGCCGGGACGATCGCGTCGGGGCAGGGCGGGACAGAGTTCGCAGGCCGTCCGAAAACTGTGCCTTAAAAATTGTAACGACTAACAACGGCTCGGATTTTTTGGAAACGGGGGAGATTGCTTTGTTCAGTCATGATGGACGAACCACTGGGTGCTCATCAAAGATCCATTTGAATCTTTAGATTTTACATTTTTTACTTTTCCTCATATTACCTCCTTTGTTTTTTCTATTTTCTATTTTTTTTTTCTATATTTTTTCTTTTTTTTTTCTTATCTATATGTCTGACATGTTGACATATATATATATATATATATATATATATATTTATACACGTGTGTGTATATATACGTATATGTATATTTATTTATTATACAATATATAAATAGTATTTACTTGTGTGTATATATATATATATATATATGCTAATCTACTATAATATATATTTTAAGTTTTCATAGATCATGATATTTGAATGTATATATTTATAAAATGTACACATTTTTTACATTTGTATTTTTTTAAATCTGTTGTGAAGGAGCTAATACAACAAACGCAATTTTCCTATGAGTATCAATTCAGTATTCTAGTTCTGAATAAGTTCCTCAGATAACTGCATTTTGGATGTCCACCTGCAGTTTCTTATAGTATTCTACAGTACTCTAGAAGTTTCTAGACAGTGTGCAGTACAGGAGGGGTCAGCGCCAGTTCACGGTTTCCCCCCTCACATATTTCCCCGCATTTCTCAATACGCCACGAGATCCAGAGCGGCGACAGGCCCCTCGAGTAGCATATTGTTTCCACATTTACGTAGGGCCTTATTTTTAGCTCAGACTTCCTCCATCCTTTACCATGACTGGAGTCTGTTGCCAGTCGCTGAGGAGGCGGCCCCTCGGGAATATAGGACAAGGAGCAGAGCAGCCACAATGGCTGAGCTCCAGTTACCAGGCCAGGAGGTCACGTGAATTAACCCCCGTGTGCTGCCCTCACAGCAGGCAACACCGAGGGTCTGCAGCCATGTCTCGCGCCCGAGCCAATCCCTGCTCCTCCTCCATCCTACCCGCTCATCCTGGACAGGGACCCGGTGCCAGAGGAGCTGGTAAGATGACGAGTCCCCATGTCGGATCTCTCACTCCGAGCCCGCCTCAAGTTAACACCATCTCACTGTCCATCCCGTCTTCCCTCTTGTCCGCCCTGCGCCAGGAGTGGGAGGCCTACGTGTCCGACTCGGACTCGGACGGTGAGGGGAGAGACTCCTGGTCCGACATGCTGTCACCGGAGGAGCGCGAGCGGCAGAAGAGGGAGAGGGAGGAGTCCCGGCGCGTCCTGTCCGAGCTCAAAGCCGTGCTGGGCTTCCGGGCCTCGGAGGGGGAGAGGATGAAGAGGAAGCAGCTGCTCTTCAACGACCAAGGTCCGCGCCCGCAGCTCATGCAGTCCCCTCCCCTCTGATGCTGCTCATGCTTTGAATATGATGCGCCACAGGTTTGCGACCGTGGAACTGTTGCCATTTCCCAGTCTTTGACAATCCGTTGGAAAGCAGCTTGTACAGGGGGTGGAAAGTGATTCAGGCTTTGATTATAAATAGAGTTATTATTTATTTTGCTGAGACAATGGACAATCGCCATTTCTATTAATGTTCCAGAGTAGACCAGCTGACTCATTTCCTCAAGATGCGAAACTCAAAGAATCACAGTGATCCTCACATTTGAGGCGCTGTAGCAGGAGCTGATCGGAACGATTCATTCTCTCTTAAAAGACAAATAAGCCCTCGGCTTCCCACAAACGGTCGTCCTCTGATCCGGTTCTCTCTCACCCCCACAGCTGCCGTGACGCCCTCGGCGCGCAGAGAGAGCCCCGGGGCCCCGCCGTCGGACGGCCCGGCCTCGTCGGAGAGCGACGGCGAAGGGGCGGGGCGGCTGTCGGGGGAGCGGGAGCGGGAAGAAGAGGAAGGGGGAGATGGCAGGCCGAGGCCCGGCCCGGCCACCGAGTTCAGCTGCGGCACGGAGGCCGGGGGCGGGGCCGGCCGGGGCGAGGGGGATCTGGGCGGGGCCACGGTGTGCGGCCGGGGAGGGGGCGGAGCCTCGGAGCTGCACCAGTACGACGGCGTCCCCGGTGAGGAGGGGGAGGAGGGGCAGAACGGGCTGGACTGCTTCCTCGGCCCCAGGGCGCCCGCCCTCACCGTCATGGACAGGCTGAGCGAGATGCACGGCTCCGACGCCCTCAGCTTCAGCGCCGCCCTGGCCTCCCAGGTGGCGGCCCGCTCCCACGCCCTCGTCAAGATGGAGGAGCAGACGTTCGGGGACGACGAAGACGAGGAGGACGAAGGGGACGGCGAGGAAGGAGAAGAGGAGGGCGAGGAGAGGCGAGCCCCCGTGAAAGACTAGAATAAACCCTGCTGCTTTAACCGAGCGCCGAGCAGAGGCTGTGTCCACGTCTGGGTGTCTTTTATCGATGGCCGTCGTGTCGCGTCTAAAGTGTCCGGGGGCGATTTCAGATTTCGCGCCACTCTCTTATTACCCATCCGTCCATCCGTCCGCTGCTCTTACTGCTCTTTTGGCTGTTGAAACTCAGGTACCAGAACCACTAAAACAACAACGCGACCTTCCCGGCGTCGAGGTCCAGAATGTCCGCAGTTCACCCCGGTGGCGTCCACACACTGTATATTGTTCACAATCGCTGCGTCGGGCGTGAAAACGAAGATTGTAAGGAGCAGGCGATCGAACGGAACGAGGCGGTTTTGTGGATTGTTTGACGAAAGGCCTTTTTTTTTTTCTCTCCTTTCCATCGCAGTTCTTCCTACAGGTTTCTGTAAAAAAATCCAAAATCAAAGCGCTCCGATCTGTGGCGCTGCGAGATGAAGCTCGCTGCGTGCTGAGGCCGAAGGTGAAGGTCCGACGGGGGCGGGTGGGGGGGGGTTGAATGCGTTTCATCTTGAGCTGAAAAGAAGAAGAAAAAAATCGAAAAAATCCCTTTCTGTGTCTCTGCCAGCTCCCTCCAAACATCTGAAACATTTCTGCTGCTCAGCAGTGGATACAATATCAGAAAAGATAAATCTTTGATGTTCGCAAATCAAAGTAGCCAGAACATGTCAAAATGTGAAAAAATATATATACATATGTATATATGTATATATATATACACACACACACACAAACGAGCCCTATTTTTCCCCAACAAGAAGTAGCCAGAGTATTGTATTTTTCATGGTCTGGTCACACATGCGTGAAATTGGAAGGAGCACGTTGTTTTGGAGTTCTGACTTGAATTAAGCCCCAAACAAACTCTGAAAAACTCCCAATTTCAGGTTTTTTCCGAGGTCTCAATTTGCACAGTACTTGAGTAAATGTACTGTATTGTTGTTATGGTTTCCGCCGGCGCAGTTTGTACTTGGGGACAGACAAACCTCTGAGTAGACGGGTTGCAGAAAGGCCGAGCCCAGCTGACATCCATCCTAATGGCCAGACACACCCACACAGTACATACAGTATGTGCGTGTGTGTGTGAGAGAGAGAGAGAGAGAGCTCTGGGAGAGGAGGACGAGAGATGCTATTTTTAAACTGTCAGTGCTTTATTTTTATCCATCTGCCTCCTCGGACCAGACACAATCGCGGTTGGGGGGGGGGGGGGGGTCAACGTGTACTACTGTGCTACGGTGCGCGTTTGGAGCACAACGCCGGCGTGTTTAACTATTCACGGGGACTCCCGACAATCCCACGAACGGGCCGGGCGTCCGCGTTTACAGGGGCACGCTCGGAGGGGAAGGATGAGGGAGGCGTTTCCGACTCGACACTTCTAACGGCCCGCACCGGCGTCGATGGCTCCGCGGGCGACGGAAACTGTGCTGCTGTGAGATTTCAAATCGAATAGTAATAAATAATTTAAAGGAGGAGTTGATTTTTTTTCTCGCTCACGTGAGGGCAATCTGTAACTTCATGTTTCATATGACGTTGCCGTAAGAGTCTTGACAACCCTGACGTATGCCACCCTACCCCCCCCTCCACCTTCCCAGTCTGTCTTTGTCACCATGTCTGCCTTGTCCCGACCCTGGTTGGGTGAGTTCTTACCCTCCCTCCTGCATTTTCCAACGTGAAATAAAGCACCATTCAGAAAGTGTCCCACTGTGTCCCGAGGTCTTTTCTTCTTCTTCTTCTGGTGCTCATGTTTCAGGTGTGGGACCCAGGGAACAGGTTGGGCGAGTTGCCCGGTTACTCGATATGCTTTGCGGGATTTTTGTTGCATTTGTCTCGAGCACAACAGCTGCGGCTCGCCTTTCAGGCCGTCCGCGCTTCATGAAGCCCTCGTGCTTTGACCTGATGTAGCAGGCTTTACATGCAAGTTCCCCCGGGGGGGTTGTAATAGGGACGCACCACATTTCAGTAACTTTAGTTCCAAACACGTTTGTTTAGGCATTAAACGCTTGGGCTCAGGATTTACGCCACCCACGTTGAAAGTGATTTGCAAGACACGGTGCCACAGAGGTAACAAAGTGGAACAAGTGGCACAAATGCCTTCAGATGCAAAGCACCATGAGACTTTTATCGAGGGTATCAATGCGGCAGGACTTTTGCTGTTGTAGCATCGCCATCTAGCGGCCCTGTCGGTTACTGAGATAGGTGATGGTGGGAATAATGGAGGATTACTATTAGTGACAATATGAAAGCATTATCCACTTTATGTACGCCTAAATGCTGTTATATTTTTTGTGCTTCACATTTCGTTCAAAGAACTTTTGTGTACCAATGGGGTTTTTTTTAAGTTAGCTAGTTAGTCATGTTAGTTTACAACTAGTTGGTTTAAAATCTCATATTGTCATTCAGGGGGCATTGATTGGATTGTGATCGGTGGAGTCGATCAGGGTGTATTTCTGTCTCTCCATGCCCCCTCCAGCCTGGCTCAGTGCACCGGCTGCACTTTCAGCTGATTAGGCATGTTTTACTTTGTGCTGCCTTCACGGACTTAGAGAAAGCTCGGACTGTACACCCACGTTTTGTGTCCTCTTACGTATGTGGATGTGTTCCGAACTAACAAGATGCTCTCTCAAAACTATCTACTATTATGTATTCTGGCCTTTGCCCTGTACGACCGTCACTCAAAATGAAATCCTCAGAATTACTTGGAAATGTTATGTGAAGTGATTCCACGCAACGGTGTTAAGTTACGTCTAATATACTTGACTTGAATCGGTTCAGTGGCGTCAACTAAGTTTTAAGCGACTTGACCTGAGTTGAGTAACCTGAGCAAGTTACATTACTTAATCAAAACAATCGGCTCTACTTGCCTTGAAATACATAATAAAGTTGCATATACTCAACTCACTCATGTTAGAGACCGTGGTAACACCATTAAGGTACAAAGTGGCTACGACGATGAATGGCTGAATAGCTAATCGTTCTATTTTTGGAGGGTAGAGAAAACCATGGGTGGGGGTATAAATTGAATGCAATTGAAAGTGATAATTGACAGCAAAGTGGTACATCATCGACCACGTGTCAGCTCAAACAAAACCAGACAACTCCTCAAGACAAACAACACCTCAACGGCTGCCACATGGGACGGCCCTTGGCGAATGATTGTAACGATGATTGACGTGAGAGGCCAAAGGTCCGAGGGTACTTGAAGGCAGCAGCAGCCACAGCGCTGCCCCGGTCCCTCGCTCTTCCTTTTCCAGCAGCCTGCGATCATGGCGGACGAGGCAGTAGAGCAGGCGGCGGAGACGAGGCCAGCCCCGGAGCAGGCGCTCAACGGAGAGGCCGAGGAGCGAGAGGAGGCCGAGCCCGCCGAGGAGACGGCCAAGAAGAAGAGGAAAAAGAAGAAGAAGAACAAGTCGACAGCCGCAGGTGAGGCCGGCCCGGACAGTTGTGCGTTCGCTAACGGGGCTAGCGCAGCTAATGTGACTGATTAGAGCGAGCGTCAAGCTAGCGTCGGCTCGCCGGATTCTGAGGACCGAGCCTTCAAAATAAAAACTGGAACTTTAATAATTCGTCGTCGAGGCTACCGTAGGTTCCAGAACACGACGTTTGAAGCTTACAAATACATAAAATTACAGCTTTTACAGACTACTGGGATTGTGCATTAAATCCCACAATGGCAACCGCGGTCGTAGCAGTTACGAGCAGCGCCGGCGTGGAACTTGACGTTTGCTTTGAAATCCACTCCCGGAAGTGGCGTGTGGTGAACGGCTTGGCGTTGACGGGGCTGTTCATTAGCCATGCGGGTGGACAGTGTGCCGCCGGAGCCTGTCAGGCCTCGGCAAACACGCCGCTCTGCCTTCAGACCCAGGTCCAGGAGCCCCGACACTCGCTCACACTCTGAGCGCGGAGGCACCGGTCTGTGAGCTGCACCCCCCCCCCCCCCCGCCGCAGTGCCTGCCTTCCTCTGCGACTGGACCGAGCCCCGGCCCCCAAGTTCTCCCGTTTCGTAATTCTCCCTCTGCTAAGTTATTATGTAAGGAAAATACGAAAGCACGAGTTTTGTTGTCATCACATCAGTGTGGCCGCATGGTCGCCCCCAGCACCTATATGAAGGACTCGATCATTTAGTGCTACGGATTATTCAGTAAATCGAGACTTTTTACCTGAGACGAAAACTTTTTTTCGATCCCTTGGATCCAGTGCACGCCACCACGAGTTGGACGAAAAAAAACAAACGCATCTGTGCAGAATAAGTCACCAACTACATAGGGTCGCTGCACAAAAAAGGTTCCAGACCATCTAACGGGGTATCAGCTGTAGTGACAGGTCCGGTGCGGAGACGGTGTGCAAACTAGCATCGACGTGCGTGTCCTTGGACTGTGGGAGGAAACTCGCGCTGGGAGAGCGCGGAAAGTCCCGGGCCAGGATGCGAAGCGGCCACCTTCGCCGCCCGCCGAGCCGAGTCAGCTCCGCGCAGATAAACCTCCGTCATCGCCTCCTGGGCCACGTTTGCTGCCGCTGAGAAGTCATTTCCGAAATCCCCGCGCTATTAATCGCGGATTAGAGGCTCGTGCGAGGCTCCTTCCGCACGCCGGGTCCTCGGGTTCAACGGACCCGCAGCCAGAGCCTCTGTCTGCCTTTTTTCTTGAGCGTAGTCACCGTTTCGCGCGCCCTCGTTGGGGCAGGATGCAGCGACGTGAGACGCCACGGAGTTCGACGTACTCCATAACCGTCTGGGCGATCCGCGTGAAAGGCAGAGACTGTGGGCGGTTTATCGGACCGTTTTTTTGTCGTTTTCTTTCCCGCCTCGCAGCAGGTGCCGAGACGGAGGCCGACGGGGTGGCCGAGGTGAGCAAGCGGCTGGAGAAGCAGGCCATCGAGGACAAGGAGAAGGAGGAGGACGGCGAGGAAGGTGACCGCCGCACGTCGCGCTAGACATGACGCCGACGCGGCGCCCCGGCCGCGGCCTGCCCGTAAGAACTCTTTGTCTCTGCTCGCCCGCAGACGGAGACGACGGGGAGAACTCGGCGGGGAAGAAGAAGAAGAAGAAAAAGAAGAAGAAAGGACGTGAGTCGAGCGGGGCGCGATTCGGGCGGCGGGGCTCCCGAACTTCCCGGACTGCTATCATCATGACGTTTCCTTTTCTTTCCCCCTCCCCCCTCCATCCCTCCAGCTAAGTCTCAGACCGATCCCCCGTCTGTGCCCATCTGTGAGCTGTACCCCAGCGGGGCGTTCCCCATCGGACAGGAGTGTGAATACCCCGTCACACAGGACGGGTAAGGAGCGCTGAGTCGAGCTCTGGGGCCGGGAACAGCCGGGGAGTCATTAGTCGCCGGAGGCCGATGTCGTGAATGGCTTGTTTTTTGTTTTGTTTTGTTGTTTTTTTTTTTTGGTTTCTCCCGAGCCAAGGTTGCAGAGATAGTGAAACCTCCGGGGAAGCGTGAGAACACGAGCCTAGGATTTTCTGCCGTCGCCTCCCCAACTGTCCGATCCAGCTCGGCGGTTCTTTGATTTTTTTTAATCGATCTCGTTTCACGTTTTCGTAAACCGTCCTTTGATGCGACAGAAAGTTCAAGTTCAGTCAGTCGAGTGGAACGGCGGATGTCAAACGCAGCTTGGGCTGAACCGGGGGCCCCCTGCTGCGGCCCCTGAACAACAACAACAACAAGAGGGTCTGAGGCACAGACCTGCCGCACGCCGTGTTGACAGGAAACGGCCACAACAATGACAAGTGCAGAGATGAGATGACTGAACTCCAGTCGCATAGAGAGAGAGAGAGAGAGAGAGGGAGGGGGGGGGTGTGTGGAGGGGCACGGCAGACAATTGTGACAGGAACTCTCTTTTCAGTGCCGAGTCTCTGCGGTTCGGCCTTGAGTTTTCACCTGCTCTACTGAGCATGCGAAAGCGGCTTTTGGTCACGCGCGATGGACCAGGCCCGCCCGGTCCGGCCCTTTTTAACCGGCCTTGTCGTTGCGCCGCAGCCGCACCGCGTCGTGGCGCGCCACCAACGACGAGAAGCGCGTGCTGGACAAGGCCAACGAGGAGGTGTGGAACGACTTCAGGCAGGCGGCCGAGGCCCACCGGCAGGTCCGCCAGCACGTCCGCGGCTTCATCAAGCCCGGCATGACCATGATCGAGATCTGGTGAGGCCGCTGGGCGGCGCGTCCCGCCCGCTCGCTCGCTCATCCATGTTGGTTCATAGTTTTGGCTCGGCTCTGACCCCCCCCGTCCCCCGCCGTGCCTGTCCCCACCAGCGAGCGGCTGGAGGACTGCTCCCGCAAGCTGATCAAGGAGAACGGGCTGAACGCCGGCCTGGCCTTCCCCACCGGCTGCTCCCTCAACCACTGCGCGGCCCACTACACTCCCAACGCCGGGGACCCCACCGTCCTGCAGTACGACGACGTCTGCAAGATCGACTTCGGCACGCACATCAACGGTAGGACGCTCGCCCCCCGGGAACGCCACAAAAACTCGCCTCTGATGGGCTGTCAGTCGGGGGAGTCGGCCGTCGCCCCTACAGCTTGTGAACGTCTGCTCCGCTGTGTTTGGTTCACAGGGCGGATCATTGACTGTGCCTTCACCGTCACGTTTAACCCAAAGTACGACAAGCTGCTGGAGGCCGTGAGAGACGCCACCAACACCGGAATCAAAGTAAGGTCGAAGGGTCGCTCGGGCTCGCCCACCTTCCAAGTGTGTCTGTGTGTGTGTGTGTGTGTGTGTGAGCTAGTGGCTAACCTGCCCGCCGGTTGTTGCAGAACGCTGGCATCGACGTGCGCCTGTGCGACGTCGGCGAGGCCATTCAAGAGGTGATGGAGTCCTACGAGGTGGAGCTCGACGGCAAGACATACCAAGGTACGCTCTTCTGTCCGACGGTGTGGGGGGACGGCTCAAAGGGGCTGAATGTTTGCCTTGTGAACGAGTTAAGGTGGTATTTGGGGACTTGGGACTAAGGCTGCGCAGGAGTGGGGACAATCAACACTTGATTAAACCTCATTTCGGAAAAAAAGGTTTCAAAAAGGTCAGAATTCATTTTGCCCCAGTATCTGGTAGCCAGTTCCTTGGCGCAAAGTTCAATTTAGTACAGAATAGTTGAATATTTCCACATCCATTTTTTGATTTGAATTGACAGTTGTATTGAAGGTTGATTCTTTGTCATTTTCATCACTCGGTTTGCCTGTAATCATAGAAATGGCTTATCTGACCAGGTGTTTGTCCCCACTACCGTTGATGAATACTGTGAAATCTGAAATCGAAGCCTCCCTCCCGATTGATTGTCCGGTGGCTACCTTCTAATCCCTGCAGTGAAGCCAATCCGAAACCTCAACGGTCACTCAATCGGCCAGTACAGAATACACGCTGGCAAGACCGTGCCCATCGTCAAAGGAGGGGAAGCTACGAGAATGGAGGCGAGTTCATTGCCGCTGCCGTGGGCCGTTCACATCCGGCTCTGTAGGTTGTCCTTCTCGCTGACCGTGTCTGTGTCCCCGGCAGGAGGGAGAGGTGTACGCCATCGAGACGTTCGGCAGCACAGGTAAAGGCGTGGTCCACGACGACATGGAGTGCTCCCACTACATGAAAAACTTCGACATCGGCCACGTCCCCATCAGGTGAGAGTCGACCCAGAGAGGCGTCCCCCTCCACAGTCGAGCGGCCCGCTCAGCGTCTCTCTCTCTCTCTCTCTCTCTTCCTCCAGGTTGCCCAGAGCCAAGCACCTGCTCAACGTGGTCAACGAGAACTTCGGCACGCTGGCGTTCTGCCGCCGCTGGCTGGACCGCCTGGGCGAGACCAAGTACCTGATGGCGCTGAAGAACCTGTGCGACCTGGGCATCGTGGACCCCTACCCCCCGCTGTGCGACACCAAGGGCTGCTACACGGCTCAGTTCGAGCACACCATCCTGCTCAGGCCCACCTGCAAGGAGGTGGTGAGCCGAGGAGACGACTACTGACCCCCCCCCCACACACACACACACGCACACCCCTCTATAACCCCCCTCCCTTCCCCCAACACCACCATACCGCCCCGCCACTCAGCAGCCCCCCCCCCCCCTCCCCCTACACACACACACGCCCCCGTTAGCAGCAAAGAAGCTAGGACCTAGCTAGGGCCTAGCCGTGTCCGAGCAGCCCCCGGGGGACGCCAGACGCTACTGTAACCCCTTACCCACAATGCACCAGTCACCGCTCGCACGGGAACAAAGGACTCCGGAGCATGTATGCCACCGAGACCACGGCTCGAGAGGATCGCGAAGCGAGGAGGCATCGTGGCCCCCCACCCCCCTCCGACGGTAAAGTCGACCGCCAGACGGTTTATTTAAGCTGCCGCTAACGCTAGCCGCGCCCCTCAGTGTTCAGAGAAGACGGCGAGCGCGACCTCCTCTCTCATCGTTCCCATGGCGCCGCCCGGAGGCCTCCAGAGGCGGCGCGGTTCGTTGCATGGCCAGAAACCTCCTCGCAGTCCGTCAAAGCGTTAGAGCTCGGGGCGGAGGGAACTCCGCTCCCCCTTTCTTCGATATTTGTAAAATATCCTGGAAAAGACGGCTGCCGCCACTGTATGTTTCCACTTCGATTTCTTGCTTCGTTTTGAACTCCCGGGAAATGTTTTTGTAAGAAAAGAAAATACGATTAAAAGAAATTTGCTCATGGTCGGCGTCTCTCGTCTCTGGTTACGAAATTCAACAGCATCACTTAGCTCGGTGAAAACACGAAGTCTATCTCATCTCGAGCTCGTATGACTCGACACTAAGGGATGTGTGGAAGAATGAACAGAAGCGAGGACGGCGTGTTTCGTAGAAAAATGAAAAAATATTCTCATTTATTGAGGTAATTTTCTCTAGGAAAAAAAAAATGAGGGTAACAATTTGCATAGTATAACTTCCATATCTTTACAAACTCACAACCGTAGAGAAGAAACCGAACAATGCCAACCACGCGTCATGGAGTCTGACCGCATGGGAAAGACGCGAGAACACCCCCTCCCCTCCCCCACCCACGACACTGTGATGGAGAAAAAAAAAAACCAAACCCCCCTCTTTTGTACAAACGTTTCTCCAGTATGGAGATAAATAAAACTCTGTATCCGAGTACGTGGCAGACAGGTCGGGTGGGTGGTGTGGATATTGTGCCCAGCAGATGGTCGATATCACAGTATGCACACGTAGTACGCGCCTGGCTGAGGGGGTTTCGGTTCAGACCTGCCGCCACTGGCTGCTGCTGCTGGTGGTGTTGGTAAACAATCAGTGTTTGTAGAAAACTTTGAAACAAAGCGGCCGGCGGCCCAAAAGCCTCTGTGAGGATCGTATAAATACATTCACAATCTGAAACGCTGGTCTGAGGCCCGAGGCACGGGCCCCACACCTCGCTTCAGGATATGAGCTAGAAAAATAGATCTGCTTTCTCCAAACGGAACAAAAAAAAAAACAAAAACAGGAAAAAAAAGGGCACTTTGCTCGTGACAGCTCTGGCTCTTGAAGACGGTTACATTCGGGAGCGGAGAGGCGGCGGCCTCGAGCCGAGGACGAGAAAAAAAACAAAACAAAAAAGTTCAAGGAAAGAAAACGTCCAGCAAGTATTGAACCTTTTTGGAAAACGCTGAGAGAGGTTTTTCCATTCGCTTTCCCCCCCACCTCCTCCCCCACCCCCCCCCCCCCCCCCCCCTCCACCCCTCCGATCTTCCCCCGAGGCTTTGGCTTGAGGTCTGCCCACTTTTCCTGCCCGACAGACCCCGCTGGTGCGCGGAGGCTCTCGACCTACGGTGTAGAAATTAGTGCATATGTGGCAGGACAGTGGCTTTTAAAAAAAGTTACGCGTGATGTTAACGCCTATTAAAAAAATAAAACGAACAAACCCCCCCCCCCCCCCTCCGCTAGCCAGCAAATGACTCGTTACGACCCTACATCCAGTTCTGTGACGACTATCTAAAGTGACTGAGACGACTTTCATGATTCCAACAAAACTTTAAAAACATTAAAAAGAACAGCATCGACGCTCGGCGGGCCGGACCCCCCCCCCCCCCGAACACACCTGTACGACCTGTGGAGGACACAACTGTCCAGCCCACGGTCTGCTGGCTGCTACAGAGACACATCTCGGCTGATACTCGCTCTCCTCCTCTCCTCTCTCTCTCTCTTTTTTTTTTTTTCTCTCTATAAAATACAACTGTACACAAATCACAAACATCACCGTTTTTGTCGAGAAAAATACCTACATATAAACACCATATACAAGAGGTTCTCAAAGCAGAACCAGGTATTAATAACAATATTTTTAAAACAAAAAGGGTCCTTCCTCTCTTTTTTTGCTTTTTCCTTATTTAGAAAAAATAGAACATGGAAAAAGGACCCCGTCCTCCCAGGGATAGAAAATGCCCAGAGACAGAGAAGGGACAGAGGCCCGAAAAATAAAAAACCAAACGAACGAACATTTAAAAAAAAAAAAAAAAAAAAAAAAGAGAGCTGATGTGCTGACGTCTTGTGGCTACAGCGGCGGAGCAGGTCGGTGGGATGGTGGTGGTCCTAGAGCGGCCGGTCTTTGTCCTGAGTTACGCGCTGTGTGTAGAAGAGGATGTAGGCCTGGGCGCGGCACACCTCCTCCACCGAGCACACGTTCAGCTTGGAGTCGTTACAGTGAACCCAGAAGCCTGGAGAGAGAGAGAGAGAGAGAAAGAGAGAGAGAGGGGGGGGGGGGAGGTGAGAAAGAGAGCGCGAGAGAGGGAGTGAGAGATAGAGGGAGAGCAAGAGAGAGAGAGGGAGTGAGAGAGAGAGCAAGAGAGGGAGTGAGAGAGAGCAAGAAAGAGAGAGAGAGAGGGAGAGCAAGAGAGAGAGAGAGAGAGAGAGATGATGAGTGTGTTTACAAACACACTTTGTTATGACTAGGGCTGCGCGATATGTCGCAAAGCGATCGTTAGGACCATGTAAACGTGAGCTACACACATATCGCCGAGGCTGCAGGCCACAGACTCTGCAGCACAGAACAAAATAAACAAACCCGGCAGTTTCATACACAAACAACGAGGGCTGCCCAGGATTCTCTCGTTCGACCAGCGGCTTCAGTCGGAGCAAAACTTTATTTTGACAAACCACAGCTCCAAATGTTTTGGGTCAACTCATGACATCTTGGTTGAAAAATTTGGGGGCGGCCCTACAAACAACAAACTGATTTGTTTTCACCTGGGTTATTTTCTGTGTGAGTCATGACCCGACCATTAAAGACCAGACTTTACTTCCTGTACGCTTGCATTATATTGCATATTGACCCACGGTAATGGCTCTCTGACTTGAGTATTTGCTTCCATTATCGCAACGTCTCCCTAAAATTTCCCCGTTTGGACTGCTCCCTGGCTCACCTCCTTCTGTGTTGTAGCAGTAGGAGGTGTAGTGGCCCGAGCCGAAGCCCTTCCCATGATGCATCACCACAGCCGACAGGTTGTAGATGAAGTGCTTGGGGCGCGGCGAGCCGGGCGAGGCGGGCGAGCCGGGGCTGCTGGGGCTGGAGCAGGCCGCCGCCTTGGCCGCCGGCTCCCGGCAGCAGTACGGCTCCATGTTGAGGAGCTGGTCGAAGCTGACGTGGACTCCGATCTTCTCCCGGTGGTTCCGCCCCGACCACCTGGGCACCAGCAACACAGCATCAATGCACCAGCTGCTGTAAGTCTGGTGGAGCATTATATGCGAGTGTGTGTGTGTGTGGTACTCTACCTGAAGCGTTTGAGGTGGAGCCGCAGGACCTGAGGCAGTTTGTGCACCATCAGCTGCTTCTGTGCTTTGGTCAGGAGGACTGGTTTGGAGGAGGTCCGCCTTCGAGCAGCTGAAGGAGTTCACACGAAACAAGACGAGACGTCAAACGTCCACTCGCGTGACTTTACCTGCACGCTGGACAAGAGGCCGTGGCGGAGGCCCCCGGCAACGGAGCGGCGCAGTGTTCCTCTCGGAGCTCGCGTCAATGAGAGGCAGGTGACCGTCGCCACTCGCCACCTGTCGTTCAGATGGCTGAGAGCAGCGGCCACTGCTGCACAACTGCAGCCCGACAACGCCATATTCCTTTGAGGTCTCTTGCCATCGTACGGTAACACAGTGTCTTAAAAACTGCTGGATTGAGATGGATTATTCCGTCTACACCCTCCCCTCTCTCTCCGTCTCCATCTCCTTTGACAAAGGTTCACGCTCCTCCTGACTCAGCACCACCAACCAGCCACAGTGTGCTACACTCCGCAAGCAGCCTGAGCCCTTGCAACACTGCGTTCTTTCTCCTCGGCTGTTTTCATATTTCCACTGTCGTTTTCAGCTCGGACTGACTGGTTACAGCATTCGCTTGGCGCGTTCTCAAAGCATATGTATGGTCGTCAAACCTCGAACAACTAAGTACGCAAAAAAACAGGACAGGCCCGGGCCGCCCGGACACGCGTGGCAAGGAACTCACAGTTGCAGTGGTCACAGGCGTAGATGTTTCCCTCCAGTGCTTCGGTCTCGGTGAACTTGGCCAGCATCTCGGTCAGGTGGCAGGACGCCTGGGCGGCCGACTCCCTG
Organism: Karalla daura; assembly: GCA_029224185.1. NCBI lineage: Eukaryota > Metazoa > Chordata > Actinopteri > Chaetodontiformes > Leiognathidae > Karalla > Karalla daura. Next base: position 14,708,688 of record CM055209.1, on the reverse strand, counting down.
CTGTTGCTGTGGTAGCGCTCGGGGAACTCCAGGGACAGGTCCCAGAACGGCTCCACCGTGTTGGAGCGGTGGTCGCAGGCCAGGCACGTCACCTGTGGAGCGGGACGAACGCGTCTGAGGCCAGGTAGGAAAACGCAAATCCTCCGGGTGGCTAAAAAAAGCGTTAATGTGCCCACAAACGAACGTGTTGCGTACTGCCCAGTGCCATTGTGTGGTAGGAGTAGCCCCCCAGAGCCCAGATAGCCCCTTCCAAATACTGGCCTATTCAGCTGGAGCAGGTGTCGCAGTGTGTGCTCAGCCTCCACAAGCAGACACTAATCCAGCCCTCGCACCACCATGTTGTCTGGTACTGAACCAGACAACATGGCAGGAGGGGTTTCATTTAAAAATGAATAAACAAACAAACATACAAACAAACAGCGCCTGTGACTTATTCTGAAACGGACTAGCGAGCTGGACCAGGATGAGGGCGACAGGTGGCAGTTTTCGAAAATAAGTTATCTCTTTATTAGTCCCACGGCGGGGAAGCTTTCAGAACATGCTTCCAACAAACAAACAAACAAGTAAATAAATGAATAAGTAAGTACACTTTCCATGTTATCACATCAATGTGCTGCACAGGTACAAGTCAACTGTTTTTCATCAATGGTTTATGAAATGGCAAGGTACTGGCGTGAAAACCGAGATGCCTTCAGTGGCTCATACCAGAGACGTCAGAGATCCAGGTCAGAAAACTGAATGAACTGACCGAGCTCATTCAGAGAGCACGCGCTCTCTCCTATTGACTGAACTATTCAGTTAATTATCAGGATAGTGGCCGATTGTTTGTCTGGATGTTTACATTTTTTACATGTGCTTCATAAATAAAGGATAAACCGAATAATTAAAGGATGATTGTGCTGGGCGGTATACTGATTCACACCGAATACCGTTGATTTTTTTTTTCTTATATGAATTTTTCAAACACCTCAATAGTGGACCACATGTGGCGTGTGAACCATACACACCGCCGGGAACGGTGGGCAGCAGAACATTGCTTGAGAGGGGACCATTTTGCAATTGCACGAAGCAACAGTGAAAGTTCTGAAACTTAAGATTCAGAATGAATGTGAATTCATAGTGAATAGTGAAACTGCTAAAAACTAATTTCATGAGTCAATCAGCTGTAGCAGCTCTATCACTAACTGATAGAAACATGCGTGCTTTTGGGACCGTGGTGGGAGACTGGAGTATCAGTGGTTGGCTAACTGTGTGTGTGTGTGTGTGTGTTACCTGGCTGAGGAGCTGGCCGTGGAAGATGGTGTTGACCACGCTCAGCACCTGCTTGATGAGGCGCTTCTGCGTCTGCGGGACGCCGGCCGACGTGGTGTTCTTGCCCGTGCTCTCCAGCTCGCGCTGCACCTTGTCCAGCAGCTCGCACAGGAACTCCTGGGCGTCCTGCTGGGCGTAGCCCCGGAACGCCGGGATCAGCTGCCACACCGAGTGCAGCATGGCGAAGGGCGAGACCAGCGCCCACTTGCCCGACCACATGACCTGGAACAGCGTGTGCAGCTCGTGGCACAGGGAGATGTACTTGGAGCTGGGCTCTTTGGGTTGGATCAGCTCCATGCTGCGGCCCCGGGACGCCCCGCCGCTCAGCCCGGCCCCGGAGCCTGAGCTGGCCGGGAAGCCCTTCTTCTGGCTCAGCGGGGGCCGGGGCGGGGCCTTGCCGGCCAGTTGGCCGTGGACGGCGGACGCCAGGAGCTCCAGCGCCTGCGTGAGGTCCAGGCGGAGGAAGCACTCCCTGAAGACGTGCAGGTGGCTGAGCACCTGCAGGATGGAGTTCATGTAGCACGTGTTGCCCAGGTTGCGCAGGCCCGTCACGCCGGGCGTGACCGTGGGCCGCCGCTTGAAGGGCGAGCCGCCCTGCTTGGCGCCCTGCCTGCGGCGGCTCGGCGTCTGGGCGGGGCGCGGGGCCGCCGGGGGCGTTCTGGGCTTCGATCGGGTGGCGGAGGAGCGCCTGGGCGGCCTGGGAGCGGACTGGAGCTTCCTCGTGCGTCCAGCGTTCTTGGGGGTCGGGGCGGCGGAGGTTTGAGTCCTTTGAGGCCGGCGGGGGAGCGGCTTGGGCTCGGGGGGCTTCGTGTGGTTGCGTGTCCTCTTGGCGGGCATGATGACGGCGGCGTTGGCGACCCGCTGGCTCTTCCGCCGGATCCGCCGGCTCTTCCTCTGCGGCGCGTTCTCCAGCTCCTCCTGCAGCTGCCTCTTCAGGGCGCGCCGCCGCTCCCTGGCCTCCTTCCTCTGCTCCTCCTCCTCCTCCCGCCTCCTCTCCTCCTCCTCCCGCCTCCTCCCGCACTCGGTCAGCGAGAACCAGAGGCGGAACACGCGGCCCATGAGCGCCCGGCGCCGGTGCCACAGCGCGGTGAACATCCGGTCCTCGTCCCTCAGCTGCAGCTCGCGCGCGCCCGACGGCATGACGGCGTCCGGTGCGGCGCTGGCGAAGCGGAGGGTGCGGCCGCTGCGGGTGGTGACCTCGTAGCGCTGGCTCTGGATGGCGCTGAGCGTGCTGCGGAGCAGCTTCAGGTCGCCCGTGGCGTTGTCGTTCAGCACGTAGTCGTCGCACAGGTAGCAGAAGACGTACAGTTCGTTGACCTCCATGGCCAGCGGGTGGTGCTGCTGCTGGAAGTGCTGCAGGGCGTGCTCCTCGATGTAGCGGCCGCACGCCACGTGGGCGCAGCCCAGGCAGGCCCAGATGGACTCGGTGGTGTTGCAGTCCACGCAGTGCCACTTCTGGGGGTTGAGGATGGAGTGGTCGGGGGCGAGCCGCAGCCGCCCCACATGCTTGCACCTGTCCATTCCAGGCGCGGCGGCAGTCCGTGTGTGTGTGTCAGAGCGTCACGCCGGCTTCATATCACCATGGCAACCACGGCGAGCTGAGAAACGGGACCCTGCCAGGGCACAGTGGTGTCTGGAGGGGAGAGGAAACAGGGCTTGTGAGGGAGGTGAAGGTCACATCATGAGGTTAATTATTAAAAAGACATTTCCTTATTGTTCCATCGCCTTGTAGTGTTGGCCCGTCTACGAACAACATCCTTCTCTTTTCCTGAAACCATACCAAACCACTATGTCTAACCTTTGACAGGAATTCATATCATAACCTTTGGCTATTATATGAGGATTCATCTTCCAGCAATAAACTGAAGCACGGTGCCAGATGGAGGGCGAGCTGTAACTAACAGAAACCCGGGCCGGCAGTAAAATAACAGCTTGATAAACACGACAGCGTTGAGTGTTGCCAGACACGTCCACTAAAAAACATGAGCAGTGTAACCTGACAGACACCGGACTCTTTGTAGCCCAGGAATGAAAACCTGCAAATTAAGACTGCACTGGACTAACAGCGTCCAAGTGAGGGTTCGCGTCTTGATCTAATCCTAGCTTCTAGCTGGGGACGAGAGGGACTGAAAAATAGGTTTTACTCTTTGGTTACAAAACGACCAACCTCAACCCACGACCTCCTCCCAATCCTCCGGGGTTCTTTTCACCACACTGGGGGTTGGAGGAGAAAGTAGAGGATCTCTTAAGGGGGCCAAGCCCCCCCCTGCCCCCCCCAGTAAGGACAAAAGCGGCACAATTATTCAACAAAAGGGGGTCTGGGAGAGCAAAGCTTTTGTCCGGGTACAGGACTACTCCTGAGGAGAGGGAGAAAGTGGACCACGGGACAGGTGGTGCGAGAAGGAACTATCTATGCTGCCGGATCTCGACCTGTCACTCGTTTTTATGACGAAACAAGCAGAGAGCGATCGGGTCAGAGTGGGTGTTTATCAGCGCTGCCGTGTGAGTGGGTGTGTTTATTCAATCAGTGTTCGTCAGATTGTGCTGCCAGGACACACCGCGATATAAATAAAGTCACACTGCTGTCAATGATCCAAGGCAGAGCCACGATGAGCCGATACCCAGCACAGAGATGTAATCCATTACTACATATGTAATATATGTACATGTGTAATAATATAAGTATACATGGGAACTTACGTAGCTGGAACTTAAATTTCCTCAGGGCTTAAGAAACATTTCTCCCTCTCCCTCCATCTGTCTCTGTTATGGTGGCAGTCACCACTTTGATATCTATTACGGAGCCCCACGAATCAGGATTACCCGTGTTGTACAGTTATAGTAATCGGCACAGAGATTAGGGAATAAAGTCCCCGGAGTGTAAACAGGAGTGGCAGTCAGAATGTCACAAAGTTTATCAGCGGGTTAATTCTCTGACTGGTTTGTCCTTGTGCATGCAGACTCTCAACACTACACAGCCGGTTAGGGAAGCCATCAGGGAGACGATCTATCCCCCAAATCCCGGGGAATTTTCCGATGACACCCAGACCGAACCAGACACATGTTGATGGTCGTCGGAACAGCCTAAACTTCTGAGTCGCGCTGTCTCTGATGCTAACGCTCGTTAGCCGCGACTGCCCTGTAATTGATACAGCTATGAGATTACAGCACCACACGTCGTTCTCACAGAAAATATCACCCGATGTACACATCTCAAACGGTGGTGTCCGAGTAGCGTGAAATGTACCCGGCGTGAATGCCAACCGGTGTCGATCGCGGCGATTTTCTTCTTCCATTTGTTGGGGAGATTAGTGCGCTAGTGTTAGCCTAGCCGGCTAGCGGCGCTAGCCTGCCGGGCTAACGGCGATAAATCCCCGCAAGTTAGCCGGGGCTCCGCTGCCCCGGCGGCTCCCCCACCTCCACCCCCGGCCTGCTGCCCGTCACACATACTGTGTCTTCAGATGCTGGCCGCCACGCAGCTGGATATGCGTTCGGACTGTCCGTATGTGAGGAGAAAGCTACGTACCGAACCTCTCCTTCATGGTTGCAGCGCCTCTGTTTCCAAAATGATCGCCATCTTGTTCTGTCGCGTGGTGTTGGCTCGAGCGCGTCCTCGCTTCGTGACGTCACTGTTGTTGTTATTGTTGTTGTTGTTGTTCATAGTAGTGACTACAGCGATAGCGACCGTGAGGCTATTAACGATCTTCTATTGAAGTGACTCATGCGCTGCCGGGGCTGATTGAAGCTCTAACTGCGATGCTGTCAGTCGCAAGGTGTCACGTCAGTTTCATTTTTGGTCCGTTCCCACGTGTCAATCTGAAGATTTCTGTCAATCTATTGTTAGATGTTGGTTGATGACACATCAACTCGATGTGTTGTCACCTTTCTTACTTGTCAGTCAGTTAATTAAAAAAAAGCCCAACGATTGAATGATTCCCGTTGACGATCTCAAAGTAATGTGCTTTTATACCACTAGAGGGATGTGTTGCTTTATTACAGATGGATGGATGGATAGCTAGATAAAGTCGGGTCTATATTACAGTATGAAAAGTCGCAGACAGTAAATGTACAAATATAGCGGGAGTTATGTCAATAAGTTAAGATGAGAAGTAATCCTGTTGAATGGGCAGTGTTTAAGAACAGTGACGGCTTCAGAGGTGCTGATTAATTAGTATCTTAAGCAAAAACAGCTTGAGATGCAGTTTCTGGTCAAACCAATTTCATTCCAGGGTACAAGCGCAACTGGTCATCAAAAGTAAGTCTAAAGATACTGAATAAAAAAACCTACACTTAAAACCTTTATGATTTTAGAAAGTACAGGTATATCACTATATAATCATAAGTACCCACTTGAAAGAATGGCCTATACTAGCGTATTATTAGTGTGTGTGTGTGTGTGTGTGTGTGTGTGCACCCTGCAAAGGACTAGGGTATTTTCACTGCCTTGGTGTGAGGAGGTGTTTCTCCCCCATTTATTTCCTTTATTCAATCGGGGCATGATTGGTGGACTGTTGATGCGGTGTGGAGGCGCAGTGCTGGGCTGCGTCGCTCACACTTGGGTACACAGAATGTAAGACAATGAAAGAGATTACTAGATCATTATTACTGATACGTAAACATGTGAGCAGGATTTCAATGTTTGAGTTGATTCAGATGGAGAATACTGTGACTACCATTGTGACCACCACTATCTGCCACGGTTTAACTTGCCTGCTCCAGGCAAGTAATGTGATCACCTCCATATACAGCAGAAGCAGTAGAAAGGATTTACTTTTCTATTCTGTACCATTCATCAGTATCAATGTGATATTTTTGTCAATTGCCGGTTAAGTAATTTTGAGCTACTATGTGCCATAAATCAAGAACATTTTTCCGACAGTACTTCTGGGATTGTGGTGCCTCAAGGTTCCTCACACACTTGCACGTGTGTGTGTGTGTGTGTGCGTGTGTACAATCCCCTGCCCTATGGCCATGTGGTTGTACCTTCAGGAGGTAATTTAAAGTTTTGGGTGCTGGTGTGGGATGCAGGTGTAGCGCTCCATGCTGGTTAATAGGGGCTGAAAGCACTTCGTATGATCCTATCAGTTTAAGCCAGTGTTTTCACAAGACAACAACACTTTCCTGTCTGCTGCTCGGCTTCAGCAACCATCAAGCATGACAGGTGGAAAAAAAAGATTATGACAAAATGAGTGGTATCACAACAGGAGCTAAATCTGTGTAAACAACTTGACTAATTTCACAATTAATAAACTCTTCCATGAGAGAATAAAAGGAGGGTTTGATTGCCAGTAAGGAAAAGTCAGTGCCTGAGGGAGGACTATTAATCTGAAAACTCACACACACACCCAGACTGCTTGTGAAGGACCCATCTCATGTACTGATGAGAGCAAGACTGATCCATACAAGTATTTTTAAACCAAACTGAACTGGAGGAGTGTGGTAATAGGTGTGTTTCTGTGCAAGTGTCTGTGCGTCCATGTAGCAGAGTTTTGTGTGAGGGAGATTAAGCAGCGTTTGTGAATGACTTAGAGAAAGAGGTATGTGTTGATGTGCCATGCGACGCCTGTGAATCACCTTTAATGTTTTTCTCCCACTATGTCCCCAGGCCTTCACTGGCTTCATGTCCACACATGCTAACTCTCTCTCCTTCTCTTTCACTCTGTCCCCTTTTCATCCACTCTCTCTCTCTCTCTCTCTCTCTCTCTCTCTCTCTCCCTCTCTCTCTCTCTCTCTCTCTCTCTCTCTCTCTCTCTCTCTCTCATAAACAGTTTTTTCTCTAAACTGATATCTCTAAGGACCTTATTTTGATTTACAAGCGTCTATCTTTTCAGGTGCATCAATCACCATGTTTCTACGTTGGAGATTTATCAGTCAGTGTTTTAGTGCCTCTCCCAATGCTTGGTTTCACATATTTACAGTATGTTTTGCTGCACCCTTTCTCACGAAACTTTGTTTTCATCAAACAAGCTGATAAAATCCAATGTGAGCTGCCTGCCTAGCATCAAACAGTAAAAACATAAAGCTAACTAGAAGTCAAGAGCCGTGTATCTCTCCCAAGAATTGGTGGCGGGTGAATCAGAGTTATCATGTCAGTGAACGTTGGACTGACGTGTTAGGTGGCCAGAAAATGACTCATATAATGAGAATGTTGTTCTGTGCCTTCCCACACTCCCTGGTCAAAAGTTGGCCAATGCAGCTTTGTGTGGCTTGCAAAGACTTTAGGATGTCACGACTCCCATTCAAGAAAAATCCATCAGACAATCTGAATAAAAACATAACTCTTAATCAAATGGAGCATCATATCCCAAAGGGTCACCTTTGAGGTGGTGGTTGGTGGATTTTGTTGCCATTGGAGTGAATCCTGTTGGCCATTTTTCACTGTTGTCAGTGTTTGTCCTACGCTAAATGCTAGTGGCTACAAGTGTTACTGTAGGAGAAACATGTTACAAAAGAAACACAATTGCAACAATATTATACGTGTTACAGTTTTACTACCATTTGTTAAAGCAGCAGACCATCCAAAATGAAGAACTCTGGCTGATGCTACTCCAACAAGCTAACACAGAGTTGACCAAGGGACCTGCCAATAAAAGGGAAGTTTCTCTGCTGCTTGAACCACCTACCACTGTAAATGGTACAATCACTAGCTTTTGGAATGACTTTTAGCAATATTTCTGTTCACACCAGCGATGACAAGGTAAGCTAACACTGAGCGATTTCATACAGGCTCATTTATTATTGTTATTATTATTGGGCAATGACAAGGTTGTCTTCACTGTTACTATATCAACGTGGCATCATGTTAATGTTGTGCACAAGGAGGAGCAGTAAACTACATTTTAGCATGGTGAAATACTAGTCATAGTACTGCCTTTATTTAAGTGAAAGTAATTCAAAAGTATTGGAAAGGCATTGCGACACATTACAATTCAGAGAAAGCAACATTGTGATGCTCCTTTTAAATGACAGTAAAGCTTAAGCTAAAAAGCTGCTACACCATGCATTACTTGAACTCTTTGCTCCACTATGTGACCTGAATCAGTACCTCTCAAAGGCCTACTAGGTTTATATTCCATAACCATGTAATTTAGTGTTCTGGATCTAAATGATTCAGTGATATTTTTTTTTTGCAGAACCTTAGGTAACAAGATTGTTGAATTCATCTCAATGCTGACTGATGTGAACAAGGTAAATAAATCCATCAGCCATGGCGAATATAAAAAAGACTGGACTCTTTGCTTGGCAGTGAAAATGGTGTCTCACCTCACAAGAATATAAAATTACAACATGCAGCTTTTTTTTGTTGGAGTGATCATTTCAGTGAAAGGAAGCCATTCCGGTGGTTTCACGGTGGTGTTAACACAGCTGGATACGGTGTCGGTTGTGTGGCGGGTGAAAACACAGGTGCTGGCGAGGCCGGGGGGAAATGCTTCACACCCTGTAAACAAACACGCCTCCTGTGATTCCTGCCCTGAGACCTGCAGCCCGTCTGCCCAACAGGCTGTCTTTGAGGCCCACAGTCAACTTTGGCATACGTGACAGCTTCTGGTGTTTAATCTGTTCTTTAAAGAGTGGCCCAACTCTTCACAAGCGTCTGTTTTTTCACCCAAACTGTCTGTCTGTTGTCGCATTGATGTGTGGGTGTGTTCATACAGTAATGACTCGATGACATCAGGTCCTTGTTTGCGTGGGTATATAATAATCAGCAGTAGCGTCTCCATCACTCTGCTATGTCAACATCGTCCTCCCTGTTCTGGCTTGCTCCAGTGCTCGTCAGGTAGAGAAACATTCCTGAGGCGTGTATTCATGGATGTGCGCGTGTGAGTGCACAATGAAGTAAAATGCAAAGTATGGACAGTTTTATAAGGACAGCGATGGATGTTTTCAGGTGAGGCACCTCCAAGAAAGAGCCTCAGCCAGTTTCCTATGCCATAATCTCCTCATTTCCTCTGTTAAGTGAATCACAGCTGATGGGATAATACTGACCACATGACTCACTTATCCAGCACACACTTCTTCTGACCATATTTCTCAGGAGAAAACCCCCTCTTTCTACACTCTCTGCTTTTTATCTCACTCCTCCTGCCCTCCTCAGGATCTTTGGGTGCTGCACGCTGTGTGACACCCATAGCAGCCCAGTTTTGGGGCGTCTGTCTCAGGATGATGGGTGCTGCAGAAGAGGGGCATTGTGGCTCCCAGCGAGAGGAGGGTAGGGTGGGTGTGTGTGTGTTGAGGGGGGGGCGGTTATTGTCCCCAAGCCTGCGGGAGCTGCCATGCACTCTGAGACCAATAGCTACACAAGAATGCTGACAGGACAAAGGCCATAACTCCATTCTATAGCAACACAAGCGGGGCATTGTGTTCATACAGGCACACACACACACACACACACACACACACACACACTTGCAAGCATGCATTCGCATTTACTACAATAACGCACACACACACACAAAAACTATACGAGAGCAAACTATGCATCTGTGCGAGCATGCCAAACACTCATTCATCAACTAGTTTCCCACACCATGCAACCCCCCATAGGACATCTCCTTCACAGGCTGAGAACGGCCAGTCAATCTGGGGACAATTAGCGAGCGACTGAGCATGAGAGACAGTGAGAGATAGATAGACAGAGAGAGATAGAGAGAGAGAGAGAGAGAGAGAGAAAGAAGTCCACGTTTCAGTTGCAGCAGTTCTCACTATAGCTCACTATTGCGTCATGAAGGCTGGTTCCCACCACACGAGCCTGTTCTGTCCGTGACCAACCTGGACCTCTGGATTGAGTCGCTGCAGAAATGGGAGTGAGTTGAAGCACTGACTTGGAGGGTGAAGAGTTACTCCATCCCAGGGGGATGCCCTGTGCTCAAGAGGAAGAAAAGGAGTGAGGACAAATTTGCAGAAAATTAAAGAATGAAAGGCAATTTGATTGTTAGTACGGATGAATTGATCTACAAGAAGTCGCCTCAGTGTTATAACTCATTGAGGTGGAGTTATTTTGAAACCACTATCTATACACTATGATGGGCATGGTGGTTTGGTGCCTTCCAGCAGGAAAGTTTGCATATTCAGGTAAATATGCCCCTTGGTGTGTCTGTGAGACTGCGATGTACAGGAGACCTGTCAAGGCTGTATTCTCTGCCTTCCTCCTACATGCACTGGAGATAAGTACCAGCAGACCCCAGCAGCACACATAATGAATGGATGGATAGTTTCCAACATAGTGTTTACACCATCCTCACAGAAAATGGATGTGGTACATGGTTTAAATGAGGACAGTTCTGCTTCACTAGCTTGTTTTCATTTTTGTTTGTCTTTTTAATAATCATTGCGTCAGTCGATCTTTTATCTTTTCTTCTTTTTGTTGCTAAAAAAAACAAACTTTCTTTTAAAGGAAACCATTCACAAAGTGAGTTTCCATACACCAGAAGTCCAAAACATACAGAGCAGGTTTCAGCCACAAAATGTGATGGAAACTTCTTGACAATGACCCACATGAAACGTGTCCATTCAGGGAGGATGGACGAAAAACATCAGATGTGTTTGGAATGAGGACGCATTCCTCAAATTTAAGCATGAAACTTAATGAAATTCCTTATTTTCCTCTTGTTTTCCACTTGGTTATCCATGTTAGAGGCATGACTAGGTGCTCTTTTGACTGCATCATCTCTCTTGTTTCGCCGTGGTTTAACATCACCTGACATTAGCTCCTTCAAACGGTTATCCCGATGCAGCAGACCACTTTTGGCTGATAGATAGTAGGCAATAGAAACATGCAATAACTCATGTATTATGTCCGGATAGACATCTGTAATGTGACAAATGTCTGACAAGTGACAAGAGGTGAAACAGACGCATGAATTTGTTTAAAATGGAGATACTCACTGAAGTTCTAAATCCAATAGTTGAGTACTTAGTTACTTTACTTCCCCTGGCACTGAGGCATTCCCTCCAGTCGCATTCCTCTTCCTGTGTGCACTCGCTCACCTCTTCCCCTGCTGTCTGGAAACAGCTTGGCAGAAACTAGGAGGAGCCGTGACCCCTCTGCCACGGATCTGTGAATGGGCCGCGAATGAGGAAACAAGGGTACAGGAGGCTATCCGGCCGACGGCTGTGAAAAACACATCCACACCCGCTCGCCTCTCGCGGAGGAGGCCTGGCCGGCAGACAGGTGAGCGACCTTTGACCCGGCCTGCCGCGGAGCGCCGCTCGACGCGCCAGGAATGTGTCCACACCTCTCAGCCAACCACGTCACAGGGAACGGGCGAGGAGGCGGTGGAGGACGCGCGGGCCGCCGAAACCCAAACAGAGTGTGTGTGCTCGGCCCGGCCTCTCTGTTATGGTCTACATTCTGTGGCTCTGTGTGAATGTAGGGGAGAGTGTTTTGGGAGCGAGAGTGATGGATGACTTGATCTGAAGGGACACAGAGAGGAGAGCGGGAGGTGTGTGTGTGTGTGTGTGTGCGCGCATGAGAGAGAGGGGTGATAAGGATATTTTTGTCCAATTTATGTGAAGTATTTCGAGGCTTGGGCCGGTTATATCAACTGTTGTCGAGTTCGTATCTGGGCCTGGTCGTGCTCGGCAGCAAGGTTTCGACAACAAAGAGACAAAAACAGTGAAGTGTTGAGAGCCGAGTTTGGTTTATTACAAGTTGGGTCTTATTTCTTCGCAACGGCGACAACGCAGGAATGGAGCTACGATAGGACAGGGCGAGAAGCACAAGCAGTTTCAACCCGGGGAGCGGGTGAAGGTGAATGATAAAGTCAGTACAAACCGTCCTGGGAGGCAAACGTCTGAAATCTGATTAACAGGTAGTTATGTGTGCACACATGATAATAATGCCCATTAATGCCACATGTTGACGGAAAGCCGAAACAGAGCAACAACGAGCTGCGTTTTGTCCTTGCCGCTCTCATTTCCTCAAGGACGGTAGCGGTTGTGTAATGTGCTGCTCTCCCTCCAACACCTTTCACCTCGCAGGCCGACTTCCTGGCTCAGCTCGGACCACCTTCACACATTTTCCTGTCCATTAATTGGACATTTTGGGAGAGCGCCCTGCCCACACAGAATTTTACCTTAAACAAAGTGTTGGCGCGCAGTCCCCGCCGTCTAGCCGCTCGGGTTTCTCGCCTCACTGGATTCGCTTAGAGCGATGCCCCCGAGATCTCCGAAGCATCACCAGCACCGAGAGAATAACGCCAAAGTTGTAATGACCCGGATAATCTCCTTTAATATTATCTCATACAAAAACAATGAAAACGGAGGAAGAAAGATGAACAATAATATTTATATAGATATATACAAATAATACTGTACAAGAGCACAAAAGGAAGGACTAATGACGGTGTTCTGAACTCAGCGGTGTAATATGGGATGATGCTGTAGCAGAAACATTGGAACGGCTGCTGTTTTTGTACACAAACCTACAGACAGAGCTGGACTGATTCTGGACTGTGCTCCTGATACACCCCTGCATTCACCCCCCCCTCTCTCTCTCTGAGTCTTACTCACTCACTCACTCACACACACACACACACACACTCACACTCACACACGCTTGCAAAACAGGCAAATACATTCACGTTCTGGGTAAAACCCATTCACTCTGATTTCAACACAGGCACACCTGGACTGGCTAAGGTTTAACCACCTGTAGTGGCTTGTATGGCTTGTTAAGCATCACTCTGGGTGCTTTGCACATTGTGTCTGCAGCACACACACATACACACGCACACACACACACCCACATACACGTAGGCACACATACCAAGTGTCCATGTTCCCTCAGTCCATCTTAGGCTAAAGTGCTGCAGAGAGGAAGAGATTCAGCTTTGTGTGTCTGTGTGTGTGTGTGTGTGTGTGTGTGTGTGTGTGTGAGCGTTTTACGTTATATTAATGGGTCCGAGGGGCATCATTCAGAACAGAAAGCACTTGGCCACAGCGCTGAATTCCTCCGTTTCTTGGCAAAGAAATCCTACATAGGAGTGCGCGAGACAGATACGTCTGAGTAAAATAATGTCCAGTGTGCTTTGAGCTGGCGCGGGCCGCCACTGGCATCATGCTCTTATCGGACAACAGCAGAGAAGTGAAGGGTGGGGGGACGGAGGGGGGGGTTCCAGTCGTCTCGCCTCAGCCCCACATGCCCCGCTCCCAGGCCTATGCGATTCCAAATCCCGCACCTGGAGGACCGGACGACACAAATCGGCGGCATCGCTCTGTCCTTAAACAGTCTTGTCTGTCCACGTGTCCTCCTGTCTGTCCTGTCCTCCAGTGTCTCCCTGGACGGCCTACCAGTTGCAGTCCTTCTTGAGCAGCGTGAGGACTTTGCGGCCCAAACTGGCTTTCCACGGCTTGACGAAGCTCTTCATATTGACCAGGAGGCGGCCCTGCTTCCGGTCCGAGTGTCCCGCCACCAGGTACTCCACCCCTGAGAGGGGATGGGGGGGTCATACGTTAGCGTGGACAAAACTATTTCAGTCCAAGGTCAAATTACCATTCAAGCAATTACAAGCCCAAGTTTCAGACAATTTCCAGCATTTTACAGCACAACAAATAACATAATCACACTAATATGCATACTCAAGCACTGCATAATCTAGAGTAGTCTCCAGACTAGGGTAGAGACTAGTGGTGGCTGTTAAGTCTCACCTGGGTTGAGGATGGGGCAGGTGCAGCCCCGCGCCGTCCAGGACTCCGGGTAGAGCGTGACACGACCCCGCTGTATCTTCACCTTGGTGCTCTGACTGAGCACCTTCTGAACTTTGACCTCCACCTCGGCATGGGAGCCCTTATCGTGGGCCGACAGCACTTTCACTTTCAGCACTGAGAGAGAAAGGACGAGACAAGATCTTCAGCGTATTTTCAGCGTGTCATTTTGTAGTAGTGACCATTAGCCACCATCAGCGTTATGTAGTAATCGTCTAGGATGTGATCGATGGGGAGAAGTTGGAGGCGCTCTTACCGTAGGCATAGTTCATGGTGCAGAAGAGTTTACTGTTGGTCAAGCCTTGCTCTTTGCACTCGCACTTCTCTGCAGGAGACCAACACAGGCATAGATTAATAATGGCAACATAACTGATACTGTGTGTGTGTGTGTGTGTGTGTGTGTGTGTGTGGTCTCAGACAGTGTACGTGGCGTCCAAAGAATGCAAGCACCGTGTGTGTGTCCAGTAAGGAATGTGCCTATGAAAGCTGCAGTTACATGGAGGTGGTGGCGGTGGGGGGTCTATGGGAAGGGACACTTGGAAACTGTCCACACACACACACACACACACACACACACACACACACACACACACACACACACACACACACACACACACACACACACACACCTTTGTTCCATGTCCTTCTCAGGCCCCATGAATACTTTCATTACTTAACCATTAAAGCTTGGTCATCGGACTGTGGAGAGGGGTGAGCAACACACACACACACACACATACACACACACACACACACACACACACACACACACACACACACACACACACACACACACACACACACACACACACACACACACACACACACACACACACACACCTGAGTAGTGCAGGGCAGAGAAGAGCTCGTGTACTCTGAAGATCCGGACGTGCTCGCTGGAGTTTCCCTCTAAGTTGTACAGATCCAGGTCAGAGCTGAACACACACACACACATGCACACATAAACATCAGAGGAAATCCAAAGTGAACATGGTCAACACTGATTGTGTTGGTTGCGGCCTCGGGACAACTCACCCGGACATGCAGTCTCCTGTAAACGGGTCACAGTCTCCCGCACAGTCGCACGGGCGGCAGCCGTATTCGTGGAAGCCCCAGTATCCCACCATGCACCTGTCGCAGTGGGCTCCGCCCACTCCAGGCTTACAGATGCAGTTCCCATTGGTGGGGTCGCAGAGGGAGCCGTCAGCCAAGTGGAAGGGCAAGGAGCCCTGGGGGTGGCAGCTGCACGCTGAGGAAACAGGAGCAAAGGCCAGTTTAGATGCGCACATCTAAACTCGCTTTGACATCCTCGGGCTGCGTGAATGTGTCTCCGATCGATCGAGGACAGACGAAACTGTCCGTGAGTAGAGGGTAAGATGGTGTTCGCAGAGACAGAAGTCTGGCTGGTACGAATCCAGCCAGTGATGATTTGGTTAAATACAGACTGCAGCCTCGTCTTATTGTACCAAGCTAAACCAACAATTATTTTTTTCAACGACTTCAGCATATAATAACCCGACTTGAACTGTAGCTGTTGAGCACTAACAGGTAATGGTTATACTGTCATGAAAAGCATACTTCTATTTCTTGGAATCTTTATGCAGGTAACCCAGGGTTTGTTTAATTAGTCTGAAGGTCTCTCCCTCTTCCTCTGCTGACCCACAAACAACATTTTATAACCAGGACTTTGGTATTTCGTCATCCGTCTGTTGTTCCAGTTGTCTGTCTGCTATTGTTGCAGTGAGATTGTAACACAAAGAATTCTCTCTTTCTCTTATCATACAAACACACACACACACACACACACACGCACACACACCTCATGCTTTCGCCTTCCCTTGTGTCCCCTCTAATTGTGTACTGATAGGGTGTTCTTTAAACAACCTCCAAAAACAATATAGCTACACACCCACACCCACATGTTTCCACTCGCACGCTGAGAAAAACTATCGTCTGCTGTATTTCTGTCTTCTTATCGACAGCCAGACCTGGAACCTTGCAGGAGGTGTCGGGTCTGCCCCATAAATCTGTCCCCATGTCGGGGCAGGCAGAGCAGGAGGTGAGGGAGAGGCAAAAAAAAAAACAAAACAAAACACAAAGATGGGGGGCGTTGTTCGGAGCCATTCCTCTGCTGTGTAATGATGCTTGCAGCTTGACTGACAGTGAATGAGTCTTAACTGCACCCAGAAGTTTGTCTCCTAGCACTCAATCATCCTGCGTTTTGTCAGTAATGTAGTGTTTAACCTCGGACTGTGTGCAAAAACTCAGTGATTGTCGCGGTTCCGGATGTTGTCACGCCAAACCAAAGTCCACGATATGATGTTGAGCCCACGTGAGCGTGCCCAGAGTCAACTGTAAATAAAATTAAAAGATAGCGCGCTTTAAAAATACCTCAAGGCTGAGAATGAAAGCGCATTCTTGACCTTGGAGACCATAGTTGACAAAATAATCTTGACATAAGGTCCATTTAGCAGCTGTTCTTCAATACTGTGATACCAGTGGAGTTAGACACACTTACCTCACCTTATATTCATTTCCATGAATGCAGTGGTTTAAAATGCACGTTACTGAGGTGTTCATGGGGGGAGGTGTCATACTGTTGTGATCAATGATAGATCTGTAACTCTCTGACCCTGCGTGAAAAGAGAAAGGAGCGTACTTGCACGCAAAATCAGACAATCTGAGGAACTTTATGATTTGACTCAGAAATGTGAGAAGTGAACCATGCTCTTGGCCACTTGCAGGCAAAACACCAGGCTAAAAAGAAGAACTGGTCGACATTAAGTTGACTTAAAGTTGACTTAGAGCCTGTTTATGCACTGGAGTTCTGAGCACAGGTCGTAACATCCCAGGTACAATCATATGTTCAAAGTGTTGAACCTTGCTCCATCCTCGCTCATGTGCCGATGAGACCGTCTAGGATGTTCCTGTCAGAGCCGAGATCACCATCCTCTAACTTATCACGAATGAACCCGTTCACCTGTGGAGCGGGCGTTTTATTAGGGCACAACTTTCTCACTCTTAAGTCTTTAGTTTGAATTCCAATGTATGTAAAACTGCAGATCTCCACCTATAGAAGGAGGAAGCCTTCCTACACTCCGAGCTAGACAGTGTCTCAGACGAATCGCCCGCTGCTACAAAGATAAGATAACACTTATCACGAGACCGAAGGGTGCAATAAAACAAAATCGCAGAGCTGGCACTGGCATCGTCTTTATAGAAACGAACACGCACAACCAGACAAATAGATACCTGCGGGCACATTACCACCAGTTTGGCAGACGGATTTAATTAACACACTTGACAAGCTTTTGTGTGTGTGTGTTTATCGGGTCTTATCAGCAGCTTTGTTTAGCGAACAACCCACACGCGCTAATAATTAACTGCGAGTACAGCACTAGCTCGGCTTCATAAAGAGCCCAAACACGTGTGACAACGTGTTCGGTGACTCGGTGCGTTTACATATCTGCGTGTGAGATTTATGAGCACTTGAGGGGTCGCCACGTCGGGGCTGCTGCGCGATACTGTGTGTGTGTGTGTGTGTGTGTGTGTGTGTGCGTGTGTGTGTGTGTGTGTCTTAAGATAGATGTCAGTTGCAGGAGCTTTGACAATGGAAACCTTATGAGCGTGTGCTGAGACGTGACAAGACACCTGCCCGAGCAACCACTATAGACAACCCATCTGCCCACCCCACACACACACACATATATATAAACACACACTGTAACTTTCCCCCCACTAAAGCATTTTGGTGTGTACGAGCTTGACAAAAGTTTTTTCTTTCCTGGGCCCCTCGGAGCCTGGAATGAAAAAAATGTTCCTCACGACGAAGGGAAATTCCTCCATTGTCAGCGAGAGGCTAAAGCAGGATTTCACAACCTGCACCTTAGTCTCGGGGGTTCTCCGAACATGCCATTGCTTCTTTTTTCTATCAATCAGCCGTCGGGGAGGCTCCCTGGCCCCTCCAGACTCTGCAATTACAACACGGCTGAGTCCTCAGGTGAGAGAGTCATGCAAGAAGGTACGGCCAAGCTAATCACCGAAATGATCTGTGCATTAAATTTCACTGACCTTATCAGGAATGCCAGCCCGCCTCAAATTGATGACTGTGACATGTTGACATACCTTTGCTCCAAAGGAGGTACAAACGCAATTCATCAACTTAAAGATCCTGATAAGTCTCAGCTGAAGGACTCAGCTGAAGTGAGGAGAAAATCACTTACGCTAGCGCTGACTGAAGAGGTTCGTCGTGGATTGTGGCAGGGTTTGAGATTTATGAGCAAAAGCGTGAGGAAACCGGGAATCAGTTAGCATGCTAACATGCTCACGCCGACGATGAGCAAGTTCACCACCTCAGCGTTTTATGTTGGTTGGCCAGCTTTGGTTGAATAGCTAATGATAATAAAAAAAAAGTAATGTTTAATTCAGAAATTACATTTTTCTTTCAGCAACTTTTGATGTTAACCGTGCCAGTGACAAGGTTGTATGGTTTTGATATCAATAATATCCTGACAGACTGGTAAGAAATGAGTGATTTCTGGATACTATGATGACCAAATGCCTTTGAAAACCACAGCCTTAACCACTTTGCTTACTGCTATTCACCAAACCTAGCATGCTAATGTGCTTAACAACGCGTAAACATCAAGATCGACACGTTAGCAGTTTATCTGCGTATCACGGCCAGTCGGTTGGACTGACGTGGTCCAAAAGGGAAAGTTGATCCAAGAGATCATTAACTTGTTTTTCCTTGTTACTGACCAGTAGATTTGCTAGCATAAATAAATAAAACATACTCTTCCAATATACTGTCTTCCCCCATCTGGGTGTTTATGAATGGTCTGGTGCAGTTTGACAGTTGTTTTAGATTTTCTGCCTATATGAACACACACACACACACACACACACACACATACACACACACACACACACACACACACACACACAAAATCATGTGAGTCCAGCATACCTGCAGGACTGAGCTCACTGGGTCAAATCTGACAGATAATCAGAGGGAGAATGTAGCCACCGCTCTGTGTTTATGGATGACTATCGCGTGTTTACTTAAGGCACGTCTCATTACCGGTGGGCAGCACGCCGCTCGGCCCAGATGCACGCAGCAGGCACACAGACAGAGGACCCCCACACATTTCCAGCAGCTACCACCATCGATTACCCCCAGAAGCCACTCCAGCTCTGAGTCACACATGAAATATGGCAAAACAAGCTGAGAAAGAGTTTGTGTCTTCGAGTCAAGATGAAGGAATGTCACCATCTGATGATTAACTATGGTGTAAGCTGTGGATGGAGTGGGGGCTGTGTACTGTCTCTGCCTCTCTGACACACACACACAAGCACACACGCACAGAGAGCCAGGTGCCCATCAGAGATCAGAGCTATCAAGCACGTTCCAGCTTGTGATCTCAGTCCTGAGCATTCCTTGACAGAATGAGAGCGCCGTGCCAGTGTGGCGTGTATAATGCATACCAGCAACATTTTGTCAACACAGCCATGGTTAATTATGTTGTATGACACTTTACTATGCGTCACGTATTTCCTGGTGAACTTATGTCCTGCAAACGCAATGCACGTTTGGGGGCCAAATCAGGCAACGTCTAACAATCTGTGGATAGAATTATGTGTTTGTATTGAAAAATATGTTAAAATAGTTCAGAAGATTGAAGATTCCTGAACACAGCCATAAAGGATCGGTATGACAAGTCCTTTAAGGCTAGACTAATGTTACTGACAAATGACATTTCATCAATCTTGGATTTGAGTTTAAATGTTGACTTGAATGAAACTTCCCAGGTGACATCGGTGCTTCCACCACTGTTTCCACTTCACCTCAGGTGTGATTGTAATATTTTTTCTTTGCTTGATTGAGATTCAGATCAGATTTTCACATTAACCTCAGACTTCCACTGGCATGAACCACTCCCTGACTCACTGTTTATGCAGGAGGGGCAGTTTCCTTATCCTGTTTTGTGCCCTAGACCAGCGAAACGGCAAGCAAAATGAGTCTGTGTTTACTCACTATTAAAATATGTACATTTGCTATGCACTGGAGCCACTGGCAGCTAAAAGCCAAAAGTCAAAAAGTCATGTAGCTCATTGTTGCGTGTGTGTGTGTGTGTTTATGTTCACGTCTCTTACGTTTGCAGGAGTCGGGGGCGGTTTGGGGTCGCTGGGGATCTCTGTAGAAGCCGGCTTTGCATTTCTGACACTGACGTCCTTCGGTGTTGTGTAGACAGTCGCACACGCCTCCACTGCGCTGGCCGGACTCCCGCCAGGCCGTCCAATCGAAACGGCAGCTCTGAGCGTGGCCATTGCACTTGCACTCTGGTGGGAGAGGGAGGAAGTCGGCACATCAGCATGGAGAAGCCTCAGACTTTTGATACCAATTTTGATTGGTTGCATATGTGTTAGCGAACTGCCAGTGGGAAAAACTTAACATGGCCTGACTTAAGTTAGGCATTCATTCAAGACTGAAGTACATGTATTTATCTATTATTGACAGTTGTACTTAAACATAAGACTTCATTGTTGCACTAACAAAACCTGGGAAGTTTCTCCACCATAATCGCTTATGAACTCGACCCTTCTAAAAAACACACAAGCGGCTGAATCACTCTTATCTTATTCAAATGTTCTTAACCTTTCCCTTTGCCCTGTTTACCCGTAGGTGCACTTTAATTCTCCCAAATACTTGCAGCTAAATTATGGACTCTTCTCTCTAAATCTCTAAATCCTCACCAGGGCTTAAATATCCTGCTCTTTTCAACATGTGATTTAACCATCTGTGTTTGCACACACTCTGGTAAGTAGCGGTTACCATCTCGCCGCCTATTCTAGCAGCGCTTGTAGCGACGCCACATTGGACTGACTTGTCATCAGCAATAGCAGTGCCAACAACGCCTGAAACTGCCTGGAAGACACCGAGCCAGATATGACGACTGCCTATGCCTCTAAACTCTTTATTTGATACTTCAAGTGTTGCGTGATTACTTCATGGCTGCCAACACAAAGTGACATTTGTGACCTATAGTTTCGTCTGTCATATCGAAGCAAGACAGGTCTGGCAGGGACTTACGATTCCCTCCCTAAACAGCAATAAATTATATGAACATTTTAGGTTCCTGGGCTGCAAAAAAAATCGCCTCTGTCCAACTCACTGCGACACTCGTGCGGCGCCCCCGTCAGTCCGTCCGCGGGCTGCCACGGCCGGTCGTTGTAGAGGGGAGCGCAGCGCTCGCAGTGTTCACCTGCAGTGTTGTGTCTGCACACGCACTTCCCATGGACCTTCGCAAGGGAGGGAGAGAGAGGGGGCGAGAGAAAAAGACAGAGCGAGAGAGAGCTCATTAGCAGCAAGACTGACAGAGGTAGGGATGGAAGGATGCGAGGAACAAAGAGGTCAGTGTGATGGAGAGGAAAGGTTTCCCACGTGAGAGCAGGCCTGCTGGTGGTCAAGACTCTGGAGTCTTCCTCCAGGTTTCTTCACATTTCTCCCTCTCTTTCCTTGACTACGACTCCCTGCCTCCCGTCCTCCCCTCCCCTCCTTCACCGCTTCCTCCGATTTCCTCACCTATTCTCGCCCCGCCGCTCAGTCTCGCTGATACCCGGCCGAAATTAGTGAACGGAGATTGATTGTTTGGCTTCATCACTGGAAACAGGAATGGGCCTCTGGTCTGAAAAGCCTGTGTGTGTGTTTATGAGTGTGTGTGTGTGTGTGTGTGTGTGTGTGTGTGTGTGTGTGTGTGTGTGTGTGTGTATGAGAAGAGTGCAAGTATGCGGCGCTGAAAGCACAATAACAATCTCCTTGTCATTCCTGTGAGCTGGAATGCCATGCATGCTGGATAATGATTGAAGGGGGGGGCAAGGCATCTGAGGAAGCTCTTTATTTGTTTGCGTTACACCGTGCAACTGTAATGTAGGACACACACACACACACACAGGATTATACAATGATTACAAAAGTAGACACAGAAATGGAAAAGAAACACACCATTTCTTGTGGTTAATTCCCACGGCGTGTGATGTGTCACCAATTCAAGATTGGCTCTCATTTGCGAGCACGGACACTTAAACGCGCTCAGCTAAACGGTTAAACACAGCCACATGCTTTAGAGCTACGCCAGAAGCAACATGTTCTCTGCCCGGGCTGACCTCGGAGCAGTCCTGCAACGTGGAGGTGAACACACATGACTGATTCTACACCATCTCAATCCCACTAATAAGGGCAGCTCGAATTGCTCGAATGAGAGGTGCAGGAAAGAGTAGGAGTCGGGGAACATAACGACACATATGAGAAGAATGAAAGGGAAGAAGGCCTAATTAATGGGAAATGTCCGCAGCGGAGAAAAATGAGGGGGCATGGACAAAGGAGAAAAAAAAAAAAAGTAGAGGGAGGAGGGAGAACAAGGGGGAAATGGCCAGCAGCGGTGGCAGCGGTTGGCTGGGGTCCAGGCAGCTGGTATTTGAACCCATCTCAAATGTTTACCATACCGTGATACGGGACAATTAACACATGTACACACTCAGCGCTGCACACACGCAATCATGTAAAGCTGGGCAAACATAGGACACGACAGAGCACAGACAATAAGTGATGCCGAGTGCTGCTCAGCATGAAGATTAATAGATGTTGATTTCACTATTTCTGTGGCAAAATAGGCTTCAGGTTTTAGCAAAGTATTCATAAATAAACTAAAGCTTGGTGGAATGGTGGAATAGATAACAAGAATGCAAAATGATCAAAATCTAGTATTTAGCGAGTTTACCTTAATCTAAATCCTAACACTTTTTTGAGGCAGCTTTGAGTCAGCTCCAACTCAGAACTTTCCAAATTTCTGATTATCTCTGATAATCTAAGTGTCCCAAATAAAATCGCCCTGATTGATTCAACATGTAAAGATTCGACTGTGAGATGTAACCCGAGGTAGTAAGATGAGAGGATTCTTACTGGGTTTACTGCAGACGTAATAGTTTTTACACAGTGAACAGTTCCTGTCTTTCTCTCTCAAGTAGACACATAAACTGCCTTGTCCAATATGTAAAAGTGAGTAAGGAGGCCAAATAGATTGTAAACCACAACAACGTTGACTGGTCTAATTGCTGCTAATGCTCAAGTAGTTGTCCCTGGACACCATTAAGTGTCTGTGTGTATGGGTCTGTGTTGGCTTTGTGGCCAACTAACAGACAGTGTAATCACCCTGGGCCGCAAAACCCCCATGTGGGGGCACAGGAGGCACAAAAAGACAACAACAAACAAACAAAGTGGTCCTTTGGTCTACACTCACAGTGTCTGGGCAGTAATGACTCGTACCAGGGTCACTTTCACTGGTGCTTACTACACACACACACACACACACACACACACACACACACACACACACACACACACACACACGCACAAACTAAGAGCAGACAAAACATTGCATGCTTAAGCACAAACACCTAACACACCACAGACCAAACAAACAACATAACACATCAGATCAAATATGATTCTGAACTTTGTGTTTAGCATTAATGGAGACCACCCCTTTTGGACAGCAAACCTTAGGTGGCTCTCTATGATGAAAACAGCAATTGATCTATCTTGCACTTCAGCACTGCTTTAAGTAGAGGACTTCAGTATTTTCTCAAAGTGGACAATTTTTTTATTGAATTTAGAACCTGAATACTTCTTCCTCCCCTGCACACGCCCTTCCCTTCCCTGAGCGAGCGGTAATCTCTGCCCTCATCGCCCACCTCGAGCTGCTCTGCTTGTTTGGGTTTTGCCAGAAACAGCGGCTCTGGGTTGAAACAGAGACACAAAACAAACCACTGATATGCGGGAAAGGCACTTACATAACCTGCGTGTTTACCAAACGCTCCCGCATGGCAAACAGCGGAATGGCGAGCCGATGACCTGAGGTAATGTTATGTGGACAGTTGAGAGGGATTTACTGTTCAAACTTTAAGTCGTGATTATAGTCGGGCTAATATTTGTGAAAGAATGTCAGCCACTGTGATGTTTCACACATACGAGCATTAAAAGGTTCTGCCATTATTGTTATCCTGACATTCTTTACAGGGTTTTACAGTATTGGGGTGTAAACACTGTTTCAGAGGATTTTCCCTCAAAAGAAGGAAATCCTGATGAAAACATTGAGTAGAGCCACTTGAGATTTCTTGGCAAGAAAATAGACCGATTTCCAGATTTAAAAAGACTGTGGCTGATAAATCATCTCTCAACAGCTCTGATGGGAAAAAATGCAGGTATCAGTAAAGAAAACACAGGAACACTCGGGTTCATTTATCACATATCACTCCATACATTTTCCCTGTTTCATATCTTTTTTTTTTTTCTCAGGATGAACTTTTTAAGGTCTGATGCATGTTGACAATTCCGTTCCACGTACGGAATGACTTATGGGATGAGCGGTGATTCTAAAAACAATCATTACTGCGTTGCTAATGACATTTTCCATCGCACTCTATGTCAACAAAGCAACAATACGAGTCTACGGTGATGGCTGCTCCTCGGCGAGGCCGTACATAACCCCAGCAGTAAGGAATGCTATGTCCTACACACGCAGACATGCTAATGTTTCGCAGATGCAACGTTTACGTTCGCCACCTCAGTTTAGCGCCATGGCATGCTAATGTGTCAGTTAGCCTGGTTAAAAAGTACAGTGATCAAAAACTTGTTCCTGTCAGTAATGCTTGAGCTGGAAAAAGTGTGAGTCTTCTCCTGAGCTCTGACAGATTGCAAACCATAATCACAAACACTGTTGCGCTCGAGACTAAAACACTGAAGTGTGTGTGTGTGTGCAGGCGTGTGCCAGCTCACTTCCAAGCACCACTTGTCAGATGGCAAAAAGTAAGTATCCTACATATTCACATTCACTTGCGTGGAGTCATGCCTTCATAGATGAGCTGTTGTCGACATCTTTTAAAGTGGAATTCTAGATATTTCTCTATAGACATTTTAGACTACGACCAGGAATGAAACACCAAAAAAGCAGGGGATAACTCACTCTTGACCGACGTTGAGAGGTCCAGCAAAATTGGACAAGCCAGTATACTGGATGAGTTTAGCTTATCAGGAACATATTTGATGAGATATACTCTCAGTAGATGATAGTTTCACAAATTTCCAACTGCAACATGCTCATTTTAATCTTCATGCTGGTAGAAAATACTTGAAAAACTAGATGCCCATAAAAGCATTTTGTTATATGTGTGTGTACAGTCAGCCGTGACGTTTATCATCAGCTGGGCTTTACTGCTGTATATACATGCAATTGTTTATCTGTCTCCATGCCTTTGCTTATATAAATTGTAAAGGAAACTCTTTGTTGACTCTCACTTTCCCCGTCGAGCCTCACTGATTGCAGCTGTACGTGCGCTCGGCTTCAAAGTCATCCAGCATTTCTGTTTGTGGAGATGGCCGTGATAGGAGCCAGGCTGTGAAACGCTTACGGGTCGATCTCCAGGAAAAACCCAGAATCACACCTTTATCAACACACACACACACATCAACACCACCATTAACCCCCCCCTTAACACACACACTCCAGTTAAATCAATATCAACATCTCTTGGGATCGTTATCAGCGGAAAGGCAGCTGTTTATCTCACCAGACAGAAGAACAGAGGAAGCAGGAGAGAGAAAGGTGATCCCCTGCCACCCCTCTTTTAGTCTGTCATTAAGATGGCTGCCAACATGAAGCGAAAAGAGCCATTTACTCTGTAAGTGTTTTGATTGCCCTCAAATGTGAAAAGACCTCCCCATGGACAATGCAGAGGAATGGCAGTCAAAACAAGGCAGACTTCACAGACTCGATGCCTTGCCGTCTTTAAAGGAATGTGCTGTCAATACACAAAAAACACATCTAAAATCGTCTGTAAGTGGCCCCTGATGAGTGCTGTCTTGACCAAGGAGAAGAGCAAAGCATCACGGAATAAAGCGACCGTTCTCCTCTCTTACCACGTGGTTGGTCCGGTCTCTGATGGGCTGGTACCCCGGTGCAGGAACACATTGCTCAGCGTGTCCGTTGCAGAAGCAGCTTCCCTTCACTATCAGGTCATAGATGGCAAAGTGCTGGGTGGGAGGAGGGTCGTGTGCGGCGGAGAGGTCTTTGGCCTGGCACGGACACGACTGCTGCTGCAGCAGCCGGATTCGGATGTTGGTCACCCTCAACTGCTGCTGACCCTCCGCCCCGAACGGATCCAGGGACTCCCACTTTGGGAGGGTACGGTAGATCACCTGAGAGAGAGACAGCTTAGTCAATAAATTGCTTGTGCAAATAAGTGTAAGCTGTATTCCTTTGAGTTTTAAGACACTTTAACAAATTATTATTTATGACCATTTTATCTGGACGAGTATCCTTTTATTTTCTACTCTTTTTCGACCTCGTTAAGACTTGAAATGTCAGGACTTTGTGCCTGTGGTATAACCTCATGTCTTGAAGTTTTATGCCCCTATAGAGTTTATTTTATATCCTTGACAGCGGAAAAGGATAATAAAATAGCACAAAAGAGAAGATGGGACGCCACTCTGTCTTGCAGCCCAGCTCCATGATTTAGAGAGATTAGACAGGTGTATTCAGGGACACAATCAGGTTCACGGATGCCAACCATGTAACTACATCTGTCATGTTAATGGGGGTTTGTTTTGGTATCATTTGTGCCGCAAACTCTGACCTTACACCCTGCTGTCACTGACTACACCCTCACGTGACCATGAGGGTCCCAAAATGAGAGCCCCCAGCCTTTCTATCTCCCTCCCTCCCTCCTCTCCACGCCGTCTGGTTCCTGGACATCCTTCAAATCGAAGATCCCTTTATGGGCTGCCATCGCCATGGCTACTGCCGCTAGTAGCAACCAACACCACTGTTGCTGTTGGGGTAAAAAAAAAAGTTGGTATCTGCCCCGGCTCTCACTGTGAAAGAAATGTGTGTCTGTAGTGAGTCTCTTTACACAGTGTGCGCTGTTGATGCTGGCCATCACTGATATCATGGGATGAGTTGTGTGTGTGTGTGTGTGTGTGTGTGTGTGTGTGTGTGTGTGTGTGTGTGTGTTTGTTTATGGGGGTGTTTTCTTTGGTTGTAATGCACGCAAAGCACCCCATGCGGCTCCCTCGCTGGCCGGGTGACTGGCCAAAAGTGTGATGGGAGGAGCACTATTAATTTCTCTGTTGTTGGAAAAGGTCACCGGGTCGCGGCATTGTGGTCCACAATTAAGAGAACACGACAAATAGGACGAGGGGCGCCGGTCCGCGGGAGAGCATGGAGAGCAGGGGCCGGACAAAGACGGGGATGGAGATGCAGTTTCACATAACTCAGGGCCGGACAAAAGGCCTGCGACAGCACGGTGACACCACAGCAACACCAGCGCAGACACACAACCACACTGGCATGCACACACAAACGTAGATTCCTTTACACAATGAAAAAAAAAAACCCAAAAAACCTCAAGAGCAGAGCAACCGTCTTAAAACTTGAGCTCTGCTATCCCAATTCTTATTCCAAATGTTTCCAGACACATTGGGCTTTAACACACTCACACACATTTCCCTTTGAATGTGGAGACAAAACTGTGTCCGCAAATATGCAGATGAGACCCATGTTTATATGAGCCTCTGTGAGGATAGCGAGCCTGGGCGATTAGGTTCATAGGATCAGATTCAAATGAGAAAAGTCTTGCCAATCAAGAATTTATGTGTTTTCTAAGTGATATCATTTTAAGGATGCCTTAAGGATGTACTGGTGCTATGGAGAAGTGTCTCAGATAAGTGAACCCTTTGTTTTCTTTGCAACCTTCTAACTCCATGTCCTAATAAAAAACAGGAGGGGAAAAATGCAGTGAGATCCAACTCATTCATAAAAGATGAGATACTCTGCAGATGTTTTAGGAAAAGGGAAATACATTTGGGTACAGTTGGGCCTCTGGGATACACAGGATTTGTTTTTGTGAGAAACACAGACTATAAACAGTTATACGGACATTTGTTTACAGGAAAACTCCACAGGGAACCTTTTAATGTAATTCACAGCAGCCGAGTGGAATGAAACATGTCTCGCTGTCACTGCCGTGAAATCCACTATAATTACACATATTAACAGTCTTCACTGAACACGGCATTAAAGTTTTACACCTGCGTTCAAAGACTGGTGGATGTACTTAATTTCAGACAAAACGAGCCCCAGTTGAAAGCAGTGGGTTCACTGTGAGCCATGCGACCACTTCAGGCTGAAAAATGAAGTAAGTCTGGCTTTAACAGGCGTAATTCCATCAAAGCGCTGTGGACTGTAATCTGGTAAACAGGCACAATGGGCATTGATGGAAGGAGAAAGACGGAGAGGGAAACAGAGAGGGGGGGGGGGTGGGTGTCTAGCCAACAGTACCAACATCCATCAGACCAACAGCACTTCCTTCCCTGCAGACAGACGGACTGTATGTCTGTATGTGTTTATCTGAAAGGGCACCGACAAGTGTGGGTGTGTGTGCGTGTGTTCAAAGAACTGCAAAAAAAAGGATATATGTGTGTGTGTGTGAGAGAGAGAGAGACAGAGAAAGAGTGTGTGTGTGTGTGTGTTCGAGTGGGCCAGTCTGCCTCTCTCTCTTCCCTCTTCCCTAAGGAGGTCAGTCTCTACAACAAACACTCACATTCTTCCAGCCCGGCTGACCTCATAAATAAGACAAGGAGCCCTGCATGCTCCACACACACACACACACACACACACACACACACACACACACACACACACACACACACACACACACACACACACACACACACACACACACACACACACACACACACCACACACACACACGCCACCTTTTCCCCACATTACAGGTGAACACAGAAAAAGCTCCCAGCGCAAGAGATGACACGCTTTCCTGTGTGCGGTGGAAAGACGAGAGGCGGAAAGCTGAGAATCTCTGCTGCGTGTAATCGCTCGCAGCTACAGTGCGACCCCGAAAACCCAGCAACCATCCGTCAACCTGAGCCCTACATGCACTTAAAACCCAGTTATCTGACACATCTTATTTACCCCGCTTCAGTGATTCAGCACATGTTGATACAGTACCTGCTTCTGACTCTTTACCCGGAAGCAGTGGAGGGTAATTTTTTTCCCTGACTTAGCAGCTTTATCAGGCTGCAGGAGACGAGTTCACATGAACTAATGTGACAACTACCCCTTCAATTCATCATCTAACTGTTCTGTAATTACAGGCTCCAAGAGCATTATGTGTCTGAAGAAGACATTTGTCTCTGAGGAACTAATGTCTTCAAGCAAAGTCTGCAATAAGATTTAACAAAAAAGGCAACAAATTCTCAAACTGTAGAAGCAGAAATGTACATTATTTGCTTGATAAATCAATTGAAATGAATCCATTTAGTGCTACTAAAGCGTGACATCATCCAAGTCCTGGCCACTGATTGGTCAGTGTTTTCACTACGAACTTTGTTTATACATCATAAGTTATATTGCAATCACGATACTTGACGCGTGTTTCCCCAGCAGTATAGCGCAGCTCTAGATTTGATTATCAGAAATGAAACGATTTGCCTGCGGAGACTGAGCAAACACCTCCAGAAAATACGCATACGCAGCTCCAGTCGAACTTCATTAAACTGCTATTCCAAGAGGTACAGGGCCAACAGGTACAAAAACGAATGAAGAAAAGATGCTTGAAAATCTGACCCGTCCTTGTTGATACTCGCCACGTTTGCGCGGAGGGAACGAGAAATTATGAAACCCTGTGCAGCTACGATGTCGTCACCTGACGCCGGCCACAGCAGCCGCTGAGCTGTCACCGCAGGCGATGAACAATTACAGCGCAAACACACAGGAGCTGCGGCGGTAAGAGCAGCTGAGGAGCGATGGACGCAGCTGCTGCCGCTCTGACACGGTGCCACTTGACCTCTTTTAACCCCTGGGTCACTGGCTGGGGTAGGGGTAGGGGTAGGGGTAGGGGTGTAGGGGTGGGTGGGGGAGGGGTGGGGTGGGGGGTCGGAGGTGGAAGGTCGTGCCCCGAGCACAGGTGGCTGAGACGGGCCAGAAGCCGGTTTGCGCTGCAGAGAGCCAGGCGCACACGGAAGAAGACAGGAGGGGAAATATCCATTTTTACACCTTCGGGGGATAAAAGGCGGACAATGATAGCACTCTAGATTTATGACAGAGCAGCAGAATAATTCAATTCAATTCAAAGGACTTAGATGTATCCCAAGGGTGGAAGGGGGTGGGTTGGAGGGCAGTTCGATAAAAAAAAAAAAAAGACTGGCTCTGTGAGGTGGAGGAAAAATAAGGCCGGCACACCTGGCAGCAGTACAGCAGTGTACTGGGGGGAGAGGACGTAAACACAAGTACATACGAGAGCACCG
Source organism: Karalla daura (assembly GCA_029224185.1). NCBI lineage: Eukaryota > Metazoa > Chordata > Actinopteri > Chaetodontiformes > Leiognathidae > Karalla > Karalla daura. The sequence continues at coordinate 14,678,288 of CM055209.1, read as the reverse complement.
CAGGGAGTCCAGGGCATGCTCGGCATGTGTCTCCACACACACACACACACACACACACACACACACACACACACGCACACACGCACACATCTGGGGAGCAGCTCCCGATACACACTGCTTCAATTAAACATCAATGGGCTTCAGGAAGCCCTCTCGTGCTACAGTCAAAGTATGCCCATTAAACACTCACTCATGCACACGCAGTGCTCCCCTCCCACCTCCCCACCCCCACCCCACCCCCCACCTCGCCGTGCTCTTCTTTCACTCTATTCCATGTGCTAATGCCGCCAACGTATGGCCGTGACTCACGGCAGGGAGAGCTGGATTTGTTCCGGGGCAGCGGAGAGAGGGCGCGCTTTACATCATTTGTTCGTAAAAGCGCGGCGTGCCCGTCGTATCTGGTGTCGTCAATGGGCTAGTAATTCATTCATAGAAGAAGAAAGAGCTGAGCAGGAAGCTCTGTGTCAGCCCCTGCAGCACTTCACTGCAGGTGTGTGTGTGTGTGTGTGTGTGTGTGTGTGTGTGTGTGTGTGTGTGTGTGTGTGTGTCCGTCCGCCCTCTACACCTGCGTTTACCTGACTCTCTAGGCAGCGGCACTTTCTGTTTGGATTGAGAGAAAAGCTGGGAATTCAACCAAGACTTGATATAAATCCGATTATCCAAAGCATGCCTGGCAGCTTGTCATGTATTGTGATGGGGGGAAAAGGAAAAGGGTTACGTGCTTTAGGACGGAGAAATTTGATTTTACAAAGTGTGTGCTTGAAACTCTGAAACTGAATTTCAAGCTGTTTGATTCAGAATTTATCTGTGTCACATGCAGAACTACAGCAAATGTTTTATGGGGTTCTGAACTCTTTGTGCCTGAATGCAACCTGTGCAAACAGGCTTAAAGTTGTTTTTGCTGCTCTGTTCCAATTCCTGAGAAAGATATATTGTTCTGAAGCTGCTCAATGCTCCACTGTGTCCACAAGCTAGTTCAATAATCCTGTCTACTTTTTGGTGCTGGACAGATGTGTGGCTCTTAGGCCTGAGAATGTGAATGATGAAATTAGAGCCAAGGCTGGACCTGAACTGAAGAAAACTGCATGGATGGTAGGGAATTCCCAGCAGATCTGTTTGATATGAACCACAGATGTCACATTACAAGCAAGTTATCAATCCAGTCTGACAGGAGAGCATCAGGTGAGACTTTTTTCATGTGCAAGCCTCCTCCTGCTCCTGCTCCTCCTCCTCCTCCTCCTCCTACTCCTCCTCACCTCTCCACGGTGGCAGGGAGCAGCCCCAGAGTATTTTGAGGTGCAGATGGCCCCGTCCCGCCCTGCGCCCGCCTTTCCCTCCTCCATCCCGAAGGAGGCGCTGCAGTTGTTGGCATAGTACTGCAACATCTTCCACGTCCTCCCAAAGTCCTGCGAGCGCTCCAGGGTCATGGCGGCAGGCCTGGGCGAGCGGAACACCACGATGAGGTGCGTGAAGTAGAACTCCGCCTCCAGGTCCAGCTGCACCGTCTCCGACTCCGCCCCCTCGGCCGACTGCCACCACGTGTTCGGGTGGCGGAAGGACGAGTCGGACATGGCGCCGGCCAGGTGGGAGAGCAGGGGCAGGCCGGCGTTGCACTTGGCGCACTTGGCGGCGCCGCAGGCCAGGTTGCCGTGGGGGTCGGGGTAGGCGCAGTAGAGCTCGGTGCCGTTGTTGCCGCACACGGTCTGGGTGAGGACGCGGCGGCCCAGGGCCAGGTTCCCCATGCGGGGGTTGCAGGCACGGCTCTCGCAGCGCGGGGCCACGCCTGCTCGGAACACCTCCACGGACAGACCTGGAGGAAGGGGAAGCATCCGAGTGAGTTTGGCAAGTATGGGCTCGGGTGACATGAAAGCAGGGACGAACGCGACTAGTATCGTTACTGCGATACAACTTCTGATATATGAACGTATGGTGGAAACACTCTGACCAATCAGTGGCCAGGAATCTTAGTAGCGCTTTGGCTGTTCAGAAACTCAGGTGAAAAATAACCTTAACCCTAACCCTAACTCCTAGCTCCTCTGATTTGCTAAATATATTGACATACATTTATATAAACATGCATAGTGGCAGGCAGTCTTTATAATATGTGCATTGGACATGTTGATATTGCGATAATGATACATTTGCGACATACTGTGCAGCCCTATGTACCAGGTGTGGGGAGGGGAGTCTGGCCCGGGTGTCAGGTGTGTGTGGAAAGGTGTGGCCTCGTGCACCGTGCAGCAGGTGTACATACAGCGAGAGGGCCTCAAAATGGTTAACATGCAGGAGATGTCAGTTGCGTTTGTTCTGTTTCTTTGGATGGAGGAAGCAGGAAGGAACATGTCTCAGAGGGAAAAGAAAAAAAAAAATCAAAACAAAACTATCTGCCTGGCTAAACACCATGAGAAGCATAAATGGATTCCAGAAATCCAGATTTGAGCAGATAGTGCGATCCTTGTTGTCAGAGTACCAGACAATCTCAACAAAAACAGGAGAAAGGTCAACAATAATTGTTCAATGCCCAACCTAACATTTGACTGACCTATGTCAAATTAGTAACCAATAACAAGGATGAATCTCTTGCTGCTCGGCTTTCAAGCACCTTTTCCAGGCCCATCAGTCTCAGGTTGGAGCTTTGGCTTGTTGCCTGTTTACTCTTCTCCAGAATGCTGTGAACAGAAACCCGTGGATCCGAGCTAGACTAACAAACGGAGCGCGTGAGAGTGAGCAACCCAGTGTGTGCCTGCACAAGTCAACTGTTTTACCTCGATCGGAAATGTTATGCAAAAGGGGATAATGGAGGCTTTGTGCACCTGCCTGCCGCAGACTGCAGCCTCAAACACAGATAAAGTTTGGCAGCTTGAGGAGGATGAGCAGCGTTCAGACGCCTCCCCGACGCTTTGCAAGTCACCCTCTCCCCTCTGGCCCGGAGGGCCGCAGTGTCATCTTCCAGCGTGGATTTATCATCAAAATGCTGCAGCTCTTTTGTTTCCGACGGCACAGAGCTCACTGACACTCTCACGGGCTGCTACACCCTCCTGGGTTCATTCACTGTTGCATTCATGAACCCTTTGTGGACCTTCTCTTCTTTGTGAGCCTGGAGTTCAGTCAATTACATAACTGTGGGTCAGACTGAAACCTTTAGACTAAAAGCAAGGAACCACCTATTGTAATTCTCTCCCTGTGATTGATGGGAAGCATTTAAAGACATCAAGAGTATACCATAGTGAAACACCTCATTTGGGAACCATTATAGTTCATGCATATACCAACAGTGCATTCTACACTCCCACAACTGTTGCTGCCCCTCTACATTGTCTGGAACTGATTAGCACCAATACATCAGCTCATACAGATCACATGCCCTTTGTAGTTGCACTTCTGCCAGAACTACTTGCTATCCCTCATGGCTATATTCTTCAATCACTGTGTTTTCCCAACTTTGTCTCCAGGAGATCAATCGAGTGTTTTTAACGCCGTCCAGATCTGTGGCACTGAGTTATGAGTCCCAGATATACACCCCACCGCCCCTCACCCATCGAGCTTCGTCATCTAATCGTTTAATAAGTGGTTTTCAGGAGCCTCAAAACATTCCACACATGTCAGTTCAATAGTTAGAAATCCGGACAGAAAAACACTCCGATATTTCATGAACTCAAAGCTGAGGCAGGTTGTGCAGTGGCTCCCCTCTCTCTCTTTCTCTCCCTGTCTCTCAATACATTGTTGCACCAGTGACAAGAACTCTGACAATGGGATGTTTTACACACACGCACGCGCACACACACGCACACGCACAGACTAACCTGCATCTGACAGCAGCACAGCGAGGCTGAGCACAATCAGACCCCACATCTCTCCTGGTGGTAGCATTAATCCCAGGTGAAGTGACCAGGAGAAGTGGGAGGAGGGGAAACGGCACCAGGAAAACTCCTCTGAAGTCAGTCACACTTCAGGCGCGCGAGGGTCCCATCCAGGGAGGCGGAAAGATAGCCTCGAACAGCCGAGACAAGTGCGCAGGTTGAACTCCGGTGCGTGGTGTGTGTGTGAGTGAGTGTGTGTGGAGCGGCTACTGGGGCACCACGCTCCGGGCCCGTGTGTGCCGGAGCTCCGGGCAGAGGAGAGGGCAACGGGACGGAGACGTGGAAGAAGAGGAGGCGGAGGAGGAGGAGGAGGAGGAGTGTGGCCGGCTCGTCTACAGCTGCCGGCCCCGCAGCGTGGCTCATCTCCCCGCAGTGTTGAGGCGCAGTGTGAGCCAGCCGCAGAGTGCTCGCTCCGCTCAGCTAGGTCTGAGGAGCGCGCACAGGCAGCGGGGCAGGAGTAGTGACACGGCCGGCCCCGCCTCTCCAGCTCTGTGGCCCGGAGCTTAAAGGAACCCGCGGCCCACTGCTCAGCTGATGCGTTTCCCCAAGTTCTTTATCTCCCAAACTGCTTCTGGCTGTTTAGATTTCCACCTGACTAGTGTTTCCCTGTAGATGACTGATTTATGATCCATCTATCCATCCACCCATCCATTCGTCCATCCAACCATCTACCCATCCATTCATCCAACCAACCATCCATCCACCCATCCAACCATCCATCCAACCATCCACCCATTCATTCATCCAACCAACCATCCATCCATCCATCGACCCATCCAACCTTATGCATCTCTAGGTAACATGTATCCATCTGCTAATGGCAATGGGGTCAAATTTGCATAAACAACAAACAAATAAACAAACTGATGAGCAAGCAGGCAATAAAGAACACTTTCACAATAGTAGTCTGTAATTTAAAATCTTACTCAGGTAAAAGTACATGGGCATCCTCTTCAGAATGTGTTGTAAGTATGAAAGCATCTGTAGAAACATTGACCTGTGACTGGTATTTTCTATAAATATAATTATTGCATTAACACTATCAGATTTGTGTGACTTGTCTTAGTGTTGTGAGGGTCAAACTGGATGAGGTAATGGCAGCATCACACATTTAATCTACTGATCCAGACACTGATTTTCATGCTGCTGTATGCTGCTCGATAAAGGTTGCCAAGCATTTTCCCTGTGGAGTAAAAAGCAAATAAAAAAGCAAAGCAAAACAAAAACAGTTTTGGGAGATTCAGGCTCCTCAAGCTCATCCCTCGTGGAAATATTTGACGATTTTCCATGACTGGTATTGACCCCACAGACCTCGAGGAGTGCGATGAAAAGCTGATAAGGGGAGTCATCGAGTGCTCGCATCCTCATTTCTGACTAATTGGCTTTGGATGGAGACTGTGCACACACAAAGTGATGCTGGATGAGCTGTTGACGCACTCTGAATCCCACCGATTGGCTGCTTGGCTGGACTCAGCTGCGGCCTTTGTCGACAACATTGTTGGTGTCCATAGAAAACCAGTCAAATATGCAAGCTAGTTAATAAATTGCAGGCGTTGTAATTCCAGTGCTGCTTCCCACGTGGTGCTGACAATAGCCCGTGGAGAGAAGAAAATGGGTGCTGTACGCGCAGTACATTTATACATATATGTCTAAAAACCACACAGTTTAGACTGAGTGGAGTGTGGACAGGCTGTACTGGCTGTAGGGTGCCCCCCTGTGCTCAGGCCCGGTACACAATGAGCACAGCGCCCGGTGGTAGGGAAGTGATGTTGGAGGACTGTTCTTTCCGCTCCGGCCCATTTTGGGTCAAGCTCCAGTGAACACAGCATGGCTTTGGCTTCTCTGTCTGCTGTGTAATCGGACCATGACCTGCTTTCTGTGTTTCTGACCCGTGTCCAATAAGCAGTGAGCCAAACGAAACTATCTCACCTGTTCACTTTGTTCTGTCTGTCCTGGGTCAGTCACTGGCACCATGCTTTGTGGGTAACAGGACCATAATCTTTCTCAGAAATGTGAAGCCGCCGTCTCCGGGGGCCAAGCGAGGCTAAGCTAAGCTAAGCGCCGGTCGCTTTATGTGGCAACATGAGCTGTTTCAAACGCTCGACACTTGTCGACGCTTCGACAAAGCCGGCTCCCTCCAGACCAAGATACCAGTAAAAAGCTGCACCAGAGAGTTGAGAGACACCACTGTATCTGCAAGACCATGTCGTCATTCAATGTGACTTGATTTTTGCATTACTGTATGTTGTAGTTTTTCCTCATTGTCGTGCGGTTGTTTTTTTACCCATTTTTTGGCGAACTCTGCGTTCATGTTTTTCTTCTCCTTTTTCTTATTTCAAGAAAAGTGAACAGTGCAAAAAACATACACAGTTAAAGGAATGAACCACATACATTCTGAAAAATCTACCGCCCCACTGAACATGCTGCTGGGACGTGGTGTATCAGTATATGTGCCCAGGCTCAAATTCCAGATGTCTGTCTGTGTAGGGCTTCATGTTCCTCCAATGTCTTCCTGTTTCCTCTATGGGTATTTCTCCCCCAGTATAAAAACATGATGGATGGATGGATGGATGGATGAATAGAGCATGTTCCTCTGACTAATGAAAGTCCACTTGGTGTTCACTTTGTATCTTCATGCAGTTATTTAACATCCATCAGTCTGTAATCAGTCTGCATGTTTTTGCAACTCTCTTCTTTTTGCCTCTGCTTGTCTCCTTGTGGTTACTTTGCATCTCTCTCGCCTCAATGTTGATAGTCACTTTCAGCAAGGATTAGGATCTCGGCTCGAGAACCACACCCGGCAAGGGGATTGGTTATTCCAGTGAGCGTTGGCCACCCCGTAGGCGGTTCAGATCCCAAAACGTATGTTAGAGCACACTCGTTGGGGTCGGGATCCGTGCCGAAAACAACGGGTACGGAGTGGTCGCGATTTTCACTTTCAGTGAGGGTTAATATCTCGGCTAGGGGACAACACCCGGCATTGGGATTGGTTATTCCAGTGAGCGTTGGCCACCCCGGAGGCGGCTCACATCCAAAATTGTGGGTTTGAGCTCGCTCGTATAGGGTTGGGATCCCAGCCGAGAACAACGGGTACGGGGTGGTCGTGATTTTCTCATTCAGCGAGGGTTAAAATCTCGGCTCGGGGACCACAACCGACATTGGGAATGGTTATTCCCGTGAGCGTTGGCCACACCGGAGGCAGCTCACATCCCAAATCATGGGTTTGAGCTCGCTAGCTTGGGGTCGGGATCCCGGCCGAGAACGACAGGTATGGTGTGGTCATGATTTTCACTTTCAGTGAAGGTTAATATCTCGGCTCCGGGACCACACGAACCTGTCGTTTTCGGCGGGGATCCCGACCCCGAGAGAGCGAGCCCAAACCCACGATTTGGGGTGTGAGCCGCCTCCGGGGTGGCCCACGCTCACTGGAAAAAGCAATCCCGATGCCGGATTTCATCCTGGAGCCGAGATATTAAAGCTCGCCGAAAGTGAAAAAAACGACCACCCCGGACCTGTCGTTTTGGCCGAGATCCCGACCCAGAGCGAGCGAGCCCAAACCCACGATTTGGGGTGTGAGCCGCCTCCGGGGTGGCCCACGCTCACTGGAAAAAGCAATCCCGATGCCGGATTTCATCCTGGAGCTGAGATATTAAAGCTCGCCGAAAGTGAAAAAAACGACCACCCCGGACCTGTCGTTTTGGCCGAGATGCTGACCCCGAGCGAGCGAGCCCAAACCCACGATTTGGGGTGTGAGCCGCCTCCGGGGTGGCCCACGCTCACTGGAAAAAGCAATCCCGATGCCGGATTTCATCCTGGAGCTGAGATATTAAAGTTCGTCGAAAGTGAAAAAAACGAGCACCCCGGACCTGTCGTTTTGGCCGAGATCCAGACCCCGAGCGAGCGAGCCCAAACCCACCATTTGGGGTGTGAGCCGCCTCCGGGGTGGCCCACGCTCACTGGAAAAAGCAATCCCGATGCCGGATTTGATCCTGGAGCCGAGATATTAAAGTTCGCCGAAAGTGAAAAAAACGACCACCCCGGACCTGTCGTTTTGGCCGAGATCCCGACCCCGAGCAAGCGAGCCCAAACCCACGATTTGGGGTGTGAGCCGCCTCCGGGGTGGCCCACGCTCACTGGAAAAAGCAATCCCGATGCCGGATTTCATCCTGGAGCCGAGATATTAAAGCTCGCCGAAAGTGAAAAAAACGACCACCCCGGACCTGTCGTTTTGGCCGAGATCCCGGCCCCGAGCGAGCGAGCCCAAACCCACGATTTGGGGTGTGAGCCGCCTCCGGGGTGGCCCACGCTCACTGGAAAAAGCAATCCCGATGCCGGATTTCATCCTGGAGCCGAGATATTAAAGCTCGCCGAAAGTGAAAAAAACGACCACCCCGGACCTGTCGTTTTGGCCGAGATCCCGGCCCCGAGCGAGCGGGCCCAAACCCACGATTTGGGGTGTGAGCCGCCTCCGGGGTGGCCCACGCTCACTGGAAAAAGCAATCCCGATGCCGGATTTCATCCTGGAGCCGAGATATTAAAGCTCGCCGAAAGTGAAAAAAACAACCACCCCGGACCTGTCGTTTTGGCCGAGATCCCGGCCCCGAGCGAGCGGGCCCAAACCCACGATTTGGGGTGTGAGCCGCCTCCGGGGTGGCCCACGCTTACTGGAAAAAGCAATCCCGATGCCGGATTTCATCCTGGAGCCGAGATATTAAAGCTCGCCGAAAGTGAAAAAAACGACCACCCCGGACCTGTCGTTTTGGCCGAGATCCCGGCCCCGAGCGAGCGAGCCCAAACCCACGATTTGGGGTGTGAGCCGCCTCCGGGGTGGCCCACGCTCACTGGAAAAAGCAATCCCGATGCCGGATTTCATCCTGGAGCCGAGATATTAAAGCTCGCCGAAAGTGAAAAAAACGACCACCCCGGACCTGTCGTTTTGGCCGAGATCCCGGCCCCGAGCGAGCGAGCCCAAACCCACGATTTGGGGTGTGAGCCGCCTCCGGGGTGGCCCACGCTCACTGGAAAAAGCAATCCCGATGCCGGATTTCATCCTGGAGCCGAGATATTAAAGCTCGCCGAAAGTGAAAAAAACGACCACCCCGGACCTGTCGTTTTGGCCGAGATCCCGGCCCCGAGCGAGCGGGCCCAAACCCACGATTTGGGGTGTGAGCCGCCTCCGGGGTGGCCCACGCTCACTGGAAAAAGCAATCCCGATGCCGGATTTCATCCTGGAGCCGAGATATTAAAGCTCGCCGAAAGTGAAAAAAACAACCACCCCGGACCTGTCGTTTTGGCCGAGATCCCGGCCCCGAGCGAGCGGGCCCAAACCCACGATTTGGGGTGTGAGCCGCCTCCGGGGTGGCCCACGCTTACTGGAAAAAGCAATCCCGATGCCGGATTTCATCCTGGAGCCGAGATATTAAAGCTCGCCGAAAGTGAAAAAAACGACCACCCCGGACCTGTCGTTTTGGCCGAGATCCCGGCCCCGAGCGAGCGAGCCCAAACCCACGATTTGGGGTGTGAGCCGCCTCCGGGGTTGTCCACGCTCACTGGAAAAAGCAATCCCGATGCCGGATTTCATCCTGGAGCCGAGATATTAAGGCTCGCCGAAAGTGAAAAAAAACGACCACCCCGGACCTGTCGTTTTGGCCGAGATCCCGGCCCCGAGCGAGCGAGCCCAAACCCACGATTTGGGGTGTGAGCCGCCTCCGGGGTGGCCCACGCTCACTGGAAAAAGCAATCCCGATGCCGGATTTCATCCTGGAGCCGAGATATTAAAGCTCGCCGAAAGTGAAAAAACGACCACCCCGGACCTGTCGTTTTGGCCGAGATCCCGGCCCCGAGCGAGCGGGCCAAAACCCACGATTTGGGGTGTGAGCCGCCTCCGGGGTGGCCCACGCTCACTGGAAAAAGCAATCCCGATGCCGGATTTCATCCTGGAGCCGAGATATTAAAGCTCGCCGAAAGTGAAAAAAACGACCACCCCGGACCTGTCGTTTTGGCCGAGATCCCGGCCCCGAGCGAGCGGGCCCAAACCCACGATTTGGGGTGTGAGCCGCCTCCGGGGTGGCCCACGCTCACTGGAAAAAGCAATCCCGATGCCGGATTTCATCCTGGAGCCGAGATATTAAAGCTCGCCGAAAGTGAAAAAAACGACCAACCCGGACCTGTCGTTTTGGCCGAGATCCCGGCCCCGAGCGAGCGAGCCCAAACCCACGATTTGGGGTGTGAGCCGCCTCCGGGGTGGCCCACGCTCACTGGAAAAAGCAATCCCGATGCCGGATTTCATCCTGGAGCCGAGATATTAAAGCTCGCCGAAAGTGAAAAAAACGACCACCCCGGACCTGTCGTTTTGGCCGAGATCCCGGCCCCGAGCGAGCGAGCCCAAACCCACGATTTGGGGTGTGAGCCGCCTCCGGGGTGGTCCACGCTCACTGGAAAAAGCAATCCCGATGCCGGATTTCATCCTGGAGCCGAGATATTAAGGCTCGCCGAAAGTGAAAAAAACGACCACCCCGGACCTGTCGTTTTGGCCGAGATCCCGGCCCCGAGCGAGCGAGCCCAAACCCACGATTTGGGGTGTGAGCCGCCTCCGGGGTGGCCCACGCTCACTGGAAAAAGCAATCCCGATGCCGGATTTCATCCTGGAGCCGAGATATTAAAGCTCGCCGAAAGTGAAAAAACGACCACCCCGGACCTGTCGTTTTGGCCGAGATCCCGGCCCCGAGCGAGCGGGCCCAAACCCACGATTTGGGGTGTGAGCCGCCTCCGGGGTGGCCCACGCTCACTGGAAAAAGCAATCCCGATGCCGGATTTCATCCTGGAGCCGAGATATTAAAGCTCGCCGAAAGTGAAAAAAACGACCACCCCGGACCTGTCGTTTTGGCCGAGATCCCGGCCCCGAGCGAGCGGGCCCAAACCCACGATTTGGGGTGTGAGCCGCCTCCGGGGTGGCCCACGCTCACTGGAAAAAGCAATCCCGATGCCGGATTTCATCCTGGAGCCGAGATATTAAAGCTCGCCGAAAGTGAAAAAAACGACCAACCCGGACCTGTCGTTTTGGCCGAGATCCCGGCCCCGAGCGAGCGAGCCCAAACCCACGATTTGGGGTGTGAGCCGCCTCCGGGGTGGCCCACGCTCACTGGAAAAAGCAATCCCGATGCCGGATTTCATCCTGGAGCCGAGATATTAAAGCTCGCCGAAAGTGAAAAAAACGACCACCCCGGACCTGTCGTTTTGGCCGAGATCCCGGCCCCGAGCGAGCGGGCCCAAACCCACGATTTGGGGTGTGAGCCGCCTCCGGGGTGGCCCACGCTCACTGGAAAAAGCAATCCCGATGCCGGATTTCATCCTGGAGCCGAGATATTAAAGCTCGCCGAAAGTGAAAAAAACGACCACCCCGGACCTGTCGTTTTGGCCGAGATCCCGGCCCCGAGCGAGCGAGCCCAAACCCACGATTTGGGGTGTGAGCCGCCTCCGGGGTGGCCCACGCTCACTGGAAAAAGTAATCCCGATGCCGGATTTCATCCTGGAGCCGAGATATTAAAGCTCGCCGAAAGTGAAAAAAACGACCACCCCGGACCTGTCGTTTTGGCCGAGATCCCGGCCCCGAGCGAGCGGGCCCAAACCCACGATTTGGGGTGTGAGCCGCCTCCGGGGTGGCCCACGCTCACTGGAAAAAGCAATCCCGATGCCGGATTTCATCCTGGAGCCGAGATATTAAAGCTCGCCGAAAGTGAAAAAAACGACCACACCGGACCTGTCGTTTTGGCCGAGATCCCGGCCCCGAGCGAGCGGGCCCAAACCCACGATTTGGGGTGTGAGCCGCCTCCGGGGTGGCCCACGCTCACTGGAAAAAGCAATCCCGATGCCGGATTTCATCCTGGAGCCGAGATATTAAAGCTCGCCGAAAGTGAAAAAAACGACCAACCCGGACCTGTCGTTTTGGCCGAGATCCCGGCCCCGAGCGAGCGAGCCCAAACCCACGATTTGGGGTGTGAGCCGCCTCCGGGGTGGCCCACGCTCACTGGAAAAAGCAATCCCGATGCCGGATTTCATCCTGGAGCCGAGATATTAAAGCTCGCCGGAAGTGAAAAAAACGACCACCCCGGACCTGTCGTTTTGGCCGAGATCCCGGCCCCGAGCGAGCGAGCCCAAACCCACGATTTGGGGTGTGAGCCGCCTCCGGGGTGGCCCACGCTCACTGGAAAAAGCAATCCCGATGCCGGATTTCATCCTGGAGCCGAGATATTAAAGCTCGCCGAAAGTGAAAAAAACGACCACCCCGGACCTGTCGTTTTGGCCGAGATCCCGGCCCCGAGCGAGCGAGCCCAAACCCACGATTTGGGGTGTGAGCCGCCTCCGGGGTGGCCCACGCTCACTGGAAAAAGCAATCCCGATGCCGGATTTCATCCTGGAGCCGAGATATTAAAGCTCGCCGAAAGTGAAAAAAACGACCACCCCGGACCTGTCGTTTTGGCCGAGATCCCGGCCCCGAGCGAGCGGGCCCAAACCCACGATTTGGGGTGTGAGCCGCCTCCGGGGTGGCCCACGCTCACTGGAAAAAGCAATCCCGATGCCGGATTTCATCCTGGAGCCGAGATATTAAAGCTCGCCAAAAGTGAAAAAAACGACCACCCCGGACCTGTCGTTTTGGCCGAGATCCCGGCCCCGAGCGAGCGGGCCCAAACCCACGATTTGGGGTGTGAGCCGTCTCCGGGGTGGCCCACGCTCACTGGAAAAAGCAATCCCGATGCCGGATTTCATCCTGGAGCCGAGATATTAAAGCTCGCCGAAAGTGAAAAAAACGACCACCCCGGACCTGTCGTTTTGGCCGAGATCCCGGCCCCGAGCGAGCGGGCCCAAACCCACGATTTGGGGTGTGAGCCGCCTCCGGGGTGGCCCACGCTCACTGGAAAAAGCAATCCCGATGCCGGATTTCATCCTGGAGCCGAGATATTAAAGCTCGCCGAAAGTGAAAAAAACGACCACCCCGGACCTGTCGTTTTGGCCGAGATCCCGGCCCCGAGCGAGCGAGCCCAAACCCACGATTTGGGGTGTGAGCCGCCTCCGGGGTGGCCCACGCTCACTGGAAAAAGCAATCCCGATGCCGGATTTCATCCTGGAGCCGAGATATTAAAGCTCGCCGAAAGTGAAAAAAACGACCACCCCGGACCTGTCGTTTTGGCCGAGATCCCGGCCCCGAGCGAGCGAGCCCAAACCCACGATTTGGGGTGTGAGCCGCCTCCGGGGTGGCCCACGCTCACTGGAAAAAGCAATCCCGATGCCGGATTTCATCCTGGAGCCGAGATATTAAAGCTCGCCGAAAGTGAAAAAAACGACCACCCCGGACCTGTCGTTTTGGCCGAGATCCCGGCCCCGAGCGAGCGAGCCCAAACCCACGATTTGGGGTGTGAGCCGCCTCCGGGGTGGCCCACGCTCACTGGAAAAAGCAATCCCGATGCCGGATTTCATCCTGGAGCCGAGATATTAAAGCTCGCCGGAAGTGAAAAAAACGACCACCCCGGACCTGTCGTTTTGGCCGAGATCCCGGCCCCGAGCGAGCGAGCCCAAACCCACGATTTGGGGTGTGAGCCGCCTCCGGGGTGGCCCACGCTCACTGGAAAAAGCAATCCCGATGCCGGATTTCATCCTGGAGCCGAGATATTAAAGCTCGCCGAAAGTGAAAAAAACGACCACCCCGGACCTGTCGTTTTGGCCGAGATCCCGGCCCCGAGCGAGCGAGCCCAAACCCACGATTTGGGGTGTGAGCCGCCTCCGGGGTGGCCCACGCTCACTGGAAAAAGCAATCCCGATGCCGGATTTCATCCTGGAGCCGAGATATTAAAGCTCGCCGAAAGTGAAAAAAACGACCACCCCGGACCTGTCGTTTTGGCCGAGATCCCGGCCCCGAGCGAGCGGGCCCAAACCCACGATTTGGGGTGTGAGCCGCCTCCGGGGTGGCCCACGCTCACTGGAAAAAGCAATCCCGATGCCAGATTTCATCCTGGAGCCGAGATATTAAAGCTCGCCGAAAGTGAAAAAAACGACCACCCCGGACCTGTCGTTTTGGCCGAGATCCCGGCCCCGAGCGAGCGGGCCCAAACCCACGATTTGGGGTGTGAGCCGCCTCCGGGGTGGCCCACGCTCACTGGAAAAAGCAATCCCGATGCCGGATTTCATCCTGGAGCCGAGATATTAAAGCTCGCCGAAAGTGAAAAAAACGACCACCCCGGACCTGTCGTTTTGGCCGAGATCCCGGCCCCGAGCGAGCGAGCCCAAACCCACGATTTGGGGTGTGAGCCGCCTCCGGGGTGGCCCACGCTCACTGGAAAAAGCAATCCCGATGCCGGATTTCATCCTGGAGCCGAGATATTAAAGCTCGCCGAAAGTGAAAAAAACGACCACCCCGGACCTGTCGTTTTGGCCGAGATCCCGGCCCCGAGCGAGCGAGCCCAAACCCACGATTTGGGGTGTGAGCCGCCTCCGGGGTGGCCCACGCTCACTGGAAAAAGCAATCCCGATGCCGGATTTCATCCTGGAGCCGAGATATTAAAGCTCGCCGAAAGTGAAAAAAACGACCACCCCGGACCTGTCGTTTTGGCCGAGATCCCGACCCCGAGCGAGCGAGCCCAAACCCACGATTTGGGGTGTGAGCCGCCTCCGGGGTGGCTCACGCTCACTGGAAAAAGCAATCCCGATGCCGGATTTGATCCTGGAGCTGAGATATTAAAGCTCGCCGAAAGTGAAAAAAACGACCACCCCGGACCTGTCGTTTTGGCCGAGATGCTGACCCCGAGCGAGCGAGCCCAAACCCACGATTTGGGGTGTGAGCCGCCTCCGGGGTGGCCCACGCTCACTGGAAAAAGCAATCCCGATGCCGGATTTGATCCTGGAGCCGAGATATTAAAGTTCGCCGAAAGTGAAAAAAACGACCACCCCCCGGACCTGTCGTTTTGGCCGAGATCCCGACCCCGAGCAAGCGAGCCCAAACCCACGATTTGGGGTGTGAGCCGCCTCCGGGGTGGCCCACGCTCACTGGAAAAAGCAATCCCGATGCCGGATTTCATCCTGGAGCCGAGATATTAAAGCTCGCCGAAAGTGAAAAAAACGACCACCCCGGACCTGTCGTTTTGGCCGAGATCCCGGCCCCGAGCGAGCGGGCCCAAACCCACGATTTGGGGTGTGAGCCGCCTCCGGGGTGGCCCACGCTCACTGGAAAAAGCAATCCCGATGCCGGATTTCATCCTGGAGCCGAGATATTAAAGCTCGCCGAAAGTGAAAAAAACAACCACCCCGGACCTGTCGTTTTGGCCGAGATCCCGGCCCCGAGCGAGCGGGCCCAAACCCACGATTTGGGGTGTGAGCCGCCTCCGGGGTGGCCCACGCTCACTGGAAAAAGCAATCCCGATGCCGGATTTCATCCTGGAGCCGAGATATTAAAGCTCGCCGAAAGTGAAAAAAACGACCACCCCGGACCTGTCGTTTTGGCCGAGATCCCGGCCCCGAGCGAGCGAGCCCAAACCCACGATTTGGGGTGTGAGCCGCCTCCGGGGTGGTCCACGCTCACTGGAAAAAGCAATCCCGATGCCGGATTTCATCCTGGAGCCGAGATATTAAGGCTCGCCGAAAGTGAAAAAAACGACCACCCCGGACCTGTCGTTTTGGCCGAGATCCCGGCCCCGAGCGAGCGAGCCCAAACCCACGATTTGGGGTGTGAGCCGCCTCCGGGGTGGCCCACGCTCACTGGAAAAAGCAATCCCGATGCCGGATTTCATCCTGGAGCCGAGATATTAAAGCTCACCGAAAGTGAAAAAACGACCACCCCGGACCTGTCGTTTTGGCCGAGATCCCGGCCCCGAGCGAGCGGGCCCAAACCCACGATTTGGGGTGTGAGCCGCCTCCGGGGTGGCCCACGCTCACTGGAAAAAGCAATCCCGATGCCGGATTTCATCCTGGAGCCGAGATATTAAAGCTCGCCGAAAGTGAAAAAAACGACCACCCCGGACCTGTCGTTTTGGCCGAGATCCCGGCCCCGAGCGAGCGGGCCCAAACCCACGATTTGGGGTGTGAGCCGCCTCCGGGGTGGCCCACGCTCACTGGAAAAAGCAATCCCGATGCCGGATTTCATCCTGGAGCCGAGATATTAAAGCTCGCCGAAAGTGAAAAAAACGACCACCCCGGACCTGTCGTTTTGGCCGAGATCCCGGCCCCGAGCGAGCGGGCCCAAACCCACGATTTGGGGTGTGAGCCGCCTCCGGGGTGGCCCACGCTCACTGGAAAAAGCAATCCCGATGCCGGATTTCATCCTGGAGCCGAGATATTAAAGCTCGCCGAAAGTGAAAAAAACGACCACCCCGGACCTGTCGTTTTGGCCGAGATCCCGGCCCCGAGCGAGCGGGCCCAAACCCACGATTTGGGGTGTGAGCCGCCTCCGGGGTGGCCCACGCTCACTGGAAAAAGCAATCCCGATGCCGGATTTCATCCTGGAGCCGAGATATTAAAGCTCGCCGAAAGTGAAAAAAACGACCACCCCGGACCTGTCGTTTTGGCCGAGATCCCGGCCCCGAGCGAGCGGGCCCAAACCCACGATTTGGGGTGTGAGCCGCCTCCGGGGTGGCCCACGCTCACTGGAAAAAGCAATCCCGATGCCGGATTTCATCCTGGAGCCGAGATATTAAAGTTCGCCGAAAGTGAAAAAAACGACCACCCCGGACCTGTCGTTTTGGCCGAGATCCCGACCCCGAGCAAGCGAGCCCAAACCCACGATTTGGGGTGTGAGCCGCCTCCGGGGTGGCCCACGCTCACTGGAAAAAGCAATCCCGATGCCGGATTTCATCCTGGAGCCGAGATATTAAAGCTCGCCGAAAGTGAAAAAAACGACCACCCCGGACCTGTCGTTTTGGCCGAGATCCCGGCCCCGAGCGAGCGGGCCCAAACCCACGATTTGGGGTGTGAGCCGCCTCCGGGGTGGCCCACGCTCACTGGAAAAAGCAATCCCGATGCCGGATTTCATCCTGGAGCCGAGATATTAAAGCTCGCCGAAAGTGAAAAAAACAACCACCCCGGACCTGTCGTTTTGGCCGAGATCCCGGCCCCGAGCGAGCGGGCCCAAACCCACGATTTGGGGTGTGAGCCGCCTCCGGGGTGGTCCACGCTCACTGGAAAAAGCAATCCCGATGCCGGATTTCATCCTGGAGCCGAGATATTAAGGCTCGCCGAAAGTGAAAAAAACGACCACCCCGGACCTGTCGTTTTGGCCGAGATCCCGGCCCCGAGCGAGCGAGCCCAAACCCACGATTTGGGGTGTGAGCCGCCTCCGGGGTGGCCCACGCTCACTGGAAAAAGCAATCCCGATGCCGGATTTCATCCTGGAGCCGAGATATTAAAGCTCGCCGAAAGTGAAAAAACGACCACCCCGGACCTGTCGTTTTGGCCGAGATCCCGGCCCCGAGCGAGCGGGCCCAAACCCACGATTTGGGGTGTGAGCCGCCTCCGGGGTGGCCCACGCTCACTGGAAAAAGCAATCCCGATGCCGGATTTCATCCTGGAGCCGAGATATTAAAGCTCGCCGAAAGTGAAAAAAACGACCACCCCGGACCTGTCGTTTTGGCCGAGATCCCGGCCCCGAGCGAGCGGGCCCAAACCCACGATTTGGGGTGTGAGCCGCCTCCGGGGTGGCCCACGCTCACTGGAAAAAGCAATCCCGATGCCGGATTTCATCCTGGAGCCGAGATATTAAAGCTCGCCGAAAGTGAAAAAAACGACCACCCCGGACCTGTCGTTTTGGCCGAGATCCCGGCCCCGAGCGAGCGGGCCCAAACCCACGATTTGGGGTGTGAGCCGCCTCCGGGGTGGCCCACGCTCACTGGAAAAAGCAATCCCGATGCCGGATTTCATCCTGGAGCCGAGATATTAAAGCTCGCCGAAAGTGAAAAAAACGACCACCCCGGACCTGTCGTTTTGGCCGAGATCCCGGCCCCGAGCGAGCGGGCCCAAACCCACGATTTGGGGTGTGAGCCGCCTCCGGGGTGGCCCACGCTCACTGGAAAAAGCAATCCCGATGCCGGATTTCATCCTGGAGCCGAGATATTAAAGCTCGCCGAAAGTGAAAAAAACGACCACCCCGGACCTGTCGTTTTGGCCGAGATCCCGGCCCCGAGCGAGCGGGCCCAAACCCACGATTTGGGGTGTGAGCCGCCTCCGGGGTGGCCCACGCTCACTGGAAAAAGCAATCCCGATGCCGGATTTCATCCTGGAGCCGAGATATTAAAGCTCGCCAAAAGTGAAAAAAACGACCACCCCGGACCTGTCGTTTTGGCCGAGATCCCGGCCCCGAGCGAGCGGGCCCAAACCCACGATTTGGGGTGTGAGCCGTCTCCGGGGTGGCCCACGCTCACTGGAAAAAGCAATCCCGATGCCGGATTTCATCCTGGAGCCGAGATATTAAAGCTCGCCGAAAGTGAAAAAAACGACCACCCCGGACCTGTCGTTTTGGCCGAGATCCCGGCCCCGAGCGAGCGGGCCCAAACCCACGATTTGGGGTGTGAGCCGCCTCCGGGGTGGCCCACGCTCACTGGAAAAAGCAATCCCGATGCCGGATTTCATCCTGGAGCCGAGATATTAAAGCTCGCCGAAAGTGAAAAAAACGACCACCCCGGACCTGTCGTTTTGGCCGAGATCCCGGCCCCGAGCGAGCGAGCCCAAACCCACGATTTGGGGTGTGAGCCGCCTCCGGGGTGGCCCACGCTCACTGGAAAAAGCAATCCCGATGCCGGATTTCATCCTGGAGCCGAGATATTAAAGCTCGCCGAAAGTGAAAAAAACGACCACCCCGGACCTGTCGTTTTGGCCGAGAACCCGGCCCCGAGCGAGCGAGCCCAAACCCACGATTTGGGGTGTGAGCCGCCTCCGGGGTGGCCCACGTTCACTGGAAAAAGCAATCCCGATGCCGGATTTCATCCTGGAGCCGAGATATTAAAGCTCGCCGAAAGTGAAAAAAACGACCACCCCGGACCTGTCGTTTTGGCCGAGATCCCGGCCCCGAGCGAGCGAGCCCAAACCCACGATTTGGGGTGTGAGCCGCCTCCGGGGTGGCCCACGCTCACTGGAAAAAGCAATCCCGATGCCGGATTTCATCCTGGAGCCGAGATATTAAAGCTCGCCGGAAGTGAAAAAAACGACCACCCCGGACCTGTCGTTTTGGCCGAGATCCCGGCCCCGAGCGAGCGAGCCCAAACCCACGATTTGGGGTGTGAGCCGCCTCCGGGGTGGCCCACGCTCACTGGAAAAAGCAATCCCGATGCCGGATTTCATCCTGGAGCCGAGATATTAAAGCTCGCCGAAAGTGAAAAAAACGACCACCCCGGACCTGTCGTTTTGGCCGAGATCCCGGCCCCGAGCGAGCGAGCCCAAACCCACGATTTGGGGTGTGAGCCGCCTCCGGGGTGGCCCACGCTCACTGGAA
This sequence comes from Karalla daura, assembly GCA_029224185.1. Classification (NCBI taxonomy): domain Eukaryota; kingdom Metazoa; phylum Chordata; class Actinopteri; order Chaetodontiformes; family Leiognathidae; genus Karalla; species Karalla daura. Next base: position 14,658,962 of record CM055209.1, on the reverse strand, counting down.
AAAGCAATCCCGATGCCGGATTTCATCCTGGAGCCGAGATATTAAAGCTCGCCGAAAGTGAAAAAAACGACCACCCCGGACCTGTCGTTTTGGCCGAGAACCCGGCCCCGAGCGAGCGAGCCCAAACCCACGATTTGGGGTGTGAGCCGCCTCCGGGGTGGCCCACGCTCACTGGAAAAAGCAATCCCGATGTCGGATTTCATCCTGGAGCCGAGATATTAAAGCTCGCCGAAAGTGAAAAAAACGACCACCCCGGACCTGTCGTTTTGGCCGAGATCCCGGCCCCGAGCGAGCGAGCCCAAACCCACGATTTGGGGTGTGAGCCGCCTCCGGGGTGGCCCACGCTCACTGGAAAAAGCAATCCCGATGCCGGATTTCATCCTGGAGCCGAGATATTAAAGCTCGCCGGAAGTGAAAAAAACGACCACCCCGGACCTGTCGTTTTGGCCGAGATCCCGGCCCCGAGCGAGCGAGCCCAAACCCACGATTTGGGGTGTGAGCCGCCTCCGGGGTGGCCCACGCTCACTGGAAAAAGCAATCCCGATGCCGGATTTCATCCTGGAGCCGAGATATTAAAGCTCGCCGAAAGTGAAAAAAACGACCACCCCGGACCTGTCGTTTTGGCCGAGATCCCGGCCCCGAGCGAGCGAGCCCAAACCCACGATTTGGGGTGTGAGCCGCCTCCGGGGTGGCCCACGCTCACTGGAAAAAGCAATCCCGATGCCGGATTTCATCCTGGAGCCGAGATATTAAAGCTCGCCGAAAGTGAAAAAAACGACCACCCCGGACCTGTCGTTTTGGCCGAGATCCCGGCCCCGAGCGAGCGGGCCCAAACCCACGATTTGGGGTGTGAGCCGCCTCCGGGGTGGCCCACGCTCACTGGAAAAAGCAATCCCGATGCCAGATTTCATCCTGGAGCCGAGATATTAAAGCTCGCCGAAAGTGAAAAAAACGACCACCCCGGACCTGTCGTTTTGGCCGAGATCCCGGCCCCGAGCGAGCGGGCCCAAACCCACGATTTGGGGTGTGAGCCGCCTCCGGGGTGGCCCACGCTCACTGGAAAAAGCAATCCCGATGCCGGATTTCATCCTGGAGCCGAGATATTAAAGCTCGCCGAAAGTGAAAAAAACGACCACCCCGGACCTGTCGTTTTGGCCGAGATCCCGGCCCCGAGCGAGCGAGCCCAAACCCACCATTTGGGGTGTGAGCCGCCTCCGGGGTGGCCCACGCTCACTGGAAAAAGCAATCCCGATGCCGGATTTCATCCTGGAGCCGAGATATTAAAGCTCGCCGAAAGTGAAAAAAACGACCACCCCGGACCTGTCGTTTTGGCCGAGATCCCGGCCCCGAGCGAGCGAGCCCAAACCCACGATTTGGGGTGTGAGCCGCCTCCGGGGTGGCCCACGCTCACTGGAAAAAGCAATCCCGATGCCGGATTTCATCCTGGAGCCGAGATATTAAAGCTCGCCGAAAGTGAAAAAAACGACCACCCCGGACCTGTCGTTTTGGCCGAGATCCCGACCCCGAGCGAGCGAGCCCAAACCCACGATTTGGGGTGTGAGCCGCCTCCGGGGTGGCTCACGCTCACTGGAAAAAGCAATCCCGATGCCGGATTTGATCCTGGAGCTGAGATATTAAAGCTCGCCGAAAGTGAAAAAAACGACCACCCCGGACCTGTCGTTTTGGCCGAGATGCTGACCCCGAGCGAGCGAGCCCAAACCCACGATTTGGGGTGTGAGCCGCCTCCGGGGTGGCCCACGCTCACTGGAAAAAGCAATCCCGATGCCGGATTTCATCCTGGAGCTGAGATATTAAAGTTCGTCGAAAGTGAAAAAAACGAGCACCCCGGACCTGTCGTTTTGGCCGAGATCCAGACCCCGAGCGAGCGAGCCCAAACCCACCATTTGGGGTGTGAGCCGCCTCCGGGGTGGCCCACGCTCACTGGAAAAAGCAATCCCGATGCCGGATTTGATCCTGGAGCCGAGATATTAAAGTTCGCCGAAAGTGAAAAAAACGACCACCCCGGACCTGTCGTTTTGGCCGAGATCCCGACCCCGAGCGAGCGAGCCCAAACCCACGATTTGGGGTGTGAGCCGCCTCCGGGGTGGCCCACGCTCACTGGAAAAAGCAATCCCGATGCCGGATTTCATCCTGGAGCTGAGATATTAAAGTTCGTCGAAAGTGAAAAAAACGAGCACCCCGGACCTGTCGTTTTGGCCGAGATCCAGACCCCGAGCGAGCGAGCCCAAACCCACCATTTGGGGTGTGAGCCGCCTCCGGGGTGGCCCACGCTCACTGGAAAAAGCAATCCCGATGCCGGATTTGATCCTGGAGCCGAGATATTAAAGTTCGCCGAAAGTGAAAAAAACGACCACCCCGGACCTGTCGTTTTGGCCGAGATCCCGACCCCGAGCAAGCGAGCCCAAACCCACGATTTGGGGTGTGAGCCGCCTCCGGGGTGGCCCACGCTCACTGGAAAAAGCAATCCCGATGCCGGATTTCATCCTGGAGCCGAGATATTAAAGCTCGCCGAAAGTGAAAAAAACGACCACCCCGGACCTGTCGTTTTGGCCGAGATCCCGGCCCCGAGCGAGCGGGCCCAAACCCACGATTTGGGGTGTGAGCCGCCTCCGGGGTGGCCCACGCTCACTGGAAAAAGCAATCCCGATGCCGGATTTCATCCTGGAGCCGAGATATTAAAGCTCGCCGAAAGTGAAAAAAACAACCACCCCGGACCTGTCGTTTTGGCCGAGATCCCGGCCCCGAGCGAGCGGGCCCAAACCCACGATTTGGGGTGTGAGCCGCCTCCGGGGTGGCCCACGCTCACTGGAAAAAGCAATCCCGATGCCGGATTTCATCCTGGAGCCGAGATATTAAAGCTCGCCGAAAGTGAAAAAAACGACCACCCCGGACCTGTCGTTTTGGCCGAGATCCCGGCCCCGAGCGAGCGAGCCCAAACCCACGATTTGGGGTGTGAGCCGCCTCCGGGGTGGTCCACGCTCACTGGAAAAAGCAATCCCGATGCCGGATTTCATCCTGGAGCCGAGATATTAAGGCTCGCCGAAAGTGAAAAAAACGACCACCCCGGACCTGTCGTTTTGGCCGAGATCCCGGCCCCGAGCGAGCGAGCCCAAACCCACGATTTGGGGTGTGAGCCGCCTCCGGGGTGGCCCACGCTCACTGGAAAAAGCAATCCCGATGCCGGATTTCATCCTGGAGCCGAGATATTAAAGCTCGCCGAAAGTGAAAAAACGACCACCCCGGACCTGTCGTTTTGGCCGAGATCCCGGCCCCGAGCGAGCGGGCCCAAACCCACGATTTGGGGTGTGAGCCGCCTCCGGGGTGGCCCACGCTCACTGGAAAAAGCAATCCCGATGCCGGATTTCATCCTGGAGCCGAGATATTAAAGCTCGCCGAAAGTGAAAAAAACGACCACCCCGGACCTGTCGTTTTGGCCGAGATCCCGGCCCCGAGCGAGCGGGCCCAAACCCACGATTTGGGGTGTGAGCCGCCTCCGGGGTGGCCCACGCTCACTGGAAAAAGCAATCCCGATGCCGGATTTCATCCTGGAGCCGAGATATTAAAGCTCGCCGAAAGTGAAAAAAACGACCAACCCGGACCTGTCGTTTTGGCCGAGATCCCGGCCCCGAGCGAGCGAGCCCAAACCCACGATTTGGGGTGTGAGCCGCCTCCGGGGTGGCCCACGCTCACTGGAAAAAGCAATCCCGATGCCGGATTTCATCCTGGAGCCGAGATATTAAAGCTCGCTGAAAGTGAAAAAAACGACCACCCCGGACCTGTCGTTTTGGCCGAGATCCCGGCCCCGAGCGAGCGAGCCCAAACCCACGATTTGGGGTGTGAGCCGCCTCCGGGGTGGCCCACGCTCACTGGAAAAAGCAATCCCGATGCCGGATTTCATCCTGGAGCCGAGATATTAAAGCTCGCCGGAAGTGAAAAAAACGACCACCCCGGACCTGTCGTTTTGGCCGAGATCCCGGCCCCGAGCGAGCGAGCCCAAACCCACGATTTGGGGTGTGAGCCGCCTCCGGGGTGGCCCACGCTCACTGGAAAAAGCAATCCCGATGCCGGATTTCATCCTGGAGCCGAGATATTAAAGCTCGCCGAAAGTGAAAAAAACGACCACCCCGGACCTGTCGTTTTGGCCGAGATCCCGGCCCCGAGCGAGCGGGCCCAAACCCACGATTTGGGGTGTGAGCCGCCTCCGGGGTGGCCCACGCTCACTGGAAAAAGCAATCCCGATGCCGGATTTCATCCTGGAGCCGAGATATTAAAGCTCGCCGAAAGTGAAAAAAACAACCACCCCGGACCTGTCGTTTTGGCCGAGATCCCGGCCCCGAGCGAGCGGGCCCAAACCCACGATTTGGGGTGTGAGCCGCCTCCGGGGTGGCCCACGCTCACTGGAAAAAGCAATCCCGATGCCGGATTTCATCCTGGAGCCGAGATATTAAAGCTCGCCGAAAGTGAAAAAAACGACCACCCCGGACCTGTCGTTTTGGCCGAGATCCCGGCCCCGAGCGAGCGAGCCCAAACCCACGATTTGGGGTGTGAGCCGCCTCCGGGGTGGTCCACGCTCACTGGAAAAAGCAATCCCGATGCCGGATTTCATCCTGGAGCCGAGATATTAAGGCTCGCCGAAAGTGAAAAAAACGACCACCCCGGACCTGTCGTTTTGGCCGAGATCCCGGCCCCGAGCGAGCGAGCCCAAACCCACGATTTGGGGTGTGAGCCGCCTCCGGGGTGGCCCACGCTCACTGGAAAAAGCAATCCCGATGCCGGATTTCATCCTGGAGCCGAGATATTAAAGCTCGCCGAAAGTGAAAAAACGACCACCCCGGACCTGTCGTTTTGGCCGAGATCCCGGCCCCGAGCGAGCGGGCCCAAACCCACGATTTGGGGTGTGAGCCGCCTCCGGGGTGGCCCACGCTCACTGGAAAAAGCAATCCCGATGCCGGATTTCATCCTGGAGCCGAGATATTAAAGCTCGCCGAAAGTGAAAAAAACGACCACCCCGGACCTGTCGTTTTGGCCGAGATCCCGGCCCCGAGCGAGCGGGCCCAAACCCACGATTTGGGGTGTGAGCCGCCTCCGGGGTGGCCCACGCTCACTGGAAAAAGCAATCCCGATGCCGGATTTCATCCTGGAGCCGAGATATTAAAGCTCGCCGAAAGTGAAAAAAACGACCACCCCGGACCTGTCGTTTTGGCCGAGATCCCGGCCCCGAGCGAGCGGGCCCAAACCCACGATTTGGGGTGTGAGCCGCCTCCGGGGTGGCCCACGCTCACTGGAAAAAGCAATCCCGATGCCGGATTTCATCCTGGAGCCGAGATATTAAAGCTCGCCAAAAGTGAAAAAAACGACCACCCCGGACCTGTCGTTTTGGCCGAGATCCCGGCCCCGAGCGAGCGGGCCCAAACCCACGATTTGGGGTGTGAGCCGTCTCCGGGGTGGCCCACGCTCACTGGAAAAAGCAATCCCGATGCCGGATTTCATCCTGGAGCCGAGATATTAAAGCTCGCCGAAAGTGAAAAAAACGACCACCCCGGACCTGTCGTTTTGGCCGAGATCCCGGCCCCGAGCGAGCGGGCCCAAACCCACGATTTGGGGTGTGAGCCGCCTCCGGGGTGGCCCACGCTCACTGGAAAAAGCAATCCCGATGCCGGATTTCATCCTGGAGCCGAGATATTAAAGCTCGCCGAAAGTGAAAAAAACGACCACCCCGGACCTGTCGTTTTGGCCGAGATCCCGGCCCCGAGCGAGCGAGCCCAAACCCACGATTTGGGGTGTGAGCCGCCTCCGGGGTGGCCCACGCTCACTGGAAAAAGCAATCCCGATGCCGGATTTCATCCTGGAGCCGAGATATTAAAGCTCGCCGAAAGTGAAAAAAACGACCACCCCGGACCTGTCGTTTTGGCCGAGAACCCGGCCCCGAGCGAGCGAGCCCAAACCCACGATTTGGGGTGTGAGCCGCCTCCGGGGTGGCCCACGCTCACTGGAAAAAGCAATCCCGATGCCGGATTTCATCCTGGAGCCGAGATATTAAAGCTCGCCGAAAGTGAAAAAAACGACCACCCCGGACCTGTCGTTTTGGCCGAGATCCCGGCCCCGAGCGAGCGAGCCCAAACCCACGATTTGGGGTGTGAGCCGCCTCCGGGGTGGCCCACGCTCACTGGAAAAAGCAATCCCGATGCCGGATTTCATCCTGGAGCCGAGATATTAAAGCTCGCCGGAAGTGAAAAAAACGACCACCCCGGACCTGTCGTTTTGGCCGAGATCCCGGCCCCGAGCGAGCGAGCCCAAACCCACGATTTGGGGTGTGAGCCGCCTCCGGGGTGGCCCACGCTCACTGGAAAAAGCAATCCCGATGCCGGATTTCATCCTGGAGCCGAGATATTAAAGCTCGCCGAAAGTGAAAAAAACGACCACCCCGGACCTGTCGTTTTGGCCGAGATCCCGGCCCCGAGCGAGCGAGCCCAAACCCACGATTTGGGGTGTGAGCCGCCTCCGGGGTGGCCCACGCTCACTGGAAAAAGCAATCCCGATGCCGGATTTCATCCTGGAGCCGAGATATTAAAGCTCGCCGAAAGTGAAAAAAACGACCACCCCGGACCTGTCGTTTTGGCCGAGATCCCGGCCCCGAGCGAGCGGGCCCAAACCCACGATTTGGGGTGTGAGCCGCCTCCGGGGTGGCCCACGCTCACTGGAAAAAGCAATCCCGATGCCAGATTTCATCCTGGAGCCGAGATATTAAAGCTCGCCGAAAGTGAAAAAAACGACCACCCCGGACCTGTCGTTTTGGCCGAGATCCCGGCCCCGAGCGAGCGGGCCCAAACCCACGATTTGGGGTGTGAGCCGCCTCCGGGGTGGCCCACGCTCACTGGAAAAAGCAATCCCGATGCCGGATTTCATCCTGGAGCCGAGATATTAAAGCTCGCCGAAAGTGAAAAAAACGACCACCCCGGACCTGTCGTTTTGGCCGAGATCCCGGCCCCGAGCGAGCGAGCCCAAACCCACGATTTGGGGTGTGAGCCGCCTCCGGGGTGGCCCACGCTCACTGGAAAAAGCAATCCCGATGCCGGATTTCATCCTGGAGCCGAGATATTAAAGCTCGCCGAAAGTGAAAAAAACGACCACCCCGGACCTGTCGTTTTGGCCGAGATCCCGGCCCCGAGCGAGCGAGCCCAAACCCACGATTTGGGGTGTGAGCCGCCTCCGGGGTGGCCCACGCTCACTGGAAAAAGCAATCCCGATGCCGGATTTCATCCTGGAGCCGAGATATTAAAGCTCGCCGAAAGTGAAAAAAACGACCACCCCGGACCTGTCGTTTTGGCCGAGATCCCGACCCCGAGCGAGCGAGCCCAAACCCACGATTTGGGGTGTGAGCCGCCTCCGGGGTGGCTCACGCTCACTGGAAAAAGCAATCCCGATGCCGGATTTGATCCTGGAGCTGAGATATTAAAGCTCGCCGAAAGTGAAAAAAACGACCACCCCGGACCTGTCGTTTTGGCCGAGATGCTGACCCCGAGCGAGCGAGCCCAAACCCACGATTTGGGGTGTGAGCCGCCTCCGGGGTGGCCCACGCTCACTGGAAAAAGCAATCCCGATGCCGGATTTCATCCTGGAGCTGAGATATTAAAGTTCGTCGAAAGTGAAAAAAACGAGCACCCCGGACCTGTCGTTTTGGCCGAGATCCAGACCCCGAGCGAGCGAGCCCAAACCCACCATTTGGGGTGTGAGCCGCCTCCGGGGTGGCCCACGCTCACTGGAAAAAGCAATCCCGATGCCGGATTTGATCCTGGAGCCGAGATATTAAAGTTCGCCGAAAGTGAAAAAAACGACCACCCCGGACCTGTCGTTTTGGCCGAGATCCCGACCCCGAGCGAGCGAGCCCAAACCCACGATTTGGGGTGTGAGCCGCCTCCGGGGTGGCCCACGCTCACTGGAAAAAGCAATCCCGATGCCGGATTTCATCCTGGAGCTGAGATATTAAAGTTCGTCGAAAGTGAAAAAAACGAGCACCCCGGACCTGTCGTTTTGGCCGAGATCCAGACCCCGAGCGAGCGAGCCCAAACCCACCATTTGGGGTGTGAGCCGCCTCCGGGGTGGCCCACGCTCACTGGAAAAAGCAATCCCGATGCCGGATTT